>VWYH01006446.1:154013-177033 GCA_013399365.1 Pampusana beccarii
AAAAAAAAAAATTAAAAAAGAAAAAGAAATTTTTGAAAAAAAAAAAAACATAAAAAAATTTGGGATTTTTTTTTTTTTTAAGCTAAAATTAAATCAAAATGTAGCTCTGGAATCCACTCCACTTAGACTTTATCAATAGGTACTTCTCATAGTCAACAGAACTTCTCTAAAGATTCAGAGTAGGCTTCAGGCAGAGCTCCATGAACGGATCAGGATTATGCTTGGCCATGATACAGCAGCCTGACAATGTTTGTCCTGCATGTTCATGCTCCAACTGAAGGCACTCAGGTTCCAGCATTGCTGGAATTTATAAGAGATATCGGCACGAGTGCCTCTGCCACCCGAAACAGTGCACATCCATATGCGGGATGTAAAGCCACTAGCACTGCTGGCAAATGACATGTCACAAAGCAGGGCTAAGCAACTTAGAGCTTTTTCCTCATCAGCTTTTGTAAGAAAACTAATAACGTAGAAGAATCCTGTTGAAAGAGAATTAAAGTTCCTACGCAGTTGGTGCACATATCTCTAAGCTGTCCGTATATATACATAGGGACAACCTAAATATGTCGATAAATTCAGGCCAAATTCTGCCACACTCAGTCTTACATGTGTCCATTTTTTCCTGCATGAGTAGCCCAGCAGACTTAGATGGATGTATTCCCAGGGCAAGGCTCCAGTCAGCATCAGACAAAACCCAGTCTTACTTATTTATAGGTATATTTGGCACTTAAAGGTTAATAAAAGATAGTATCTGGAAAGTATCTGTGCTGTATATGCAAATTAAAGTCATTAGATACTTTTATAATTACATTTCTTGCTAACTGAACCTTCATGAAGCACTCTCTAGGATTTGCGATGCACCTCCCTAACGAGATAGAAAACCCATCAAATAGCAGATGTGATTTTTAAGGAAATCATTTGCTCTGAGAGGTCAATATAACCTGAAGTAACTGCTGTTCCACGGCAAAGTGTGCAGCATAGGTAGGAGAATGATTTGTATCTTTTCTATGCAACGTAAATGAAGTTAATTAGCTTTTTCTCTTGCCTTTTTCTTTATTTCTTTTTTTTTTTTTTCCCTCCATGAGGTAACAACTCTTTGGAACAGCTGGATGAGTTAATGCTAGCATGAGTCAATAAGTTTGATGCAGTGTTCATAGAGCCATTCATGCTGGACAGGATCTCTAAGGTCTCTAGCCTAACCTCCCATTCAAAACACCATAAACAGTGATTTCAGACCAAGTTCCTCAAGGTTTATGCAATTTGGCGTTAAAAACTTCCTCTTCCCAGATGCAAATGGCAACTTGCCTCCTAAGTCAATGGCATCCCAGGAGGAGAAAAAGGCTTCTCCTTTTGCATTTTTAATTTAACTCAATCAGTGCGATTTTGTCCTTTTAACAGATGTCAAGCAGCTGCCCACAAAGATTTGAAGCCCAGAGCAGATCTGTTGATCCTCACAGCCAAGACACTGAATGGATATTAGGAAAAATTTCTTCACGGAAAGGGTTGTTGAGCATTAGAACAGGCTGCCCAGGGAACTGGTTGAGTCACCATCCCTGGAGGAGTTTAAAAGATGTATAGATAAGGTTCTTAGGGACACAGTTTAGTGACAGTGTTGGGTTAATTCGATGATCTTGAGGGTCTCTTCCAACCAAAATGATTCTATGATTCTATGACATTTGCAAGAAAGCGCTGTGGACTCTCTCCCACTTGGTGACCATATACGCCAGACACAGCTGGTGTTGGGAACTGTAGAACTTGTTTAGAAACTGATTATATAGAATTTGCTTAGCATAACTCACTTAGCATAAGTAAGTTTGCTTAGGCCAGAAGCTGTGAACTTTTGAACTTTCTGCCTCATTAAGCAAAGAAGAGCCCAGGGTCTGTTCAAGCAAGAAGATAAGGGAGCTTTTCATTGTCAGCAGGAGTTGTATGCTCATATATAAATAGAGAAACAGAATGGCATGCCTAAAAGAACATGGGAAATAGAAGAATGCTTTGGTTATTGCCAAGGACTTATTTTTCCTCCCAGCTGCAGGTGCAAAATAGCAACTGCTGGACACCTAGAACTGAAATCCAGTCTGGTCGGTATAATACATACAACCACCTATAGAAATAAGAAAAGACCTGCATGGTGAAAATGAAGAGATCCAGTGAAGAACAGGGAGACGCCAGACTCTAATTTTACAAATGGCCCTAATTGACACACAGGGGATGGGAAGCTTAGATTGTAAGGGTATAGTTGCCAAGGGTTTTCTTTGCTTGCGGTTCCAGCTCAAGCTGCTCTCTACACCGTGCTTTACAAATATATTATTCAAGAAGAATTTCTGGAGTCCATGCCTGAGTCTCTGCTTAGAGAAACCTACAGAAAAGAAAATTCCTTTAACAGCTGGTCAGCCTGAACTGCCACCTGCTGATCAGCTCCAGAGTCACCAAGCAGGGGACAGGGGTTTTAGGGGTGCACTGTGCTCAGGAATATGTGATCCAGCAAAGCCCAGCACTGCCACACATCAAACAAACCATCAGAGAGCTGACCCTTTACTGGAAACAAAGCGAGAGTTTTACCATTTTGCAGTGGAAATGTTTGAGTATCCACCAGCTTTATCAGTTCCTCCCCAAGAAGAAAACCGTGCAGAAGCAACCTAGACAGGTTTAACACCTCCTGGGGAACCTCCGCTGAACTCCACCAGGATAGGGAATGGAAAGGAGTCCTACTTCTGCTCCTTTCACTGACTCCCCATTAGCCCTGGCTCGCTGCTTCGTGTGCCTCACTCAGCAGAAAAACCCGCCAAGCTAAGGGTAAATTCAGTAGCTGTTTGAACCTCCGTAAAATCACAAGGAGAGATTGTCTTGCCTGTGCCAAAACTCTCCCGTTCCTGAAGTAAAATGCGTAGCCTGCAGGAGTGGAAGAGAGCAGGAAAACAGAAAAGCGCCGGTGCCGCTGTGATCGCACAGTGCCGAAGGAGCGGTGACAGGGACAGAAAAGCAACCAACAGCTCGCACCCTTAACTCACAGCCAGCTGCCAGAACCCACACTGAGGATGCACATAACTGGAATGGAGTCATGTTGCCAGAGCAATTTACTTCACTAAGCAACCTTTTTTCTTTTTATTTTTCCCTAACTAACGAACTCCATGAACTGCGTGGCAGAACGATGACTTCTTCATTTGTACACCAGATTTTTTCTCAATCAGATAAAATCCTAAGCATTGCGCTAGGATAATGCCGCTGTACCCAAAAGGTGCCTGTTCCCTCCCCTATACCCATCCAGTTAGGTGTGTTGGGTTAGCAAAGGAGCTCACCTCTCTCTCCAGCACTTGTGGACGGAGGGGCTCTGCCAGCACATCTGTCCTGGAAACCACTTTATAAACCCAGGGAAAGTTGCGATTAGAAAATGACAAAATTAGATGAAGAGGAAAGCAGAAATCATGAGGGCTTGAAATAACATTGTTCAAGAGGAGCGTTTTCTGGGGAGGTCACAGCTTCAGCAACTGAGCTCAAAACGAAGGCAGCAGATTTTTCCTGACTACTTTCCCCTTTCCAGGCTCTTGGGCGTGCTGTCGTTTTCTTACCCACTGGAAATCCAGCCGCCTTTGTTTAGTTTTACCCTCTGCTGCACAGCCAGTGGCCTTTGATTGAACATTTCCACCAAAGTTAGCAAGAGAATAAATGCGTTCATTAGCTCACCGTTGACAAAATATCTGTCAAAAGAGCCTAGATTTGGCAAGCTGCCACCTGATCTAAAGCAACCAGTGGACTTTTTTTTTTGATATAGCTGTGAAACACAGTCACACGGAAGCAGATACTGCCAAGCAAGCAAGGGCAGGCAGGTACTGCAAGCACTGAACTGATTTACTGACACAGACTGTGAATATACAGAGGTAGCTGCATATTTCCACAAATGTCATTTTTTGCTTTTCAGTTGTTATTCTACAATTATTTATTTGAATTACAGCAGCGTTGCATTTGTTCCTTACTTGGGTCGCTTTGCAGGACACTGTATGAAAAAGCATTAGACGATAGTTACTACATTCCAAATATCAGTTTAAAATCGCAGACAGTGTGTAAATATTACAAAGAAATAGAGGCAGAGAGCACAGGACAGTGAAACCGCTGCCAGGCAGACACAGTTTGCAGGACTCAATGATCTTGAGGGCCTCTTCCAACCAAAATGGCTCTACGATAAGTGCACTGGGCTGAAGGATCCAGGTACCATAGTGTGAAAACGGGGAGGCTTCAGCAGCTGGGATTAAGAGCTGGAGGAGAAAAGCCCATCACATTCCTTGCACCAAAGCCAAACCTGGTCGTACCACTGAAAGGGATAAAAATAATAGCGTGTACACACAGGCTGGCTGCGTTCCCAGCTTCATCACAATGAGAATCCGGTGGTGACATGTAAACCACACCTATCTTGTTTACGCCATGCATCTCTGCTGCCGCCCATCTACTTTATGGATATCTGAACTTGGAAGGCTGTCCCTTTCTGGACCAGAATAGGAAGGTAACAAGGACTGGTGAAATGGGAAAAAGCAGTAAAGTCAGAAGAGACTACTGATAAGGAGGAGAACAGAGAATAGCTGCTAAGGCAGCTTGCCTTAGGCTTAGCCTACATTATCTGGAGTAGTTTTACACTTTGGGTAGGGCAACCTATTGCTTCAGTGGTCAATAGTTTTGTGGACAAAAGCTTGAATGCGTAGTTAGTTGCACCTGCAAGGAAATGCATTAACAAATATGACAGCTTGGCTTTAAAAGTTCCCAAAATACCGAATGCTGCAAGCTCATAGGATGTAGTACTAGACAAATCCCTGTGAAAACTCCATTTTTCCTTCCTCAAGGAATTGATATAAATTCCGCAACCAAATTAGAAAGGTTTTCTGAGCCACGTTAAAGCAACAAGTTCAGGCAGAATTCAGTAAAAATGATAGAATTTTGAATTTGCTTGTATTTACTTTTTAATGGAGGTGTTCAAACCAAATCAAAGGATACAGAGCAAAGTCTAAACACTACTTCTGTCCTTCTTGAGGCGCGTCAAAGCATGGCTTACATGACCACATGGAGTACTGGGGTGATGAAGAATAAAGATGCACCCCTTGGCTTCAAGCGTAGCATCCATTGAAAATGCAGAGGTGAGCTGGGGAAGTATAGGCACACCCATATAGGTTCCTTAATTAGCTTGTGTATATCAGCATAGTTATCCTATGTCTACATTTGAGCAAAGGTATATTCCTGGTATACCAGCATCACATAGATTCATCAGATCATGCCAGCTTAGTGATCCCTCCATGGTCATGAAGGGGGTTTGTTTGGTTTGGTTTTTAAACCTTCCACTACATGCTCACCATATGCACGTATAGTTTAATTTGTTGCATATTATCCAATGATTCATCTCACTGTGGTTATGTTGAGTCTCACTACACCAAAGAGTCACCTGAACATTTTGCACATGGATCTGTGACTGAATTATATCTACATACCGTGTAGATCATCAGATGGCTGAATGGAGATAACTATTGAATTTAAAAGCAGATAACCTAATTGTTAGATTATATGTTTCCTCAGATTGGGAACAACTAATACATATCCAGCCTCCTAGCAGAATTTCTCTGAAAAGAGACCTAAAATGGAGAAGGGATCTGCAGATATATGGAAAGATACAGAGATAGAACAATCCGGTATTATAATACCTGAGCCTAGGGAGACACCAAAGGCACACAAAGGAATAATCCCTCAGTAATGTTTTTAAGCAATCTACTCAAGTTTAATTGCTTTTCTTTCCTCTACTTGCAGCTCCTCAAGCAGCTGCCAAGTTTACAAATATTTCTTCCAACTTGGGAACAGCTGTGGCCTATAATCACATATTTTACTTCAAACTCTGGGTTGTGGCCTACGTTAAAGGAAATGAGAGTGAACCAAACAAGAAAATAATGGGGGAAAATCAGTCCAAAATACGTAGTTAGATTCTCATTTGCCTGTCAAATTCAAGTAATTCACTGGACTTTTCCTTCAGCTTGCAGAGCAAATGACAGAAGATAGATCATTCTAAGGTCAACCCTATACATTTTCTTTATTTTCTCTTCCAAACTGGTCTACATCTAACACAAAAGCGCCACTTTTCTAATCCTAAAATGAAATAAAAATTTCTAACCCTGTAACAAAACATCAATAAAGGTGTCATTCAGAGACCTTCAAAAATCTGCCAGGCAGAACCCCATGAATCACGCAGTCAACATATTGACAGCTGGGTGAACCAGGGCATCTGTTTCCAAGGCAGGAGACAAAATAGCAAGAGCTGAAGAGAAACAGAACAAAAGTGGCAAGATGAAATGGAAACAGGAACAAAATTGGACCGCGCAGTGTTACCAGTTCTCCATTAACACACTCCTTTGTTAATTAACTTCACAGCATCCCTGTGAAATGAGAAGAAAGTTATAGCAACTGTAATATTGCTTTCATGTCATGAGGGTGGTGACTCAGAGGAATAACCGAGCAGAAGACATGTGGAAGGTCACAGAGTCTGGGACAAAGATGGAAACTCACTCCAAATTTCTTGTGTCCTAGGTCAGTGCCATAACCATAAGTTTATTCTTTCTCTCTCCTGTCTCTTTGGACTGCATTTAGCTTGGAAACCTGATGTTCACAAAGAATAAACTAGAAGACCAAGAGAAAGCAGCCTACTGCTGATCCATGGTAGATGCTAAGATGTTTTCTCTGTTCGATGGGAAAAGAGGACAGAAAAGATGTCACAAGTTGAATGTGGTCTTCAAATGACTGAAAGCACTTTGAACAGATCACATGAGACTGGCAGAATGCAGTATCTTTTTCAGTGGTTTGTTTGTTTTTCCATTTAGGAGCTACCAGCTTGTGGAGGTTTAAGTGTAAGAGGTCGTACAAGGTTTTCACCAACAGCTGGACAAGATAAATTTTCTTTGAAAAATATTCTATTTTTTGTGAAGGTCTGTCTTTTTTTAGAGTGGTTAAGCCAAAGCCAGCGATTTTAACAATAAGGCAGGGATGATGTGCAGATCAACTGAGAGGCAGAGCTGCAGTGGCTATATGCCACCCCTCCATTTTTGAAAGCTGCTGACCAGACAGGTAGCACAAATGACTGCCGCTCTCCAATGCACAGATGCAGGATTCTATTAGCTTAATGATGCTAAAACCCTATTAATATCTTGGCCAACTTGACACCAAAACTAGCACTATCTTCTGCTTCCACAAGAAATAAGACATTCATCTCAACTTGGAGTTTACTTTAGTTCACTCAAAGAAAAGAAGAAAATCTCTGCTGGCTCTGCATCACATTCTGATTTAATAAACAGAAAGACCATGCGGACATGATTCACAGGGGCCAGTAGAAGTCATAGGTTTGGCTAGTCTATCAGGAGACCCAGTCCGGTACACAGACAGCTGGTTAAATAAGAGTTGTGGACATTTTTTATACTGCAAACACATTAAAGATTTTATTCAATGCATTGCATAGAAGTCAATTGTCTCCAAAATGTACTTCCCCAGGAGAAATTCAGGAGACCTTGTTTTTCAAGGGCCACTGAATGCTTGAGTCTTGTAATGAACATCATGGGCCCTACCAGGACACCAGAAGGGCCCTTCTGACTCTTCATCCTATGATTCTAGCCATTGGATGTTCTCCTGGGAAGAGCAGGTGTATCATTTTTGAGGGATATCAACAGATATCAACCTGATGCTCCACCTTTGCATCAAAGTAGGCAAAACAATAGGTGTATATCAGTTAATCTGACACATGGTCACACACAAACTTGGCACTGCAGCACATAAGATGCATCAGAACCTACTGATTCAGAAGCCAGCTACAACCTGATCAAGGTCACTGTAGATTTCAGAATAGACTGGAGATGTCCTAAAGAATTCAAAGCTGTAATTGGCACCCAAGATCCTGTTCATTAGCTTCATACTATTTGCATCCCCATCGTGACATTGCCCCACTCACTACTTAAAGAATTTCTGAAAAACTGGGGTGGTGAGACACCTTTCACAATGTTGAACCGCTGGTTCACCTATAATCAAGGCTGCCCCAAGTGGAGTACTTGCTTCGAGAAACCATCTACCTCTGCAACAGAGGGAGCACAGGAGAGAACAGAGGGAAGCTGTAGTATTCGAAATACTTCTGCTCAACAGTTAGAAGAGTTGCTCATACAACTGATGAAATCTGTAAATTGAGAAACAGACAAATTCTTTGCAGAGCAATTTAAGATTGAACAAACTGAACAGGAAGTAGAAGATAGCTGGAATCAGTTGGTACCACTATCCCACTACAGACAGGAATAATAAACTGGACTACAATGGGTTGGATTCCCAGAAGCAGGATCAATAGTTACTGAAATTCCAGGTTTTCTTGGTTTTATGGTTAGGGCCAGAGGGTTCTCAATTAAAGATACATTTTTCAGATATTTTGAAACGCGGAAAACAAAACAGCTCTTCTCTGAAAACTTCCTTGTCTCAAAGTACAAGTTGATGCTCCTTCCTGGTATCTGCCACAGCTCAGGAGCAGATAAACAGCTTTCTAAGTGCTAGAGGGGTTGTGTTCACTGAGGCAGAAAAATAACCCAGTCTTGTATCATGACACTGATTAATTGATGTCCTTACATCTGTAAATAGCACACAGAAAATAGTTCTAGTCTTGTGGGTGATTTGCTACATACTAGGTTAATATTTTCCCTTGTGATAAAAGTCTGTTAATTCCTTTAGCTCTGCTTCCGGGAGGTTCCTGATCATAGAATCATTTCGGTTCAAAAAGACCTTTAAGATCATCAAGTCCAACCGCTCTCTTAGCACTGTCAAGTCTACCTCCAAACCACATCCCTAAGAATATCATCTATGCATCTTTTAAACCCCTCCGGGGATGGTGACTCCACCATTTCCCTGGGCAGCCTGTTCTAATGCCTGACAACCTTTCCATGAAGAAATATTTCAAATAAACAACCTAAACCTCCCGTAGCACCACTTGAGGCCATTTCCTCTCGTCATATCACTTGTTATTTGGGAAACGATGCTCCAGACTGCCACATACCCCTAAAAAATTTCAATAACTCTGAGAAGAGCACATTAGGGCAGAAGGGTACTGCCTCAGGGTACTCCAAACTCCAGTGCTGATTCGCTCTTAAACATCTGCTGCTACTGATATTCCATATTCACCTCTTAGAATCTATTCCAGTGCCTCACTGAAATATGTAGAAAGCTTTTGCTCAAGGTTAATCACATCATCTAGTCCATGATTTTTCTCCTCCTTGCACACTCCATCCCTCGGTCTCTCCCTGATGGTTAAACTTGCAAAATCACTGATCATTCTTCTCATTGCTCTCTGCCATAAGCAGCATCTCTCCGCATCTCTCTTTAAATGCCATGCCGAAAGTGGGGACAACATCCTACTTTAAGGCTTATCACCATCTACTTATAACTTGCAGTGATACAATTCTGCTGACTGTCAAACAGGCTGCTCAATCAAGTATCTGCCAAAATTAAAAATCATACCATTGGAACCAGAAATATTTGTTCACAAAATGATGATGCTCAAGTGCTTGACAAACATCATCATCATTCTTCTCATTTTACTTGGACACTGAGGTACAAGAATGAGAAAAGCTAAGTCCAAGATCTCTTATGTACGCAATGATACAGAATCAGGAATAGAAACTGAGTCTCCAGAGACCCAAACCTGCTTACAACACCAAATGCATCAGATTCTGCTGAAAAAAACAACCACTAATGGTCCATGCACTGTTTTGCAGGAAAAATAAACATTTGCCAGGAAAAAACCCAGATTTTCATCACCTGGCACTTGCTACTGTGTTCCTGTTCATTACCCAGCAGGTTCTGAGACACAAATCACCATCCTTCTGTCAAAGCCAGAGACAACAGACCTCGTCAACTTTGGGAGATATTAAATCTCTAGGTAGCGCTTAAGAAAAAAGGTTGAGAGATCCAAAAGTGGAAATTAAAGATATCCAGGGTTGTACCCAGGCAAGTAATGGTCTGCGGCCATGGTCTCACCTGCCCTCACCCTACACCTTCAGAGAGTCCATGAACAAGGCACCTGCACCTTCTCAGTCATGAACAACGAAACTCAGCCTGGCAACAGCTTTGATCAGATGAAAGGGGAAAATCTGTCTTAACTAGACAGACTTGAAAGTGTGTGGCAGGAAGAGTGGCAGGGAACACTTAAGATGTCTTTGATTGACCAGTGATAGCAGCTTGCTTCATGTAACGCTTCAGCTCCCTGAGATTCATTAAGCTGCAGGATCCACTTCAGAGTGTGTGCTCCAGACTGCTAGGAAATGACCATGAGCCAGCACTGGGCCCTTGTGGCCAGGAAGGCCAATGGGACCTGGGGTGGATGAGAAGGGGGTGGTCAGTAGGTCAGAGAGGTTCTCCTGCCCCTCTGCTCTGCCCTGGTGAGACCACATCTGGAATATTGTGTCCAGTTCTGGACCCCTCAGTGCCAGAAGGACAGGGAACTGCTGGAGAGAGTGCAGTGCAGGGCAATGAAGATGCTGAAGGGAGTGGAGCATCTGCTGTGTGAGGAAAGGCTGAGGGAGCTGGGGCTCTTGAGCTTGGAGAAGAGGAGACTGAGGGGTAACCTCATCAGTGTTTATAAAGGGTGAGTGTCAGGAGGATGGAGCCAGGATCTTCTCAGTGACAACCAGTGATAGGATAAGGGGTAATGGGTTCAAACCGGAACACAAGAGGTTCCACTTAAACTTGAGAAGAAACTTCTTCTCAATGAGGGTAACAGAACACTGGCCCAGGCTGCCCAGGGAGGTTGTGAGGTCTCCTTCCGTGCAGCCATTCAAACCCGCCTGGACACCTTCTGTGTAACCTCATCTGGGTGTTCCTGCTCCAGGGGGATTGCACTGGATGAGCTTTCGAGGTCCCTTCCGATCCCTGACATTCTGTGATTCTTTGATTCTGTGAAAGCTTTTTCATTTTCCACCTAACAGGCAGCTAATCCATAGGATCCACTGCAACATCACTCTCAGGAGCATCCTGCATTCAAACAGTTATCAATGACAGAATCAAGGAAACCTGCTTCCCCACCCTCAGTTCTTTTATTAGAAGCAAATCTGTCTCCCTTGCTTCCTTTCCACACTGACAGCGGATCTTGACAGATAAATGCTCTAAAGAAACAAGTGCTGGTGACTTTGCAAGCTTCTGGTTGCCAGTAGATGTCATTATATACCAGCAATGTACCTGCCAGCCAGAGGCCAATGCTGAAAATAAAGAAATGTTTTCAAGTTTATGGAAGAAAAAATAACAAAGTTACTAGTATTCTTGCTCTGCTGAGAATTAAGCTGTCACAATGCACAATTAGTATGTGATCTGGCTTCGAGTTGTTTATTACGATCTGCAGCTGTTATTCTGGGTCACAGAAAACCACAGAATTTATCTAAAACCCTCTAATTATTGCTAAGAAAAAGAACTCCTCCAAACCATGGTTATTTAGCTGTGCAGAATTTACTTTAACTACAGTTAAGAGAACTCAAAAATACTCAACGTGCAGACCAAAATTGCCCACATACACAAGAGGATTCAAAACGTATTTGGAGTAGTAAAGCAGTCACTAACATTAATACACCTCACCTTTTAATCAGAAGATTCATTAAAGAAATCACAGATGTGAATGACTCCAGTGAGCTGCATGACAGCCTGTTAGAGTAGATGAGGTGTTATTATACAGATGTTTAAGTGCTGGACTGAGAGTTTAAGTGCTGAGGGACCTTAACCAGATTAAGTTAGTAGCTGAGAATGGTTCCTGAGACAAATGATTCCCAGAACAAAAAAATAGTAAGGGAGGCAATGTTTCAACAGCCACTGTCTCCAAGGAATATCAACTACTGTATAGTTGGGGGTTTTTTGTTTTGATTTCAAATATCAAGTTCAACAATATCTCTAAACTTGGAGATGTTTTCCCATCTTGTTGATGTCAAGATGTGCTGGCTGAAGGATCACTGCCTACCTACCTGGATGCTGGTGCACAAAGGCTCCCGTTGCTTACCTAGGCTCTCAAAATCACCCTTCAGCTTGGCAACCCTGGGCAACACGGGTGGCATTTAACAATACTGAGAGTTGGTGACAATGTCTGAACACCACGGCAGCCCAGACAAGGCCTCACTGGAGGAACTTCCATGCACTGGGCTCAAGGTTTCAGCAGTGAAAAGGACACACACATGATCTCTTGGAGCGATACTTAGTTTTATTTGGAAGCTGCAGGAAAAAGGACTAATTCTTAGCTCATGCAAGCTCAGGCTCCTCATAGTGCAAGTGCTCAGAGAGCACATCCTGCTTCCAGAAGTTCAGGTGGTTGTTACCCCCCTTGGAACTGAAGCTGGTTTTAAGCTCTCGCCTTTGGCCTACGCTTGCAATCCACTGCAGCATCCTGAACATGTACGCTGCTAATCCTGACTGTTACTTGCAGAATCACCTTCCTGGCTTGAGCTTAGACTTGATTCATCATCGCAGACCAGTCTGGTAGTCTGGACCCTCAGCTGAACCTGTCTACCATCACTGACCCACCATGCTCCCTCACTGGGGTGTTCCAGGATAAACCCTGGCCGGTGAGGTCCCTGCCCGGCCAGCCATGGTATCGCTCCCATCTCCATCTCCTGTAGGGCACAACTGGTCCTTGCTGCACCCTGACACTCAGGGACCTGACTCCCAAACACCTCTCCCATGAGGACAGGCTGAGAGAGTTGGGCTTGTTCAGCCTGGAGAAGATAAGGTTCCAGTAAGACCTTATTGTGGCCTTTCAGTTCTTAAGAGGGGCCTACAACAAAAATGCGTACAGACTTTTCAGCAGAGCTGGTTGCTATAGGACGAAGGGTGATGGTTTTAAAGTAAAGGAGGGGAGATTCAGGTTAAACATGAGGAAGAATTTTTTTTACAGTGAGGGTGGTAAAATACTGGCTCAGGTTGGCCAGAGAGGTGGTGGATGAACCATCCCTGGAGACATCCCAGGCCAGGCTGAACGGGGCTCTGAGCAACCTGAGCTGGTGAAGATGTCCCTGCTCATGGCAGGGGTTGGACCGGATGAGCTTTGAAGGTCCTTTCCAACCCAAAGTATTCTATTATTCTATGATTACTATAGCTCTGTGTGTCTGAAATACCGCTTCCAGCCTGAGCCTTACCTGCAACCAAGTCACCCACACAGCCCTTCTGGTCCCAAAATGCATCCCTTAAAAATGCTGCTGAATCTGGACGTAAAATCAGACTCCAGCTATACCCAAGGCTTCTTTTGCAGGCAGATCTGCACCCATTTTTCTTGTACCCCAAGTTACGGGTTGCTAGCCAGCCCCAACCCAGAGACACTCTACTCGTGCTGATTTGGTAAACCCTGCTGACAGTACAGCAATGGGGTAAAAAATGTTACATGGTTTTCAGGTCAGACCTTTCGTATATTCAACTGCTGTGGGGCAAAGACAGCACAGGGCTTTGTGTGGATAGACTATATCCAACACGGTAGGTTTCCACAGCTTTTCCAGAAGCCCTAAAAATGGCGATGACTCCACTTTGGAAGAAAAGTGAAAGAAGGAAAAGCTATGCCTTTGTCTGATGGATTTAGCAGGCAAGATATACAGAGCTTGGAGGCAAAGAGGTTCTCCAGCTTCATTTTACAGGAACAAAGACTAGCTGCTTTGCTCAAGGTCAGCAAATCTGTTGGAGCCAAGTTTTAAGCCTAGCCCAGAGCCTTAACTATCTGCCTGCTTTTTTTTTCTATGCTTGGTCTTGCAGTCACTGCATCCCTAATAAGCCAAGCCACTTCAGAGGTTTCATTCTTGTTAGAAATCCTATAACAGTCCTTCTGCATTTTTATCAGAGCAAGTCATTACAATGAAAAAAACATTGTTAGGAGAATATAGATGTAATCTACTAAAGTTATTTCTCATATTCATTGCTGCATATGTGCTTATTAGCATGAAAGGAAACAGATAAAGCACAAAGGGGAAGCTCGGATACTCTTGGAAACACATTAGTGGGGGAAGTCCAAGTGTAAACCATAATGAAACCTTCACCCACCACCTCTGCAGAAGGTGGGCGCTCCTGGTTAGAGTTTTCCCCTCTGAAAGATTGGTTTCCTGTGGAAAAATCACAGTAATGATCAATTGACCCAGTTGTTTCATGACACCTCTCTTGTGTTTCCTACGGTTCTCCAACAGCTATAGACAGTGTTAGCCCAAGCCCTGTGTAGACTATGGAAACCTGTGTCCCCTCCTGGGCAATGAGTGTGTTAGGAATACTCAAGATTTATACAAAAGTCTAAGAATAGCTACCAGCAGTCAGGTCAAAGTTCTAACTAGCCCCTCTCTCATCTGAAACAGCAGCTTTATGGAAGACGTTTGCAGAGACTCACTGACATCCTGAAGGAGACAAAATGTCTTTGAACTGACCAGATGTTTACAGATGTCTGTCTTTGATTAACTCATACGTACTTTTTTAAGAACACGCAATTTTAAGCTCCAGAGCAGACTACAAAGAGGAGCTCCCACACCTACTGTAGGAAAAGCAACTTCATTTTGTTCGTTTTAAACTTGCCATCAGCTGGTTTGATTTGCTTCCCCTTAGCTTTTACAACAGAAGAAACAGTGAAAAATAATTTCCTACTGATATCTCCATATCACTCAGAGTTTGACAGATTTTCATTGTATCCTCTCCAAAGTCATCACTTTTCCAAGCACCTTCCAACCTGCAGAGCCTTGTCACTATCATCAGCCTTTAGGATGCTAGAAGGGTAGCTCAGCACCACTGCATAATATTTTGTACTTTGCAAGACAAAGGTCTAAGTTTTCTTAAAGCCTCTGCGTTAAACTTTGTACGGAGACATTAGAAGGGCAGGCTGGCCTATGATGTGGATCGCTGTGCCCCAGGAATGCAGACCTCATACTCTACAGAACCTCCCTTGTCAAACATGTTTTCCCCAACTTTGATCAAGAGTCACTGAAACCCCGTCTTGCTTGAATCATCTTCAAAAATGCTCTACAGCTGTTCCTTCTGCCCTCACTGCTCCCCTGCATCTACTTCTCTTGAATCAACAGAGGTTTGAAGATTTGTGTTTAAATCCTTGCAGGACCAGGCCATCTGGTCTAGCAAATATCCATTTGAATAACCTACAGAATAAAGACAAAACATTGCCTTTCTTAGAATTGTAGAACGGTTTCAGTTGGAAGAGACCCTCAGGATCATCAAGTCCAACCATAACCTAACCTAACTCTAGCACTAAACCATGTCCCTAAGAACCTTGTCTAAATGGTGGTTATATTATAGAATTGGATATTTACCCAGGTATAATAATCAGTTTAATAACATAAGTGTGTGCAAAAAAGTAAAGGGAGACAGTTTTACGGTTGGATTCAATGATCTTGAGGGTCTCTTCCAACCAAAATGATTCTATGATTCTATTTATAAACAGAAATAAGACTGACTACATCTAATGCCACAGGGATTAAACACTCCAAATGCTGAAAGATGGCAGTCAACAGTGGAAATTTAAGAACCAACATAGAGCAATGGCAGCTGAATCACACCGAGCCAGGAAATCCACTTGAGAGCAGTTTATGTGAGCACCTGTAGATGAATTATTTTATTTTATTTTATTTTTTAATCTATCAAAAATTACTTGGTCTGCACATGCATGTTTCTGTACATGAAAATCATCCTCTGAGATATTTAGGACTGGCAGAACGTGCTGGGATGTTGCTTGAGCCCTCACAGTGAATTTCCTGGTTTTGAAAGTCACACAAGACCTCATGTCGACATGAATTAGGTTTTTAGCCACAGTCGCTATTATCTTTTGGTTTACCACTAATGATGTGTTTGGCATGTTATGTATTCTAATACAAGCATCATTTAGACTTTAACTTAGTGATATAACTGAGGTAGTGGCCTGAAGAAGCAAAGCCAGTGACTCTGCTGGTCCTCCTGGAAAAGACCAGGATTTGCCCTCTGACAAATGCCTCAGACCTCATATAATCGCCCTACACACAATACTTGGCAATAACACAATCTGGCAGCTGTTTGGCACTAGCACAGCTGGAGAGCAAAGCTACAATAAGGGGATGATTTTAATCTTGTCATCTCAGCTTTTCAAAGGTGAGATAACTTGATTCTATCAACACTTAGGATGTGAGCCTTGTCCTGACGGAGTCCACAGCAATGATTGCACAGCCTGCAGCTGTTTGAAGTTCAGCATCTCTGACCCCGTTTCCCAGCACTGTTCCACACCCATTAAAAAAAAAAAAAAAATCAAGGAAACATAAAACTTTCACAGCCAGCAACAGGACCCAAGGAAATGGAACAGAGTCACATCAGAGGAGTTCAGACTGGACAGGCTGCACGGAGCTGTGAGCCATCTGGTCTAGAGGAAGGTGTCCATTGCAGAGGACCTGGAACTAGGTGATCTTTAAGGTCTCTTCCGATGCAAACCATTCTGTGTTATTAGGAAGAATTTCTTCAGTGAGAAAGTGGTCAGTCGTGGAACAGGCTCCCCAGGGGAGTGGTCATGCCACCAAGCCTGTCAGAGTTCAAGGAGCATCTGTATGATGCTCTTAGTCATATGATTTAGTTTTAAGTAGTCCTGCAAGGACTCAATTATCCCTTATCCATTCCAACTTGAGACACTCTAGGATTCTAGTATATAGCCCCAGGTTCTGTTTTTAATCAAATCAGCAATGTATAACTGATATATCTTTGCTCTCCATCAGCAACAGTACTGACACTCCGCCATTGCGCAGACATGGGGCACAAACACTGGGTACCAAACACACTTCCTCCAGAGATGAGGACAAGCTGCCTCGGCTGGCAGGAGTATCAAATACACAAAACAAGCTGGCCATAAACTCAGGCATCTCTGTGCCTACATATTCATTTGGGCCAGCCAACGCTTGGCTATTCCAATCAAAGAAATTCTGCACATACTGCTGGGTCTTTTCATTTTTCCCCCTCCAATCCAGACTTGCAGACCTATTTTTCTAGGCACGACAATAATACAGATGGACTGATGTTTTCCGACACTTTTCTGCAGACATCAAAACACAAGAAAACAAGAACTTGCTTCAACTGCAGCACAACTCACATTGTAAACATCATGTTTCCCATCAGACTGCTGACTCTCACCACCTGCCAACCATGAGCTGTTTTCCAAAGGCTGAATCCTGAGTCTCAAAGGCTAAATAGCGGCTGTCAGTGGGAGGACTGCAAGAAGATGGATGCGGAAATGTGTGCTTTATAGCCCCCATGTCTCTAGCCCGTCTCGACAATATTTCCTGCCATAAGAAACCCTCATTTAGATTGTAATTTCACATTGTACGTTACCACTATACGCAATCAATATATCATAATCATAGGAAGAACAAATGAGAAGATGTAATGGCCATAAATGACGTGTTCTTGTTAGTGTGGCATTCTTCCTTTCAGACCACAACCCAATATTATTTTAAATTCCCTGAGTGACTGGGTAGCCACAGACCACCTGGAAAACAGCCTCACAGATTCTTAATCTTATTTTTGGTATGAACCATGACTTCTTTCTTAATGCTTCCATCTATCTCCTATAACCTCCTGTCAATCTTTTTCCTTTTTTCCCCACAATTTGAAATTTCATTTTGGTGATGAGGAAAACACCCACAACTAGGTGTGATATAAAGCTACAGAGAAAACATCTACTTCCCTCCAGTCTAGCTCTGCAGCCTCATTTTGCTGGGGGGAAATGCGGAGTTTGAGGCCAGAATTTCATAGAAACCAACATCATTTTTAATGCAAATTAGTCCAGTCATGCTTCTTGTTTCCCACTGTTGATCACCGTTGAACACGTTTTCCAAGACAGATAACTGAGCAATTTTCACTAGTTATTCTGTATCTACAGTTTTAACCTCAAAGTTTTAACACCCTGTCCTGCCTAATATCTACAGTAAGAAGATACTCTGGCTTTTGTCTCTCTGGTTATTAATGAAAATAGCCAATGAAAAGAAACAGTGTGGCAGTCTTCTCATAACCCAAATTTAATCCTGTTGAAAATTCAATCAACTCAAAATCATACTTTCCCTTTGTTTTTCATCCTTCCAGTCAGTTGCTTTACTGCATTATCCTCCACAAACTCACTGCTGCTTACACAAAGCAAAGATTATTATTTCAATCTGATAGCATTTTACATGGTCAATGCACAAAGGAAACTCAAAGAACAGAAGGGAAAAAGTAATGAACACTTAAAAGCTTCTCTGCAGAAGGTGGCGTAACATAATATAAAAGTTCTCTACAAAGATCCAACTGCATCACATCTCTTGCATCCTGTGCACTCCCAAAGCAACCTCTGAGCTACAGAAGGCAACAGCAAGTGACTCTGATTTAATTAGTTCAATGAAGGATTAGATCTTACCTTTTCTCCTTTTTCTCCTCTGCCATAGGCTCTGCCCTAGAAACAAAAGAAAAAGGGAAAAGGTACATTTGATAGCAAGAATGTCAAATGATACTATAATTATGCATTTTGTGTTTTCCTCGTTTTATATATATATATATATATAACTGTTATATATATATATATCTGAGATATATATCCAAGATATGTATCCATATATATGTTTATCCATATATATTACATCTATTACACACAGGTCACAGGATAACTACTATAGGGAACGTAATTTTTTTTTCAGCATAATTCTTTGATAATAATTCTGTGACAAATTAAAATAGAAAACCTATCCCAAATTCTACTGCAGCCAGGAAAACATCTTATTTTCTATTCAGGGCAGAGTCAGATATTACATTTCCACAATCAAAGATGCCAACAACCCTTATTAGAATTAATTTTACAAAGGGTTAAAAATATTCTTGCATAAATCTCAGTCTGGCATTTGCACTAATTGCAGCTAGAGAAAGCTGTATCTTGGTCGTCTGAATGTAAAAGAGCTGAGAGATATTTGCATCTTCTTTGTGTTCAGTTGCCTCATGCTGTCTCCATTGGATGTGCAGCTGTGCTAAAATCAAGTACTCCCAAGTCACATATTTTAATTAGAAGGACGATACTAGGGCAGTTATCCGCTGAATTCAGGGGTGAACACATCCATTCCTCCCCACCAAAAAAAAACACCAATGGGTGCCAAAAAACCCAGCTTTCCCTGGGACAAAGGCCCAGCAAAGATAGCCTGTTCAACAGGGCATTTTGACATTGAGAGCAAGTTCTCACCATAAAGTAGAAAACAGCTACTTGTTTTTTCCATCTCCTTACATAAAATCATTCTGATATTTCTTACTTACTGACTCTCCTTTTTCTCCTCTGAGTCCAGGAAGCCCTTGGCTGCCACTTTCTCCCTTGATAAAAAGACAGAAAGTGTGTTAATTCCACAGTGTTAATTCATTCCTTTCATTTCAGCCGTAGAAATAACAGATGAGATTTCCTCTTAGAGCTGCCTGTTGGACTGACCTCTGAAGGGTACCATATTAGCGTTTGTATTCTGTGATTCGCTTCCCATTGCTTTGATTTTTTGGGAAGCAATGCAACAAGGGTTTGGCTGAGACTGTGGACACTTCTGGTCCCACCAGTCTCTGCTGTCAAGATTTCAGCTTCTGCCATAGGAGGAGTGAGGCTATAGGGGTGTACCTCATCACATTTGTACTGACTTGAATGTCCAAGGTCTCAGACTGATTTTATAATCTATTTTTCATATTAAAATACCGCTAGAAGTCTTCAGAGTGCACTGGTAAGGTGAGAGCTTTCCTTCGAAAGTCCTTATTTTTTATTAAGCCAGAAAGGATTTGGAAAGGTGGTTTACATAAGACCTAGAGGGTGTGCACCTAAAATATGGAAAAAATAAACCTGTAAATACTGTCCAAGATTTTAGAACTGTTTAAAAAAAAAAATCAAACACCATATTTTCACTCACACTAAATTTTCATGATCATCTAACTCCTCCCTTCCCTCACAGAAATGTACAACACACACAGGACTCCCTTTCCCTGCTTGCTCCAATGGAAGAAAGGGAAGGGAACACAGAAAAAAAAAAGACGTTTGAAAATATACAGATTATGATGAGTAGAGGAATGAAAACTGAAGAAGCAAATACATAGGAAGGAAAAGAGAAAAAAAAGTTCAATCAGAAACCAAGCAAAATGTTTTCTTCACTTGTCTTTTAAAAAGTACATGAGTGAAAGGGATAAAGAATCATATTTCATCAAGCATCATTTCATAAATATTAACTAGATACAGAACTAAAAGCAGTGCCAAAAACAAGTGCAGAAAAAAATACCTGCAAACCAGTTTTCACATGCTGCTCTGCAGCCATAGGACTGGAATAAGGACTAGCTGAGGATATACATGTTACTAAGGCTAGTTTAAGGACATATGAAGTTCTGCCAGCAGAATTCAATTCCTCTAGCATCAGGAGCTGCCAGAAAGCAGAAGGCTCTGCCCACTCACCTCTACCTGGCTCCTGCCTGATTCTCACCCAAAAGGTACATACCAGAAACACGCCGTGCTGAGCTCCCCATCCATCACTAACAAATACAACGTCCTTACCTATTGTATACCTCTCACTGTCTTTTGTTTGTAGGGAGTTTAGGCACTTTGGACTTTAGTCTAGGCACCGAGCTGAAAACGTCTCAGACACGGAGCAGAACCCTCCAGTGCCACAGCAGCAATAAGTCAAATGACCCCAGCACACGCCAAATCTTCCCACATGGACCACAACAGGAATCAATTTTGTGGCTCCATTTAATTTGTCCTGATCTATGCCCCCAAAATGTGCTTAGCTGTACCAGACACTGAAATATTTGTTGGCATCATGCTTTCTTTTCCTCAGATAAAGACAGGCTTACGAAAGAACATGAAATATGGAAGTTTCTTTGTTCAACCTTTATCATCTTTTTGCCAAAAGAAAGAAATCTCACAGAACAAGTAGTGTATACACAAAACCAATGTCACGGTCAATTCAAGTAACCTGCGGCAAAATTAGCAAAAGTTTTTTATGCAACCCTCTCTTCTAATTCACTTAAACCACATCAAAACTCCTTTCTAATTTGGAGGAAAAAATGCATCCCGCTAGAACATGTCTAACACACTGGGCTTCACAAACTTCCCAAAGGCAGGTTAGCAATGTCATTACTATCATGTGGACAAAAACGGATCTCTCAGAGAAGTAATTTTCTCGAAACGTGGATCAATGGCAATGCTGGAAGAGAGCAGAAGCCTGTTGACCATCATCCCAGTGCCCCAACCATCCAGCCTGGCTGCCTGCAAACAATACAGCATGCAGAGAGAGTAAGGAAAGAAAATAAATCAGACTGGGCTGTCACTAGCATCTATAATTTATCAACAGGACCCCGATTCAGGCATGTTAGCCCGTTCTTCCATAGTTGTTTCCCATCTCAACTTAGAAATGAGGAAACAAGTTGAATGATCCTAAAATACATTATGGATGCTTACAACCACATAACGCAGAAGCCACTTGTATATTTGTGGGAACTTAAGCATTTTCTTAATAAAATACCAAGTAGTAATATTGGGGTGTTGCAAAGAGCAATCACTTTCTTCATTAGGGCCAGCAATTTAGCCTGGGTAGCTTGATAATGTTGCAGAGAGAGAGAGAGGAGAGGGTTATCAGTTCCTGCACATAGAGCAGAGACTGTGACAAGCTGGTCCTTGGCAATAGCAATGCAGGAACTGCTGTCAAGGGTGTTATATGTTATTTAATCACAACTTCTTTGCAAGTCAGGAGCGAAATCTATTACTTGCCTTATTTAACAGACAGAGAAGCTAAGTCATTTGTCTCAAATCATCATGTTTGTACCAGATTATCGTCAGAGCCTGGATTTAAATGGCATCGTCCCCGGCTCCCTGGTACTGTGACCTGTATACAAATCTCAGACCAGTGCAGGCAGGGAGAAGTCACACACAGCTGCAGAGCTCTTCAGCAACCCACCTGCAGGAGTGGGACAGCCATTCCAGGATGCTGGTTTTGGATATACACTGTTTTGCACCGAACTAGTATCTCCTGCACCCCAGTACCATGGTATATCACACTGTACAGACATCCTCACCAGCACATAGACCTTGTCAAAGCAGCGAAAGACAATGGGATGTTGCTGCAGGGTGTTTTTATTATTATCATCATCATCCTTCTGCAACCTCATGGCTCTGCCATTCTTCAAAACACCCCATCATTATTTAAGCTGTCACAGATTAAAATAGAAAGTTGCTATTTATAGATGTGCGGAAGCATAAGGAAACATTTTCTGCAGTTTCAGTCAGGCACATCTATACATTAACAAGCCCATGTTCTTTCATGCCAGCAGAAAACATACCCCAAAACACATCCCCTCATAATCCAAAACTTCTCCCTGCATACAGCAGACCAAATCTTGCCAAAAAACCCACAACACACTGCTGAGGATGTCTCAACACATTGCTGATGTCTCTTCTAAGAGCCAGAGATGTCTCCTTTCCCCTCCCACAGTGTTTCATAATAACTGAGTAACCTGTAGTGGAATGCAACTAGTTTATTCACCAACAGGTATAAATTCAGTGACTGAATTTGCAGAAGTTATTCAGATGGAAATAGGTTTGAATAAAAGTTGTTCCCAAGCATAGAGTAGAATCATAGAATCATTTAGGTTGGAAAAGACCTTTAAGAACATCAAGTCCAACCATTAGCCTAACACTGCAAAGTTTAGCACTAAACCATGTCCCTAAGCACCTCATTTACGTGTCTTTTAAACCCCTCCAGGGATGGTGACTCCACCACTGCCCTGGGCAGCCTGTTCCAATGCCTGACAACCCTTTCCAGGAAGAAATTTTTCATCATATCCAGTCTGAACCTTCCCTGGTGCAACTTGAGGCCATTTCCTCTCATCCTGTCCCTTGTTCCTTGGGAGCAGAGCCCAACCCCCTCCATGCTCCAAGCTCCTTTCAGGCAGTTCAGAGATCAGGTCGTCTCCCCCCAGCTCCCTCAGCCGCTCCCATCACACTTGTGCTCCAGCCCCTTCCCCAGCTCCGTTCCCTTCTCTC
>VWYH01006446.1:177048-205802 GCA_013399365.1 Pampusana beccarii
CTCAAGGCCTTTCTTGGCGTGAGGGGCCCAAAACTGACCCCAGGATTTGAGGTTTGGCCTCCCCAGTGCCCAGGATAGGGGGACGGTCACTGCCCTGGGCCTGCTGGCCACGTTAGTGCTGATAAAAGCCGGGATGTGGGTGGCTTTCTTGCCCACCTGGGCACACACTGGCTCATGTTCAGCCGCTGTCACCAACACCCCCAGGTCCTTTTTTCACCAGGCAGCTTTGCGGAGACTCTTCCCCAAACCTTTTTAATCACACACATGGTGAAACTGGGAACCACCAACAGCACCAGCTTTCACCTCTTCAGCAATGTTGTCAATCTTTGTTTCGTTCCTGTACAAGCGCTCACCCTAAGTCAGTTGTCTCAGAGCTCTACTCATAACCAAGCAGAGAAAGAAGACGTGTATGTTGAATTCACACAAATGCAAATCAAAGAAGCTTCAAGAATACACAGAGTAATACAGAGGTTGCATTGTGAACTCTGAAGCAGACATCACAACCGCTCTCCTACCCTGCTATCTAGGAAGAAGAGTACTGAGGAAAACCGCTTATATTTATCACCATGACTCAGACAATCTTACTAAGGATAACAGATTGCAGCTAATCCTTTAGCCTAGTCTCAGGAAATTTTATAGACTGTGACTGTGAGGCTGTTACCTAACCTATGGCTATCTGGTACTGATAAGCAAGACACAGCACAGAAGCAGCACATGATTTTCCAGGAGACATCTAAAAGCTTTGCCCGACCTGGTGAACAACATTAACTTGCAAAAACACCGATTTAGAAGCTACCAGAAAAGATTTTGGAACAAGCTTATTTTAAGAATGACATAAAGCAGGAACAGAGAAGCTCAAATGCAAGCCTAGAGCAAAGATACAAGGTGGCCAGAGTCTCCTGCAGTCCCAGGCTCATCCAAAACTATCTGAACTCAGTCATGTGCCAAATTGAGCCTTCTCAAAATCTTCAACTCCTCAACTTACTCTGAAACTTGTTGTTGTTTTTGTTAAACAAATGAGCTAGCACATATTGCTGACCTTTTGACCTTTAGGACCTTCGGGACCAATTGGACCTCTTTCCCCCTAAGATAAAAAAAAAACAAGCAACAAACATGATTAGTCAGACTGATCTTCTCATTATTCAGCAAAGCAAAGGGCTCAATCCTACAACAACTGAGGACAAAAAATAAACATTTTTAGGTTTTAGTGGAAAACAGACTAAAATTGACATGCTCTGCAGAGGAATGACACTGAAGCTGGCTTCTCAGAGGTCCCAGTCACAGCCGATATAAGCAAGCACACTGCTTTTAAAAGCTATGAGATTTTTTCAGATGGCTATATTTACCTCCAGAATCTCTTCCTTTTTATTTGAAGAAGGATGCACATAACTGGGCTGGATAAGAATAACCACTTTGTTTTCAAGGTTGTTACTAGGACTACCAGCATGGTCAAAATCACTGAATTGGGTAAAGAGAAAACACTCCCACGAAGTGCTTTCCGCCGCTAGGTCTTAAAGTGCTTCACAAAAAAATACAGCCTTTTAACTCGCTTGCACAGTGTCATACCCCAGTTTCCAAACCTATCAAGCACGCCTTAGATGAAACACGCTCATCTCAACACTCACCTTTTGTCCAGCAGGACAGGAGCAGTTGACAGTCTTGAGGTGGCCAACTTGCTCGTTGCCAACAGTGGGTCTCACTTCCAAGGGAGGTGCTTCTGTCAGGACCGTGACCTGGCACTACACCCAAACACCCAAGGTCATGACGAAGCTTTCGATGCTAGAAAGCTTATTCTTCCACTCGCTTTAGAGAAACTGCATATGCATTACAGGATAACGCACAGCTAAACGAGTCCTAGTGAGGAACAAAATCCCGCAAAAGCCGTTCATTCAAGCAACAGGGGAAAATGTGGCAAAATGAACAATGAATCTCTTTAACGAGGGTCGAGGGGAGAAGAGTGAAAGGAGGGTGGAAGTTTCTAATGAGAGCTGGGCACAGGAAAATAAGCAGCGACTGGTACCGTTTTAGCTCTTCCCAAATAAAACCAGTGGGAAACATGTTGAATATTTCATGCTGAATTTCTGTTGTTCCATCATTACTTCAGGGTTTTGTTTTCCCTGACAGTTTGACAAGGAAAGAGCAACTTGGAAACTTCAAATTCCTCTTACTCATCCCTCTGCAGTGGTCCTCTTCTGGTGCTGCTACATTACCAATTATATAGTTACGTTTTATTCACTATCATTAAAAAAAAATTATAATGTCACACTGTCATGTATTCCCTGGTTTATGTAATAGATTTCAATGAAGAGTGTTCATGTGAAAATGAAAAAATGACAAAAAGAAGCTTACTGGTCCAGAGGGAATGTCACAGCAGGTCTCTAGCTCAGCATGTCGAGAATCACAGTAAATAACCATCCGCTGAAGATCAAACTAGAAGACAAAGTGAGACAATAGTCTCAGAGACAGTAAATTATTAAAAGCTGTGTGTCCTTTTGCTTGGATACAAACAGTGCAGACGAATACAAACAAAAAACAGATGGTGCTAACTTCATAGTGATTCTATGGATCCTGTAGTCAATATCTGCCTCTCTCTATCAATAATGGACCAAAATCTCAGCATGCTCTGAGAGTGCTGAACTAATGAGACCCTGAATATGCCTATTGAAATTCTGATGCAGGTTGTCAAATAAATAAGGAGGCATACTAATTCCCACGTCCTGGCCAAATTCCCGTCTGAGAAGACATACTCTGACGACCTCCATCATTCCTAGAATTTTGTCTAGACATAAAGTCTGTTTTTCTCCTGTTATGCCTTGCATCTTCTGACTGTTTACTCCTGCATAAGAAATGCTATTAGCACATTTAACATGCGCATTCCATCCATTTGGCACAGCTAAGAAAGATTGCGCACATCTCGAAACACCAATCGCACACAGATTATACTGGGTTAACACTGCTACTGGACATTCAGGTCAAATCTGCAGGTCTCAACTTCAGTTCAACTGCAGCACGAGTCATTTAATACCAAGCATCTTCTCCAAGGAACTGAGAATACATCATGACCATCCTGATTTAACAAGCTTTTTTTTTTTCCCCCTGTCTCTTCCTGTCACAGATGGAAACATTCATAATGCCAAGATCAGACAGCAAAAGACCTTTGTGTGTGTAGTTCAGTACCCAGTTTGATGGTGTTCATGGATGATTTTGTCCCTGATTTTAACAAAGGCACATTTTGGGACCAGACAGAAAGATGAAATGAATTTCTCATTTTTAATCCCTATTACAGAGATAGTGACAGTCTCACATAAAAAGACAGCAAGCCTTGTACATGATGAGATGTAACGTTTATGTGATGCTGCTTCAGGAAAAGGGTCAGTTACAACATAACCCCCCAAAAAAACATTTGCACTGTGCAAAACCAATGTTGAACGCTACTCCAGCTCTAATTGGCACATGCGGTACTTACATCAATAGGGACACTGTCGTACAAGCGTTTGCCAATCACAGTCTTCCCTTGAATGTCAATATTTTCCCTATCTTCAATAGGCAGCATCTGCACCAGTCTGCAGTCTATGTAAAGCGAGACAGCCTTTGACTGAATGCTGAGGGCAATTTTGTGCCAGCTGCGGTCAAAAAGATCACCGACTCGTGCATTTCGGAAGACAACTCTCACGGCATCCTTGGTGAGCCCAATGGCATTGTACTCCAAAGCTTTGTTCTCTCCATCCAGTCTGATTGAAACCTGCAAGAAGACAGAAGTAGTTTGCTAATGAAGTACAAAGCCTTCTCCTTCCTCCTTTGCCTGCTTTCCATCGTGACTGACACCCCGAAGCCAAGGATGGTACAGCATGTGGTGAGAAGCCCAAACAAAGAGTAGGGGACAGAGTTTATGTGTGGTATGAAATTGGACAGGGAACCTACACCTGTTCTGGTAAATAAGACAGGGCAGAGCACATGCTCGGATGCAGACCCATGACCATCTAAAGCCTCCTCTTGCGAGTACAATCCTTGACATGGCTTCAGCACATGCCACCTTGATGCCTCCCAGGCAATCACAGAATCACAGAATGTCAGGGATTGGAAGGGACCTGGAAAGCTCATCCAGTGCAATCCCCCCGGAGCAGGAACACCCAGATGAGGTTACACAGAAGGTGTCCAGGCGGGTTTGAATGGCTGCACAGAAGGAGACTTCACAACCTCCCTGGGCAGCCTGGGCCAGGCTCTGGCACCCTCACCATGAAGAAGTTTCTTCTCAAATTTAAGTGTAACCTCCTGTATTCCAGTTTGTACACATTACCCCTTGTGCTATCACTGGTTGTCACCGAGAAGATCCTGGCTCCATCCTTGTGACACTCACCCTTTATATATTTATAAACATTGATGAGGTCACCCCTCAGTGCCCTCTTCTCCAAACTAAAGAGCTCCAGCTCCCTCAGCCTTTCCTCACAAGGGAGATGCTCCACTCCATCATCTTTGTTGCCCTGCGCTGGACTCTCTCCAGCAGTTCCCTGTCCTTCTTGCCTGGGCATCCCCCCAAAGGCAGATGGGCAAAACTGAACCAGTTTTGGATCCCTGTCCTATGCACTTCACTACTTTCCAGCAGGCCCTGTGCTCTTTAGTCCCATCATGTCCTCAACTGCCCCATGGGGCAAATGTCTCTTTGCATGGTATGAAACCAGTCTGCTGAGCTGCAGCACTGCCCACACTTTATTTCAGATGCTTTGGACATAAAACTAAAGTTACACCCCACACTATGTTGCAAGCTATGGAGCAGGCTTCTGAAGTCATTATACCTTTAGTTCTTGATTTCCTGAATCAAAAAACTGATTTATTCTTTTACCAAAGTCAGGCAGCTACCAGCAAGCAGCAGGGAATGGAGCAAAGCACAGAGCCAGGGGAGCAAACAGTGCGTCTGCAAGCTGCAGGGCTGGAAAGGAGCTTGGCTACATTGGCACCAAGCTGTGTCTGATGTAAGACCCAGGGTAGGCTGACTCCAGATCTGACCCAGCATCTCCAAGCAGCTGAGCACCGTGCTGGCTGGAAATGCCAGCTTGGATCAGCGTTAGCTCAGACGTATCTGCAGTCTGTGAGCTGAGCAGGTCTGCAACGCAGTGGTCAAACCACTACCGACTGCATGAAACAAGGCTCATGAAGATCTAAGGAGCTTCTGGCACCACAGTTCAAGGAACTTCTGAAAATATTGCTGACACTCAATTAGTGCTTTTTGCTCTCCATGCCTAAGCGGTTCAAATTTTCAGCTGTCTCCAAGAAATGCTGAGTGATACGCACACTCTCATTCTGCAGGGAGCAGGAATACATGTTAGCACAGTAAATGGTATTTCATTTAACCAAGTGCAGCTGATAATAACTTTCATGGTAAACTTTCCCCTTGTCTGAAACTCAGCTAAGTCCTCAAACTGCACCTATCTTTCACTGTGAGTTCCCAAAATCCTTTCGAATACCAGTCCCAAAGCAGCAATACTTCATTCCCTGGCTCTGTCAGCTCATGCTGACAGCCCATTTTAGAGTCATGGGTAATGTCATCAGCACCATGTTTGTACTTAGCAGAAAAACACACAGCCCATTCAAACCATTCCTTCCTCAAGCACGTTCAAACCCCAAAACTACAGCATGCTGCTAAGAACACACTGTCTAGGAACTGACAGCTCGTTATTAAACCCCTGTGGTATTTTTCTTCTGAGAACCTGAGACTACTCGACAAAAGTCATTAGATCAAGTTCTGCAGCAGCCAGGACTCAGTGTTAGGGAGCAACATTAGGTGTTACACCCAAGTCATAAGTAGGCAAACTATAATGCTTTTGCATGATATCTGGAAATTTGTGCAAAAACTTGACACTGCTCTGTAGTACACCTGTGTGTCTATGTTTGTCCAAACAGGCAAAATATTTTCCCTAAACAGAACCACCTGAACAAAACAACCAAAAACTCAGAAGTGGTTTCAAGAGCAAAGATGGTATATTTTCTTCCCGCTTTCCAACTAACACATCTATCTGCATGCTAACGAGAACCAAGGTCTATGCAAACCTTCCTCCAGGGTTTGAATTAAAGGTAAAGGATTTTCAACAAAATTAACTTAAAGACAAGCAAAGGGATTTTTACTAGTCCACAAGGAAAGAGGAGTGGGAGTTTGCAGCAAGAAAGCTGGTTCACGCAGCAAAAGAGAATCAAGGCTGTTCTTGCTGGCTGCAAAGGGCCTCGTACCTGTGGTATGCCGTACTTGTCAATAATCTGCCAAATATACCAGTCTTCTTTCCGGGAAGCCTTTCGGAATTTGAAGGTAGTCACAAAGGCATATTCATCAGGCAGACCTTGTGGAAATACATCCCTGGCAAGGGGAGGGGAAAAGAAAGCAAAAGTATCAGGCTTAGCAGTGAAGAACAGAAATTCTAAAACTTTCTGCATGTCCCAGAAACACTTCCCGAAAGTATCATATAGTTCATACAAAATCTGCTGTATTTGGCAGCCTGCAAAGAAATGAACATGAGCTTGTGCCCTCCAGGTAGTTTTGTCCTTAAGGAGCCCTCTTATGTTCCAATGGTGAAGCTCTCAAATTAAATAAGAAATAGTGAAAAACTGCAGTCTAGTATCCATCATGTCAAAGCAGTTGGTTTTCACCTGATGCTTCAGTTCACGCAATTTGTAAATCATTCAGTTCTTCTCTAGATGCACCGGAGGTCTGTGACATCTGACAACAGGCAGGCATACCTGAAACCCTCCATAAACATACCAAACAACATTGTGCAATAAATATTGTGATATTTGCCCCAAAACTGCTACTATATCTCATGCTTGCCCAAGGCAGGCATTCCTTGGCTGATGGTGTGGAAGAACAAAAGAACCTTCTCAAGTCACACATTACAAACACATTACAAAGGCATTAGGCAGAAATTTACTCCATGTGACACCATGATCCACATGAAGTCTGATGTAACCAAAACCAGCACTGTTTGACTCAGCCCCAACATAAGAAAACAGCATAACATGAGCATGCAAGGCTGGAAAGAGGGAATAACTAACTCAGTGTCACTATTTTGTTGTCACTAGTTATTACCACATGCCTAAGAATGAGAACAAACAGAACAAATATATACTTCCTACCTCCAATTCTTTGGGATTCAGAAGTCAAATTCAGAGACAACTACAATTTCTACATTCATTAACTTTTAATGGATTTATCTTGTATGGCCTTCTCCAGTCTCCACTTGAACTCAGGTAAAACTATTATATTCACAACATCCTTTGGCAAGGAATCACATAGGTCTGCTACCCGTTGTATAACAAGCCTCCTCCTGTTTGTTTAGGACATGGCTCAGTTCTTGTAAGGGACAACACAATGAACCTATCCTTTTTCTATTTTTCATGCCATTCATGATTTTGCAAACTTTGCTTATAATGCCTCTAAGCCATCTCTTTTCTCATCCGAAGAGTCTCAGTTAACTTCATTGTTCTTCAGGTCCAAGACAGCCTGCTCCTCTGATCATTCCTAAATAGGCCTTTCCTAAATACCATGTCTTTGCTTCCAGACATCTGAGCAGTCAAGCATAAGCACCCGTTAGAAAACAAAACAAAGCAAAACAAAACAAAAAAACCAAACCAAACTAAAACATAACTACAATGGCAGCAATTAATGAAAAGCAAAACAATGAAGACCTCTTAAGGAAAATTTGATACAGTCCATTACTATGCAGGAACTGGCACAGTCAAAGGCAAACAAAAATAGAGGCTTTTAATAGTCCTCAAAGCAGAAATCCTTCAAAATTTCCAAAATCCTTTGTTTTGCAATTACAGCAAAGGTTGAAAACCAGTCTTTCCTAATGTCGAAATATTCAGTCATCTTTAAATCTATGCTTTGAATTTACTATCTTTTCAGCCAAGTTAAAAATTCAGAAAACTGCGGTTTCATCCGCCGCTGTGGCTTTTGCTATATAAAATGCCCACGAAGTCTATGCACCATTATACACCGGTCTTCGAGCTGAGGACACAAGAATTCTCTGGAGTCTTCCAAAACAAGAGAAAACTGAACCAGCTTCCCACCAGCTCCTTTACAAAATCCTTCCCTTAGAAGAGCAGACAGCGTTTTCTGACTTCTTGGTACTAGCTATTCACCAACTAGCTGTCCATGGTCACATATCCACCTCACCCCAGCATCCGTCTGTCCCATGGCACACAAAATAGCCAGACGCTCCCTCCCTTCATTACAAAACAATAAGCTTGTTGATTGTCACTCTTGTGGCAGATTTGCCATAGAGAATACAACTGACATGACTGTGGCACTGAAAGACACCAAGAAAGTCTACAGGATGTTTGGCAAAAGAGAGTTGAGTAAGCCACATCAACCCTCTCAAAAGGGCAGCCCGCCAGGTCTCCTTCATCATTGACATGCGTTAATGCAAATTTCCTGTCAAAATGGCTTTGTGCACTCCCTGTGTCCAAGTTTGTCAGAGAAGAAGATGCATGTCTGTGCTTTTAACATCATTGACAGTTCTGGCTGTTTTCCTCCACCCCTTCAATAAACTTCAGCAAGGTGGCAATGTTGACAGTTGAAAAGGTCTTGCTTACTGCTCCATCCTCTTGAACAAAAACCATGGACATTCCTACATGAGAGTTCTGCCGGTGGAGACATTTCCCTACGGCTCAGCTCCCCAAACTTGTCATTTCAGCACACATCCCTAGTGCGTTTACCTTCACTCACTCCTCACCACCCATCTTTACTGTCATAAATGGGTTTAATGAGTTCCCTCTCTGTCCTGCCCTTTAAGATTCTGATTCGCATGTTTAGGCACAGACAGCCCTATTGAACTACTCTCCAAGGGAGAGCCCACCGCCAACTCCAACCTCGTACTGAATGAAAAGCAAGCAGAGAAATGGTTCCTTTTAAACCAGTGGTGGCACAAGGTAGTGGAGTCACATCTCTGGGGATGATTCACTCTCTTAATGATCCATCGTACTTTTTCCACTGTCACATCAACAGCAGCAGGGCACATGCTTTCAATGCTGCCTTTCTCTAATGTTTTTTAAGCTCTGTGTATGTAGGTGTGCTTGGCTCCAAGCACAAATTAAAGGCAGTGGCCGTAACTGTGGAATTACTGCTTTGCTGAGCAGGAAGGTATAGGAGCATGAGGCTGAAATTACTCCTCTAAGATATCATATTGAGCCTTGGGCCTGAAAACCTACAACCAAATCTGGAAAAGCCAACTGCTGCCCTCTGTGCTAGGACAGTTTTTTCTGGATATGTCTGAGCTGGGAACAGGAGTATCGCCATGTGAGCTTAAATTCAGAAAGAGTTTTCAGGTGCTCAGTGCCCACAGAAATGACTGGGAGTTAGGTACCTAAATATCTTCTTGAATCTGACCACACTCATCACACAGAGGCTGAAAAACGGCCCATCAGGCAGATTTAAACTGATAGAAAGCTATAATGACCTATTACCTGTCACACTCAACTGATTTTTAAAGGTGCCAAAGAACTGGCTGCAAGTTCCCAGCAGAGAAAGGCTTCATGCCAAAAGCAAATCTAAAGACACTCTTGTTGCTCTGAAGCTATGATGAAAGCTACTTCTGGAGTCCTTGGTCCCTGCATCTTTTACAGAGATGCTTTATTACATAAATAACAAAAACTCCATTTATGAGTTTTCATTTATTTCCTCACTAAAAAGTGATCTCCACCTAGAAGCTCAGCTTTACTTAGGAATCCAAGGGCAGGAACTGCTGTCCTCAGAAATGTTTTATTTCCTTCTTTCAGCCAAGGCTGAATTGAACTGATGATCCATATTATGGAGCTTTGCTGGATCCCTGGTACCTACAGGGAGCACTCTGCCAGGTCCTCGGTCTATAATTCTGACAACAGGATGGATTGCAGAAGACACTGTTACAAAACTCCAAGACAAGAGAATCCCTAAGTGCTGCAGGTTAGTCTAAGAGTTAATTAACCCAGCTACAAGGTCAGGTGAATCACAACTTCTATAAAGAAAAAAATATAATAACCGGACAGAAGACTCTTTTAGCCATTGCCCATTTTCAATATATAGACTCCTTACATGTTTTTGTTTGACATACATCTGTGACAATCAGCATGAGATCCCACATCTGTAATAATAACACAGTGAAGAAAAATAGGATTATCAGCTCTCGTTTAAGACACTGAATGTAACAACAATCAATGAGGTGCCTGCATTTGGTGAGGAACGGAATAATTAATGATTTGGGGAAATTTGATCACTTTTAGGGCAGCTAAAAACTGCTAATATTCAGTTTAACTCCTTGACTATTAGTGGCTGTCACGTCCGAAACAAGGCTGGAGAAAGTTGGTTCATATCCATACGCATCACATCACTAGAGGCTCTTAGAATGACAGGGGGGAAAAAAAGGCAAAAGGAAAAGAAAAGGCTATGGAAAGATTGTCACAATGCAGAATCAATCCCACCCTTACATCCCTGGCAGATATTTCTTTGGCTTCTCCTTCAGTACTCCAGAAACCTCAGTGATGGAATAGATACAACCTCCTTACGTAATTTCTTTCTGTGTTTCACTATCCTACACGCTACAAAAAAAGTCTATCCTAAATCTCACTTGCTGCAGTTTAATCTTCCTGAAACAACTTTTTTTCCCACAAAGAACCATGCAAACAAGTTGTTCTCCCCTCTCAGCTGCAGCCTTTTGTATGTTGATCGGCTCCCCCCTCAGTCTTTTACTCTCTAAAAGACCAAAAAGCCTTCACTCGCTCCACCTCAGCCATGCTTCATCTCCTTTACCTTGTTAGGAGACCCTGTCCACACAAGCAAATAATGGTCAGGGTCCACTCGCTAGCTTTGAGTGCAGTTCAACCGAATGCACCTTTCCCAAAGAGAGTGATTATATCCAAACTGCCTTTGGGGAACAGTCTCCAGCATGTTCCATCCACCAAACAGACCCAGGCATGGTGTGGGATAACACTGCTTGACATCAGCCTAAACTAATTTGACATGAGCACACAGGTGAAGAGAACAAGTGATACGGGCCTAGCGCTGGAGCCCATTTGTTCACCCTGTTTCTTTGGTTAGTAAAGAAGCCTACAACGAATTTCTCAGGTGTGCTCCTAATAGACATTCCTGGACTAACTTCACAGCACATTTGGACTGGCATGTTTCTTCTGTCTGGCAACAGAGGTCATGAGATCAGATAGAGGCCACAACAAGATCCTTCAGCTAGGAAGGCCGCTCTAACCACTTTCTTAGAGTAAGGACTTGTGTGTCTCAGCCCTGACTTCAGCACAACATCTTGACCTTTTTCCAACTCCAGGACCAGGAGAAATCTTGGGACAGGTCACAGACTAGGCATAACAGCTGCCTCTGGTATGTGGGAAGAAAGGGGAAAAGATACGCTGGCAGAGAGTGGTAGAGGGTGCAGCACTGAATTACAAATCCCAGGATCATTGAGGCACTTCTTGAGATCATCTAGTCTAAAGAAGGTTTTTCTTGTGTTCAGATTTAATTTCATGTTTTTAATTTCTTCCTGTTGCTTCTTCTCCTGTCACTGAATACCACTGAGAAGAGTCTGGCTCCATCTTCTTTACTTCCTCCCCATCGGGTATTCATACATATGGATTAGATCCCTTTCCTGAGCCTCCTCTTCCCCAAGCTGAGGAATCTTTGTTGTCTCTGCCTTTTCTCATATGAAATGTATGTCTGAGAAGAAGTAAGGAACAAGGAAGATTTCAACAGGTTTCCTGTTTAGCATAGGAGGTTTTAGCAGCTTTAGGTAGAATTTGCTTGTCAATGATGACACAAGGGCAAGAGCTCATGGAGAAACCCAAGGTAGGTAGGTGAATATATATACATATATTACTCAGTAATATAAATATATTACTCAGTTAATGATTTTGTGTCTAATTATGAGATGTTGCTATCAGTTCCTAAACATTGCTTGAGGTTATCTGCAAGACAAGACAGATGTTTTTGTTTTGTTTGTTATTCCAGTTTTGTGCAGCTTTACTAGATTTCATTTTCTGGGAGCAATGACTCTATATGCACCATCTCAAAATCCTGACATCCAAAGAGTTAAATGAGCCGAATATGCAGCACCTTTCATGGTATTATATCCATTTGGGTTCATTCCCAAACCACAGGAGTATGGCAGTTAAAATACAAGAGGCTGAAAATAGGAAAGTCCTTTAGTTCCATGTTTCAGTTATTCAAAAGGAAGCTTAGTCATTTCAGTCTCCTAGTTAAGGATGTTTTACTTCTAACTATCCTGAGCAATAAAATAGTCTACTTGTTAAAAAACAGTAACAAATAAAGGAGTGAAATTTGAGCAGACAGAAAGTCATCAGAGCTGGTTGGTCGGGCTTCACTCCCTCAGTCTTTCTGGGAAAAAACAACAGAAACAACAATAAAGTACTTCAACCCTTAATTTGAAAAAGGAATGCAAATGGACAGCTCTCTGTAATCTGTGCTAACATATTCCAGTGGTTAATTAGATTCAACATTCTTTTTTCCATGCTGGTTTTCGATGTCATTAATGGATAGCCACTGACTTTTAGTCTACCACTACTCTTAGCACCAAAGGCCTTTTACACAGCTCTGGTTCCCCAGAGGTTCTTGTAGAGTGCAACAGCCTCATTCGCTAAGCGCTTCTTAATTTTACCTGACCACACTGCACTTCTTGAATTTCTCACTGTTAGACTTGCTTCCCAGTTATTTAAACTTTCATTCACTCCATTCCTGTCTACTGAAATATGGAAACAAGGATTGGCCTTAGCATCCCAGCAGTGGTGATTGAGTGGCCTGATGTGGAGGTAGTCAGCTCATACTTGACAGTTCCTGGTTCTACACCCTAGGGTCGCACTAGTCCTATTTGTCACTCAGAGCTCAGATTCAGTAGGTCATAATTCCCAATTTCTTAAGTGCAAACTGGACTTTTTCACTTCAAGGGCTTCTTGCTATCTAGTCTTGGTGGTAATGCTTTATAGTGATAAAGCACACTACCACTAGCTGCTACAAGCCGCAGCAATAACAGGTTCTACCCAGAGACTGCTGTGAGCCAAACAAAATAGGTTTATTCCCTTCCCCATACACACCAGCTATCTATATGCTACTTATCAAGATCAAGGTGTCTTTAGTCGGCTGGTTTTCTCCCAGAACATGAATTTACTTACCCTGAGACTTGACATCATTTATGGACTTTAAAACAAACAGTTTTCCTTTCAGTACATCGTATTTGTACATATATATATATATATATATATAGGACTGTGTGTTTATACAGAGAAAGAGGGAGAGAGGACAAGGGCAAATAAATCGAGGTTGGCTCCAGAATGAAAAAAATATTGTGAAATCAAACAAATGTACATCACAGGACAAACCCAAAGATGCAGTGAGCTGAGCAAAAGAGCTAAAACAGAATAAAAAATAACAGCAGCCCTCATCCATAAGAAAGAAAATAATTACTATTGATTTTTTAAGCTGAAGTTCAAACCAGCACAGAGAAATATACTGCGAAAATGTTAATGATGACAATTCGATCTATGGCTCATTGTTACTCAGTGAAATTGTGCACTCGCTCTTTTCAAGGCTAATGCTAGCGGAACTCAAGTGACAACCCAAGGAGAAACTGCTCTGATAGACTATGACACAACCAGCAGCCTTAGGTCATAAAAGGCTCCAAGAACTGAATCCATGTTGACACAGGATTAGAAATTGCTCATTCTTTGAGGAGGCCAAAACCCATATTAGCTAAATGATAACAGCATCTACTAGGAACTGGTCTCTTGCGATTAGCAAATACATATCTCAGTGGGACTGCTACCAAATATTCCTTTTAGAAGCTATTTACTAAGCTTTAAGTTCTTTTGTGAATTTCTTGATACTGCTCCTCACAATCATTGAGATAGACTGAAAACAGCTCATAATCTGCCAGGATGGGGCCTATAGTTGGTGCAAAGACTCCCAACCATATTGTATAAATTCTGTGCCAGCAGAACTGAAAGAGCTGATCAAAGCACCACTATATGCGTAGGTACTAGATAACTACTACAAGGTTAAGCTGGAAAAACCAAATAATGTAAAGCAGAGGCTCAGGTGAAAATGAAGTGAAAAAACAGGCTACTCACTCAGTTTTCTGAACAACAGGGAAGCTTCCAAGTCGCACATAAGCACTCTGAATTCCATTTTCTTTCATTCCAAAAATCTGTTTCACGCTGAATGATTCCATCAGGTCAAATCCTGTCCATAACAGAAGTGTAAATACAAGACATTGATCAGGCAGTGGGACAAATCTTCAGCTGTACTTCGGTAGTTATCTTAGCCCACAAACACAGCACTTCAGAGATTAACTTTGCTCTTGCTGAGAAAAGCCAGAACAAAATTCTGACCTGGTCTAATCTGCTTAGACCAAAAACTCAAAACCAAACATAACTCCAAACTGTGACAAGTCCTGGAGAGACTAGAGTTCTCCAGAAATCAATAGTTACTGTTTGCATTGACACAACATACTGAAAACGTTGTATAATTCATTAATCGCTATGCAGAAAAAACGCACAGGTACAGATCGAAACACTTATTCATAGAATCATAGAATCATAGGATGGGTTGGGTTGGAAAGGGTCTTCAAAGATCATCTAACAAACCCCCCTTGCCATGGACAGGGGCATCTTTCACTAGATCAGGTTGCTCCAAGTCCCATACAACCTGATCTTCAACACTTCCAATGATGGGGCATCCACAGCTTCTCTGGGCAACCTGTTCCAACACCTCACTACCCTCATAGTAGACTTTTTATTCCTTATCTCCCACCTAAATCTACTCTCAGTTTAAAACTGTTGCCCCTTGTCCTGTCACTACAGGCCCTGGTAAAAAGCCTCTCTCCATCTTTTTTATGAGCCCCTTCTATATATTTAAAGGCCATGATAAGGTTTCCCTGTATAGCCCAGTACTCCAGGCTGAACAACCCCCACTCTTTCACCCTTTCTTCAAAGGAGAGCTGTTCCATCCCTCTGATCATGTTTGCGACCCTCCTGTGAATCCACTCTAATAGGTCCATGTCTTTATCGAAAACCACTAGTCCAAGACACCTGACTACAGACATTTTTTCTATCATTTTACTATGACAAGTTTTAGTCCAATCCACTCATCATTATCATGAGCTATTAATCTTGACTGCAGGCATTTGTGTAAAGCTTCTGACTTTGTTCTTGACAAGGCTTATTAGCTCAAGTGTAAACCACACACGTGGGTCTACACAGCTCCATAGTCAATATGGTCCCAGGCACAACGAACCCATGTTTTTGTGACATGAAGTCTCTGCCAGCAACAGCAGGGGTACAATTGTACCATGATCCTGAATGTGTCCAGTTCCTGGAGGTGCAGTAGTGGATGCAACCATCCTGCTTTTAGCTCCAAACTGGCTCCACAGAATATACATCCAAATTAAGAGCTGCTCCCAGAACCAGACACACTGTGGAGTTAGAGGCAAAAACACTGCAAAAGCCAGATTGAGAATGAGCAGAAAATCTGTGTTTTTCTTTCATTTGGGCTATTCTAACCTCTTCTCCCTCTCAAACATGCACAATTAAACAAATAAACTCCTCTGGGTATAATCCTAGCACACAAACCTGGCGATATTGTAGTAGCTTATTTTGATGAATTGATTTTAAACTCTGGCAGTGCTTTTAACTTTGTTCAGTTAGTGAGCTCATAAAACATTTATAAGAGAGATAAACATTTTTGTGTGGTGAACCTAAGCCTTAAGATCCTTGGGTTTTTTAATTGCCCTTGTGAACCTTTCACTATTCACAGGCTGAAAGCTACTGCATGACTTGAAAACAGCTGCAGCAGGAAAAGGCACCCACCTAATTATATTATTCTTCAAAATTAAAGGAATAAATATATGCAAAAAAACCTGTGTGGGCCGGTCCTGAAGCAAATCAAGATGTGACAGCAGAGAGCAAATAAAACATCAAGCTTCCATCATGCAGGTTTTTTTCGAAAGAAATAGCTTTTTCTGAGGAAATATAATCTTAATTGTTTGCAAAGACAGAAATGGTCGCCTGGTGCCAAGCTGAGGCCTTTTCTATTACAGTAACTTTCCTGGCTGTCAACAGCTTTTCCCTCTTGTCCACTCTATTTTCAGCCATTATTGGACATTCAGAAGGGCAAATAAGGCAGTTAAGATGCTCCAGGGCCTCATGGCTCAACCTTATAATCACCTCTGCAACACCTCTAGTGACACAGCCTTCTGACATACTGTAATCAGCCACGATTGCAACTATAAATCGCAGCAAATAGACCCTACCAGAACATGAGAGCTCCCTTTTGGCTATCACATAAAAAACAGTATGGCCCGCCCATCTAAACCCTCCTACAGCTCATTCCACCATGCAGTACATATCCTTCATCTATGCCAACCACGGAGAGGTGAGGGAGGCGGTTTAGTGATGCTTGTAAGAAGAGACCATGTTGACCAGCAAGGGAAATTGTTAACAATTCACAGCGGCACAGCTGTGAACGGTAAAGGCTGAAATGCTGCCCAAGTGGCATCGTATTGTCAAGTCACCGGAGTCCTCAAGCGGAGGGGTATTGCTCATCTCATGGAGCTCATAAAGCTCCATTTCTCAAAATAAACCAGTGTAAGATGCAGTGCACAAGAACCCCTTGCTAAGTTTTCCAATCGTTAGCTCAGGCCCAAACTTACTCTCGTCTTTCTCTGACTCCAAAGGTGTGCAACTAGCGTGCTTTTCCAATGGAACAGGTTAAGAGTCAGATTTAATCAATCTCTCTCTTTTTTTTTCTGAAATTTCCTAACAACATACACCTTGTTGAGCCTAAATAACACCACGAAACATATGCAAGGTTATTAAAACTATTTTGCAAGCAGAACTTGCAGTAATGAAAATAAGTCATGCTCGTAACTTTGACTATCTCATTTGCATTCAGGATTGAATGAAGCACACAGGTAAATTATAATAGGATTTTTCTTATTCAGGCTATGGATCACAAAATTGCAAATTTCTTGATATATTTTTCATTAAAGAATGAATGAGAGTTGTTCTTTGAATTTGAAAATGTCATGTAGCTCCATGGGAAAGTTAAGACCTAGATGTGTCAGAGTCCACACTCAAAACCAGCAAATGGTTTTGTTTTAATCACACCATTAATTTGTTCTGTGTCAAACTGAGATATTGCCTCCACTTTCCTTAGAGGGAGCTATGAAACAAACTAATTCATGTTTACAGAGCACTTCGCAGAGGGTTCATCTGGCTAAATGTCAGCTCGAGAGAGGGTAATAACACAGACTCCCGTTCAGTTAGACAGAGAGAGTCAAACACAGGTGCTTCTAGGAAAAGATTAATCTCACACTAAAACAGACGTCAAAAGTGCATGTTTTCCTCCGTTGACATAAAAAGAGCTTTGGATGCTCAGGTTGCATGCTAAACACACCTAGTAAAGGCCTCAAACTGGGGAGATAACCCCCACTGTTAGATACTCTTGCCAACCAAAGCCCACGAGGTAATGGACAATTCAGTTGCTGAAAGTTTTCTATAGCCTCACAGAAAATGTGGCATCGGGCCATACGCTAAGAAAGGATGAACTGAGGATTAGACACATCTCTCCTAATTTCAGCTGTCTGGAAAGGAGACACCTGATGTATGCAGGTTGTTTTGGTTCCCTTGTGGGACAGTGGAGAAGTATGGGGGTCTCTAGGAAGGCAAATCACCATTTCACAGTGTCTAAGTCCTTCCAGTCAGCAGAAAGGGAGCACATTCAGACAGACGTTTTCAGACTGCTGAAGTTAGGTGAGATATATTCCATATTCCATTCCATATTCATACGGAATGTCATCCATTTTGTGCACTGAATGAGGCAGAAATAGAGGAAAAAAACCCAACTAATCACACAAAATTTATATTTACACCATCTCATTTGCATCCATGAATGAATAAAGGTTGCAAATCTTTAAATTCAGACTAGGAATATCTTCAGTTTGCTCTCCTGACCATCTGCTGTAAGTCTCCTTAAACAGATACCATCACATTTCTAAGTAGGAGAAGAAACAAGGAAACCCAAAATACAGTCATTTGAGATGAGAAATTAGTCATGACAGATTGCCTAGGTGGGACTGGAAAGAAGACACCTAGGGAAACTTCCAAATGAATGTGTGCTTTGAAGTAACCTCTAGGATTATTTCAGCTGAAGGACAAGAAAATATATATACTCGTTGTTATTATTATTATTATTATTATTATTATTATTATTATTATTATTATCATTATTATTTTTACTTCCTGTGCTTGGAAGCACTTTGGACTGAGTATGTTCCCCTGTTGACTTTAGGACTGGAAGTGGGATTGTGAGGGAGACAGCATGATGCTTTTAATTAAGTCTTGAATGACAATGTTAATCTAAAAAACAAGTGAGGCTGTAATCACTTCTCAAAACTTGAACAGGATTTTTCGCCTGGCCCTGTCTGGCTGGTACCTGCAGTGGAAACAACTCACTTAGATCTTTCTCCAATCATTTAGTTTGTTGTACAGCATTTCTGGGCTGGAGTGACAGCAGAAATATGAGCTCTACATTGTTTTTTCGACTACCAAGGGGGGACCACTCTGTCAGTGCCACAGTGAAAATGAGTTCCTACACGGAGCTTCCCATTCTTCTTCACAAGCGAAATCATATGGAATATACCTGCCTGAATTAGCAAGGACAAAACTACTGTTACCCAGGTGTTGCACCATGCTCGAGCACAGGACGAAAGGGTGGGACTTTCCTGTTTCTCAGTTGCTTTGATTTAAAAAGAGGTTTTTTGTGTACAAGGGCAGGTGTGGTGTCCCAGTTGGCTTATAAACTATTTAATCAGTAATGCCATAAATATGGTGATTAATAAGATGAATAATGCTCTTTGATCATAAGCCTCCTACTTCATTATAGCTACTAAAACAATATGGGGCCACTGAAACCCTCTAACATGATTACATCTGCTGAAAAACAGCACACTCTAGTCCATTAACATTAAAATAGTGACCCGAAAGAGAAGCTCAGATTCCTAACAGCATACTTGGCTTGAAAAGCAATTTCTTATGCACTGCTCTGCTGATCAAATCAGCCGAATGCCTGTTTACTTGCAAATAATAACTGCCTTACAGGAAGCAGCCCATTTTGCCAGAATCAGAAAACACACCCAGATCTTCCAGGTACAGGGAAAAGATGGGCAAAACTTGGCACTGGACAATGCAACCAGATTCTCTTTCACAGGGAAGATGTCCACGCTGCACCAAACCACACCCTAAAGCATGGCCGAAGGATGAGCAAACAGCTTCGTACTCGACCGGTGCTTCCATTGCATTTGTTTCAAGATAGTTTTTTCAAGACCAGACTAAAGGGGCCATGGTTGGTCGACCTGAGTATGAGCTGGATTTCTGACTGGCTCCATGAAGGATCTGATATGGACAGCAAGGTGGCAGCTAGCGTGCATATTGAGATTTTCCTGTCCGTCTGGAGTACTGCATCCAGTTCTGGGCTCCCCAGTTTAAGAGGGACAAGGAACGACTGGAGGGAGCCCAGTGGCTATGAAGATGATGAGGGGTCTTGAGCATCTTTCTTATGAGGAGAGACTGAGAGAGCTGGGGCTGTTCAGTCTGGAGGAGCTGAAAGGAGATCTCATCAATGTTTATCAATATCTCCAGGCTGGGTGTCAAGAGGATGGACCAGACTCCTTTCAGTGGTACCCGAAGACAGGATGAGGGGCAACAGGCACAGACTGAAGCACAGGAGGTTCCATCTGAATACGAGGAGAAACTTCTTTCATTTGAGGTTCCAGAGCCTGGCCCAGGCTGCCCAGAGAGGTTGTGGAGTCTCCTTCTCTGGAGACATTCAAACCCACCTGGACACCTTCCTGTGTGATCTGCTCTGGTGAACCTGCTTTAGCAGCTGGGTTGGACTGGATGATCTCCAGAGGTCCCTTCCAACCCCAGCCATTCTGTGATTCTGTGTCCTATGATCAGGGGAAAAGCAAAACAACCAACCGAACAAACAAAAACAAACAAACAAAAAAACCAATGATGCCATCACATATTAAACCAGCACTCAAATCCAAAAAAACAGAGCAACAAAGGGAAGTTTTAATAGCCAGAAAACATAGCAGTGTTTGGCAAGTCTTCTCAAAGCAGGACAGAGCCATCAACTTTTTTGAACTGAAGAAACCTTCTGAGAAAAGTCTCTTGCTCTGCATGCCCAAGGAGCCCAAGATAACAGTCACAAGGGGAACCACTGGGGTACTTCTAATTACAAAATTTTCTGGTGAGACAATAACCTGGAGGGGCATGTGGAAAGCAGGTCAGAAAGGAACCACGAAAGGCACTGGACATCAGTGCCTCAAGTGATGTATCCAGAATATATTTATTATGGATGACTTCAAACATAAGCACTAATATAAAACAAAGCAGCTTTTGCAGGAAATTCTCCATACCCTGTTCTTTCTTAAACTCTCAGCCGAATTATCAGCCTTGTCAACATATTGATGGAGTATCACCAATAGCCAAGGTCAGGGAGGTTGTCATCAGCTACTGGCTCTCTGGTACTTCTGAAAATAGCAATCTGTATTGCCTGTGATAAAACAGCATCTGTTACTTTTACTAGAGGGAGGTCAATAGCAATAAACTTTATGATAGACTAGAGGAGTGTATAAATTCCTAGGAAGGATAGTATCACTTGGGAGTCTTTCAGCAAATAGAAGATCGTATCAATTTTCTTGCCTAACAATTCTGCAGTCTTGAAAGTTAAGCTTTCATGGATCGCTTGTGCTCACAAGGAAGAGCCTGCATGTTCACTAGATCCTGAATATTCCTTTCAGTTCCTCCTATATTATATGCAAGGCTATTAACACTCTGAGGAGCCTTCTTTTTTGTTATTAATATCTGTCTTAGTTACTTTCTGTGCTAATACATACTTTTAAAATATCAGAAAAACATATTAGCATGTCATATTCTAAATTTAAATAGTGTCTTTAACCAGCTGTGTCTGGCAATTAGTTACCTGAAGTCAGAGTGTAGATGGCGGTATGATTTTTCTTCTGCTATGTCTAAACCTTTAGCATCCTTAACTTTAACAATGCTCGAGGCTGAAAACAGCTGTTTCTGGACAGCCAAGATGTGTCTCAGCCTAGAGCTGGGATAAAAGTGTCCAAATCCTGAAGGGGAGACCTACTACTTTATTCACCATGTGTTGCTGTTATTATTAAAGCAGACATCACCTGCTACAGCATTTTTGCTGTTCCTGACATTCCTTCCTCCACAGGAAAGGAAATCTGGTAAGAGTTGAGAGAGCACCAGAATAATTAGGGGTATTTTTAAGTGCTCACTGAAGTCTCCTTCTCCAAGGCTCTTCCACCACGTTAAAATTACTTACACGCATATCAGTATAACACTGCCCCAACCATAGGTTGCTCTTGGCAACAAGAAGCAGCATTTAGGAGGGGATGAGGTGCAAAGTGATGCTACCAATTCAATGTCTCAAACTTCCTGGCCTGCTAGCAGGAGGAAAAAGACGCCCTTTTCCTCTTCTTTAATGACCAGCTGCTTGTGTTGGTGATCTATCTCTGACGACAACACTTGGGTCAAAGTCAAAGCCACGAGACACTGGGTCTTCACATTGTCCCAACATCCTTGTGGGGCACACAGGTGTCACTTGTTTGCTCGTGGTGAGGTCAGAGTCCTGCAGCTCAGATAGTGTTCAGAACTGTCGCATTGTGAATGATCATAAAATGGGGTTGAAAGGAAGTCTTTTGCTGGACTATTTATTTTAGCTCTCTGTGGCTATTGGAAGAAGTGATTTCCAAAGACTTAAGGATTCTGTCTTCTTGCACTGTTTTATTCCCCTTTAGTTCACCTCTCCAGCAAAGACAGAAAAAGAAGCAGCCTATTTTTACATGGATAATTCGTCCCACATCCAGCACTCTCAGCTCAACAGTTTGATTCAGCATCATCAGCCAGCAGTGGTTATCTGACTTATTCCCAAAGCATTAAGGACTGCAGCCCTGAAGGAACAAACCACAGAGATTTACTGACTGCTCTCCAGCCCTGCATGCAGCAGTGTGGCTACTAAAGGGGTCGTACAAGCCATTATAGAAAATTAATTTGCTATATTTTACAAGAAGCTTGCAAGGGAGTTTTGGAACTATAAAATTTTCTTAAAGGGCTTCAAGAGTGCTTTAAAGAGGTTCTTGCTCTTAACCCATTCCCCTTTCTTGCCACAGACTGAGACTTAAACAACCTATGGTTGGGTCTTAAACAGCAATTCATGCTGGTCTGACTTTCTTCTCACCAGATCCACCAGACTTCAGTGAGGAGAGCAGCTAGGAGCTTAAGCTAATAATGAGGCTTTGTTGAAGCACAAGCAATAGCTCTTACACCAGCATTAAGAAGGTATCTTCCAGCAAGCCTACTACCATCTAGGTGGTACTCATTTTCATCGGGGCCACATCAGCCTCACGGTTGCCTTCAAATGGTCAAATGTAATTTTAGGACTGTATAAACGTAGGAGTAGTTACATGAAAATGAGTTTGACACCCCTGCTTTAGATGGTCTGGGTTTTATAACAATAATAAACCCTACATAGGGATTAATGCACTATACAGCACTCGGTACCCTTACACAAGAAAGGCAACGCTTCAGGAAAGATAAAAGGGATATAAAACCAGTAAGAAAACTAGTTCAAAGAGGCAGAGAGAGAGACAGGTCAAAACCACAAGCAAATAAATGAATACACAGCTACAGTCACCCCACCTGGTGGAAAGGGTTCTTGTAATCTAACCATCTAACCCTCAGCCTGCTTTAAAAACAGGAAATAAATACATGTCTACAGCGGTAGCCTCTGAGGCAGCACCTTTCAACACCTGGCCTCATGTTAATCACACACTGCTTTATTTGATGCATTGTTCTGTTTATCTACATCAGTTTACTCATTCCCTCTTGTCCGTCTGCCTCTGGTTTTGGACAGTTGCTAGCGGCATATTGAACAACACTGAAAGCTGGTTTTGACACTGAACTCTTTGCCTCATTACTGAAGGCTTTTCTGTGTTGAAGTCATTCTCCGTTTTCTCAGTGATGGACATTTGGCTTAGTGCCACAGGCCCTCTTTCAGTTCTTTTCCTGCTCCAGTGATTTACAAGATTAAACAGACGTTCATTATGCCTTTGATGTCCTTGCATGCCAGATAGGCTTGCACCAGCTGAACTTACCAGGACTATTTGTATTAGGTTCTGATTTTAATTAGTTCCTCTATCTTGAAGTTCTCTTTTGAGTTCCTCGAGCCCTTAAGGTGCTCTGTGTTCCTCTGGAAAGCCATAAAATGGCATAACTGCAAACTCATCACTTGGGATAGCAGTGGGAAGGGGAGGATTCTGCACTCCTCTGAATAAAGGTTTTGTTGGTAGCACCCAAGAGGACTCTATGCTTATAGCCGAGAAAAATTACAATGGATAAGCATTTATGAGAGCTGAGTGGTAGGACTGATGAATTCAACATAACTAGCAACAATTCTTAGTGCTTGCTCGTACAATTAATATTCTTTTTAGAGTAAGAAAAACTGTCTGAGGAAAAACAGCTTACTAAGATATAACCTCCTAGATTCTCCTTGTAATGTCATTTGGGCTGTAGGAAAACCCTACCAAGATGTTATTCATGAAAATAAAAATAATCCCATTAATTTTAAGTACATTTTTAGGCCTAATCTAAAAGCAGTTAGGGATTGCTCTCTAAGAGATTGTGGTGGCTGCTTTATGCCTGATGGTCATCAGATTATACCCACAGGTACACCAAAACCTGGCCACGATTGTCATCAGGGACCATTCACATCAGACAGACTGATTTAACTGCAAGTGTCAAGAGGAGTTTATTAAAATGGCATATGCCCATTCTTCCTATCATATGTGCACAATGACCAGAAGGCTTTCCCTGATGAAGAATCTATGGGATGGTTTCTGAAGGCCCCTATTTTGCAGCAATCCTTCTGAAGTGGAATTAATTTCAAATATTCAGACCAAGAAATATCTGGAAGTTCCTCATGTTTAGCCAATCTACTAGTCTTTCTGTAGCTAAAGGACTGGTTACTTCTTGGGCTATCAATAGTCAAAACTTAATTTCTTTTTCATCAACCTGAAATGCACTGGAATAGAAAAATATCCTGGCTTGCTTAACTTCTGGAAGAAAGCAAATACTACTAGTTATTAATTAAAAAAAAAATTTAAAGCCTTTGTGGATAGATTTATTTTTGGGTTTTTTAATATGCAGGTAGACCTGAATAGTTAATGTGCACATTCCTGTGCACAGTTAACCCCTGTTAATTTTTTTACGTGAATGCAGAAGTCAGAATTTTCCACTGCTGGGATTCAGACCAGAGAAAGGCCTTCCCAGAGACTGCTCAGCTATTACCAGTTTTGGTTTGTTTTTTTTTTTTCATCATTTTGTCATCCGTGTTAATGGCCTCATGTTGCACCAGGGANCCAACCAAAATGTTTCTACGATTCTGAAATTCCATGTTTCCTGATGTCTTTGAGCAGCTCAGCCAGGCTCCCTGCTCCAGCACAGATCTGATGCCCAGCATTAGTCAGGACATTCACAGTGCCAGAAGTCCACTGAGGTCCATGATGTTTGGTCATAGCTACATGTCTGACCATGTTAGGAAAAATATTCATTTAAAACATTTTTTTTCTTTTTTTTGATCCAAACAACTCAACCCAGCTCTGTTGATGACATGGTTATGTGTACTCTGCAGGACGCTTTAATGTTTCTGGGCTCCTAATCCAAATGCACAGTCTGGTGACAACCTGTCCCCATTGGGGTGACTGTACACTCACACTTCCCAATTATTTAGTTTCTGTAGAAGGGAAATTCCTTGGTACCCAAGCCCAAAAGGAACGACCACAGGTCCTCACGCTGGATAACTGGGGGCATGCCACATACACACCTAATGCACAGGTGAGAGCTAGACCATAGGACCACACTGGCTACACTTAGAAGTCACAGATGACTTATTGGCAATTATCTGCCTGTTTGACCTGGTTTTCTTGGGAATTACTGGGTATAAAAACATCCTTGAATACGGGTGAATCATTTGGCAACCTCTGAAAAACTTCAAAGATCTTTTAAGTGCAATCATCTAGGCTATAGTGTTGAGATCAGCTATTGTACAGTACATAGACTCCTAGGAGGCAAAGCTAAAAGTAACTTGCTAAGGTCACCTGTACTGAAGGTATCATTCTGACCAGCCCAGAGGACAAATCCACCCCACAGCACAAGCCCAGCCATGTTCTCCAGCTCACAGGAGACCAAAATGACTCTTGTGACTACAAGTACAGGTCAGCTGTTACTTCCCCTATATACTTCTCATGGATATACAGCCAGATACATGTGTCTCAGGAACCAGCTTGCAAATTCAGCTCTCCAGAACCTTAATGAATGGTGGATATCGGCATTCAAATCGCTCTTTATGAAATTTTATATAGAGGACTTCCCAGGGCAAGTGCGGGGGGAGGAGGAAATAAGAAGCCCTGAGCCCTATCCCCATTGTCATTGTCACCAAAAAATGTGACAGCAAAGTGACAGTGCCGTGGCACAGCAAAGCTTCATCCTTCTTCCCCATGTCCATCCATGCCACAGGTGCATCCAGTCCTGCCAACACAGGTATAACACTGAGGATGGAGCGTGGCCCATGTCTGCACAAATAACCAGCTTCGCCTTCGCTGCATGTGTGCAGCCTTTGCTGGTGACCACCGTGTCTGTGCACCTACTGTCCGAAGACAGCGATCCGTTTCAAATCTCTGCAGCTATTCATGGATTTTCCACTTGCCTCTCAGGGCCTTCCCAAGGAGACTATGAGAGGGACAAAGTGCAAAGGGAGGGCAAAATGCCCGTCACACAGGCACCACAAAAACACTTTTGTCCCCCGGAGGACATCGGTCTAATGTGCTCATTCTGCAGGTTCAACAGCCTGGACACTCCAATTTCCTCCTGCTACCACGTGTTTTAGTGGGCAAAATATAAATAGTCCCAGGGGTATTATAATTAGCTGGTGAGTCACCGGCATCTCCGGAATGCGAACCCTGTGCTGCAAACCGCAGGACACTGGCGACATGCTGACAGTTAAAGCCAGCCGCTGCAGTCTATAATTGCAGGGTGCTGGTTTTACAACCAGTGCCTCTACCGTAAAACGTCCAGACTTCCTTTATAGAGCTGCAGAAAAACACGGAGGTCATAAATACGCTGGCATTTTGCTTGTTTGCACACCGAGGTTTCCAAGATGGAGAAGAAAGTTAGAGGCTGAGGTCAACCTGTGGTACAACCCGTAAGGAAATTTCTCCTGTTCTTGATACACACAGCCTTTGTGACTAATTAGGAGTTAAGAGTCAGGGCTTTTATGTTCCCTCCTTGCCCCATTAGCACCATCCAGTGTGGGATGTATAATGTGACGTAGTAGTCAGAAGTATGACTCCCTAGGGTTAATTTTTCTTAGCACTTTATGGAAATCTTTTCAGGCCATTCTTTACTTCTGTGGCAGATTGCCCCTAAAAAGAGCAGTCGATATCTGTTGAAGAGTGTTAACTCTTCTGGCAGATAACGTTGAGGATTAAAGCTCAGCCCATTTTTAATTCTAGGGATCATCCAGATTTCTGCAACCGAATCCCATGTCCTCCAGGTCTAGATTAAAATACGAATAATTCAAATGTGAAGTTTTAAAACCTCAAAAAGTATAATTCATTTTCAATAACTTTCCTGCATTGTTTTGATGCAATACACTGATTCATAAAAATACACATAGAACACACCTTCAGGGTACAAAATGTTATCACTGTGTTTTCCTGCCTGGTCATGATTAATAGCAAGCCATGATCCTTTGTTAAATGCTGATGGAACCAAAATGACAGTTCAACAATATAAGAGGTATTAAGTATTACAACTGGGGTTTTATTTTGAATACTTCAGGGCAGATGAGTTAAACCCTCTTTTGTCTTCCCTTCTCTACTTGATAAAAAACAAACAAACAAACAACTACAAAAAAACAACGAAGACGGTACCCACAAGGATGCTTAAGAACTTTGTTTAAACAAACATTAAGCGTTGCTTTAAAATATCAAACTTTCTAGAAGAGAAGTAGTGTTTATCCTGGTTCTCTAACCAGATTTCTTGCTTTCTTTTAAAATTCCTTGTGTGATTTCTAATGCATGTAGCGACATTTATATTCTCAATTTACACATTATGAACCGTTAAGCAGATGCTGCTTCACTTTACTGCCAAAATTTGCATCAGTAGTAAAGCTGCCTATATATTCTTAACTCATGTGATCCTACGGTAGCTGTGGTAGCCCTTACTGAATGCTACAGCTAGTGATTTTTTATTAAAATGCTATAATACCAGAGGGTCATAGAGTACAATCCTCTGCTATGAGAGCACTCATGATTATCCACCACTGTTAATTTTTCTCCATTACTACTAGTTCACCACTTGTTCCAGTACTTGATATCTCTGCCAGTTTGAAACCTTCTTCTGATATCTTGAATGTATCTCTTAAACAGTTGATACCCATTTGTTATTACACTCCTTTGTCCTTTAGCCTGAGTGATTCCCCTGTCTCCCTTCTGCTATTTCCCTCCTCTATTTGCAGAAATAAATAGTATGCCCCCTTTCCACCTACACACTGCAAGATTAACCAAACCCAGTTTTTAAATCGCCTGTTTCAAAATATTCTCTCTGACTCCTGAATGCAATAGTAGCTCCTCAAGTCTGAATCCATCTTTCCTGAGCTAAGGAGGTCTAAGCATACTTTTCCAGGTAAGCTGTAACCAAAGCCATGTCCACTCTCTTGAATTCTTCCCTACCTCTAGAAGACCTACTTTACCTTGTCCAAAAATGTCCTTTGCCTTTTTCCCCAGCTGTACAGCACCATGACTTACAAACCTCTGCTGACTAAGACACCATCAATTTCCAGAGGATGAGTTTACAGCTCAAAGTCCTGTTATTGATTTAGAAATACCATAACACGCCTTTTAAACTAATAGTCCCAAGTCAGTCGGAAAACTTCCCAGTTTCTTGAGGTCAACCAGTTTCTCCTTCAAGGATATTCCAATCCAAATCTATATAGTGGTAACTGACAGAGAAGATCAGACTTAAATCTGGATTAGACCTAAANAAAAAAAAAAAAAAAAAGGCAAAATAACAACAACAACAACAAAAAATTAGTTTTTCTTCTTACTTCTATTAGAGTAACTCAATTCATATTCGCTTAACTCCAGACACAGACTTAAAGGTAGCAGGTCATGCTGTAACTTGTATGCAGGTAGAATATACAAGAAAGGGCTGGCATTGGTGATGTTCTGTATAAAGGAATTGCCTGCGACATCTGCTGGTGTATTTCACCCAATAAAAATATAAGAAAAAAAAATCCCCAGAAAGTTCAGTTCTGATGTTGTGTCCCTGTCTGAGAAAGGGAAGAGGTATTTAATCTGAGAAGCCTTTTAATACTGCAGTCCCTGTCCCAAAAATGAAATATATTGCAACTTCCACTCCATGGGGCTGCATTTTACATCTGTCTAGAAACAAGCTTGTACAAGATGTACCTATGAAGTTCTGTGTTAGGGCAAGGATCAATTTTGGTTGTCATTAGGCTTCCAAGTGGAGCACAAGATACAGGTGTTAGCTTAAAATCGTTGAACGTATGAGAACCTGGGTAGCAGAGGAACAGCCTCCCCCCAGTGCTGTCACAGGTAAATCTG
>VWYH01006448.1:0-267034 GCA_013399365.1 Pampusana beccarii
TCAGGCTCTCAGAGCAGAACTCAGGCTTTGTTTCACTGCTTTTCTGCTCTGTAGGTAGAATAGAAAAAAATTCTTCATTAATGGTCTTGCTTATCAGGAAACAAGAGACCAGCTTATCAGTTTCTCTTTTGGTGCTACACAAAACCAGAGCTTGAAGATGGCTTCTGTCCCAACAACATTGGCAGTATACCTCAAGTGGTAGAACATCTCAGCCTCACAGTGTGTATTTGAGGGTAGAGTGTAGATATCTGCCCCCCTCAGATAAGCTGCCTTTGACAGGGGAAGCAACGAACCTGCTGGGTGGTCATTGACTGTTCAAAGCTTTCAGCTCAAACAAAACCAGGTTTTCAGACTAAACATTGTACCAAACGTGGAGCTGGGGCACAGCAAATGATTTGGATATGCTCTCGTGAGACACTACAGAGATCAGCTGGTGCCACCTGGGACATCTCAACATATCCAAGACCTCATGCCAGAAAACTGTAAGGCTTTTCCCTATGGGCTGTATTTTTTCAGTGTTACATGCTAGAGACAGCTACGATGACACCCCTGATGACAGAGGCAGGGTTTTCACAAACAGATAGGCTGGCATGAGCTTGAACCTTACACATTATTAGACGGGTTTAGGCTATTGCATAATGTACCTCTGTGAAATTGTAATGACAATAGCTCCTATTTTTGTCTTCAGCACTAACAGTTGAGTTTCTTATTTTCACATTGTAATAGCTTGTGCAAGTTACCTTGTGAGAGTTATCTCAAGGCAAATACAGCTAAGACAATCCTGGTTTTGATCCATACTACTTCCAGGAAAGGAAAATCAGGCAGAGGCACAGACTGATGTCAAAGACTTGTCCTGTGTTAGAGTGAGGCGATGGTCTTCCAGAGACTGGAAGGCAAAACCCATCTAATGATTATGTTGTAGAATGGCTACGTGAGCAGGGACATGGATCTTTGGAGCAACAGTGTGAACAATCAAACTGTTAGCCAAAGTAAGGCTAACGCCTTAGTAAGCTGCAGTGCATTGTCTTGCTAACAAGGTATTTCTCAAGGACATGCTGACCTCCCCAGAAGCTGGTAAACATCTGTGAGAAAGTGTAGCTGGACGGAATGAGGAGGAACCCTGGTAGCTAAACCGCAAGTAGGAGGAACACGCAAATATGATCTTTAGAGCTTAAGCCAATCATGTAGTGACTAGTAGGCACAATTATAGAAAGAGTATAAGTATGCGTCTAAAGCCTGAATAAAGTTGAAGCTTGCTTTATCACTCATATTGAGTCGACTGCTTGTTTCCCTCGCCGTTTTTTTCACATGATTATCTGGGATTTCAATTATTCCTGAACCCTCTAACCCATGATAGTGACAAAGGAAGCCATGGCAAGAGCAACACTTACACACATTTATACTCCACTTTGTTTCTTTCCATTTGGCATGAATGACCACATTTAAAAGCATACACATGGTCTAGAGCCTTGTTTGGGACTTTAGGAAAATTCAGAAAGAATTTAACATTTCTGTGGGTCTTTTGTAGTCTAGAATGGCTCTCACTTCCTAAGTCTTTCTTTTGGTATTTCTACTTCTGGACAGAAAGCATTTCTGAACTAATAAATAGATTATCCACCTTTCCCTGGAAATCATCTTCACTCCCATTACAACCCTATTAGGCATTTTGGTGGAGTAGTACCTTCAGTAATGTGTTTGCTGTGTTTGTTTATAAATGGGTTGAGCTCTATGACCTGATCTTTCTGACATGCTTTTTTGAGTATGTTTAGTGGTCCCAGGAGTAAAACCATACCTCCTCTTCACTGTGCTTTCTCATTGATTTGCTTTTTCCCCATTTGCCGAAACACTTCAGTCTGGACCAAAGATTGACTTTCTTACTTCAGTGCCCTGTCTACGTTTCAGTGTGGCTGTGCCCATTTTGATCAAATATAGACAGTACAAAATCTGGGAAAAAGCTCAGCATGCCTCACCATTAAACCATGATGTCTTTTTCAGGCATATACCCTCCTTCCCTTTTCTCACTTTCAATAGTTCTTTCATTTTTCCTCAAAGGACAGACTTGCATATACACCGTTTCCCCAACTCTCCCCAAAAGGAGAACCATCTGAGAAGCCCACTACAATGAGTATTACACCTAGATCTGAGCAACTAAGGTAAGGGAGGTCATGGCTCGTCAGGGTACTAGATGGGAGGAGTGTATTGGGTAGGATAGAATCACGAAGTCAGGACCAGGGAACGAAATTAGGGATGTCAGACTTGAGTATATTGATTGAATGCTCCAGAATCACACCCGGTGGCTGAAGATGAGCAGACCTATATCTTGAATGATAGACCTTCCCTCAAAATCTGTGGGACCTTGAGCCGTAGTTAAGAGGTTGTAGCCAAACTTCGCAAATGCCACACCACAGAAATCAAATCTGTCGAATCAGTACTAAGCTGCTGTGGAAAAAAAGGAGAGGGGCGTCCTTGACTGCATTCCTTCTGCTGGGAAAAACAAATCTGATCCAGAGTTGTCTAATGGTATGCATCCGTTTTTGTCACAGCCAAGTATCTTTGGCTGCTTTGCATTTGAGTTGCTTTCATCACCAGTAGGAATTAATTTGGTACTTGTTATGGCTTTCTCCTACACAAAAAAATGCACTCAGCATTTCAATGACTGTTAAACTGTTGTCTGAAATTTGGTTTAAAAATAGCAACTGGAATTCAAAACAACTTTGAATTAGAACTCCAATGAGACAAAAAAATAGGCAATCCTTTTGATAAAAAGGTGAATGCTTTTGTTTACTAGCTCTGCTGCTCCTTTCAGCTTCAATTAGCTTTCATTCCAAAGCGTTTTATGCAATTACGTATGAATGGCAATAATCCATATTAAAAGCTCTCAGGCTTCTCCTTCCACTCACTTAAAATGTCAGATGTCCAAACAGTTGCCAATGTCAGCGATGCTTACCCTGCCCTTCTTCAGCAGATTAGCTGTGGCTTGCCTACTCTTTAGATGTCATCTTGTTCGTTTGCAAAGCTCAGCAGAGTCTAGTTTTCATTCCTTTCTCCCTGGAAGACGCCCTGCTTAGGATCCTGTAATTTAGGGACAAACTTATGCTATATCTTAGGCCACTTAATATTTTTCATTTTGAAAGGTCCCAACGCACCTAGAAGGCAGGATTGTCACCGTAGTGCTCAGACACATGAACAGTCCTGTGTCAACTGGGATGTCAGTTGAACTACAAATAAAGGCAAAAGTGTGTCTGTGCAGAGGTGTGTGCACGATCCCTTACCATCTACTGAAAATCAGCAGGACTATGACATATATTTAGCAGTAACGTGACTTTAATGAGTCTCATCAGATACATCTTTAACCATAATGTTAAGGTACTGGAGGAGATTCAGTACAAAGTGATAGTGGCCACAATGATTCGGTTCACATCTGCCTTCTTGATAAATGTCCTGAGGAACCTTTAGGGAGCACAAACCACAGGAACTTTATTTTGCATCTCTTCAGAAGGCTTGGATCTCCTGAACCACAACATAGTTCTTCATCAGGCAGGAATGTGATAACATGATATCACTGCAGACAGAAAATTTCAGCCTCCTCAACAGCTATTCAGTTTTCTTCCATTGCTATATATTTGTGATTATTTTTGCATAGGACATGAGGGTACTTGATTTCCTTTCTTGACAGCTGTGGCAATATTTTTGGAGTCTATAATACAAGTTTTAAGGGCATCTGAGGAAACTCACATGCGTTACAGTCTCTCTGGTATCCAGGCATGGAGAAGAAGAGACACAGAGACACCCGATTCCTGATGCCCTCTTCTCTCTGTTGGCAGCTGGAGAACAAGCTGCAGTTCAGTCTTCACTTCCAGGCAGCTCCACTACTGCCAGGATTCTTGGAGAGACAGTGAAGTTTCAGGCCATAAATGTCTTAACACTTCCAGTATCAAAACCAGAAGGAAACACTGTGGTTTAAAAAAAAGGAAATTCAATTTTATGAGCGCATCTTAATACATGAGAACAAGAGACACAGGCATGTTTTTGCTTGTTTGGACTTATTCTCATTTTAAATGCCATTTCCTCTAACACTAGCTCATAAAAAATCAAGGTCACATATTCTGTGGTAAAATCTGACACAGCTCCATTAATTTCAAGGAGGAAGCTCTATTTATGCTGCTTGAGGCTCTGGCACTTTCAAAGAAGCTTCATGTGTCAGAGACTCTGAGCATACCTTGATGCAAGGAGAAGAAATATATATTCAGGATTCATGGTTTAACTCTGCATGATAATGTAATTCATATTGCTTTCATGTACCCTAATACCAGTTTCTGAAAAAATTATAACTGCCTTTATTTTAACCCTTCTCTGCTTGTCACAATGCAATATTTCATGTGTATTGATTATATTCGAAAGTACTCAAGTGATGATTTCTCCTTCTTTATTATTCCTATATTTCACACCCTGTAAGACTTGATCTGAAACATGTTTATTAAAAGTGACAGCTGGGAACGTAAGAACCCAAGCACAATGAAGATGTTATCTACCTTGCTGGTTGTGCTCCTGGAAGTGTTCTCCTTCAGGCTAGGCTGCCTCTTGCAAGATTTTGTCATCTGAAAAGTCATTATTGCACAAATGTATCCCTGGAAATATTGATAACAAAATTGCTAGAAAAATTCAAAATTAAAAAAAAAAAAAAAGGGCTAATTTTAAAGTCATTTTCAGTCCCCAGGTTTCGAAAGGAAATAATTTTGTGTGTCCGACACAGTTTGCAAACATTTTCATACAAAATGTTCTTTTTTGTCATTTAGTATTCCCTCTTTCATATCCTTTTTGTCTCTTTGCATATCTTTTCCCAATCTTAGCATGGTGCTAAGCAAAGGAAGAAATATGAGGAGAAAAAATGTGCAGAAAACATGATTTTAAAGGAAGGGGACAATTACAAAAAAACTGCACATTTTCTCCTCTCCTGCTACAGAAAAAGCACAAAATTGAGATGAAGAGGAGATAAAACTCTCTTCTCCTAAAAAGTCTTTAGCCAATAATTTGAACATTAATTGCAATTAATTAATGGCATTAGTTCCTCCCACCACCAGCACTGCCTTGTGGGCATAATTTCATTCTGTCCTCTGTAGAGGAGAAGGAGGAGGCTACAGCCCATCACCACAGCACAGCTGCAGGACACAGGTCTTGGGTCAAGCAGATGGGCATGGGGAGAAACAAATCCCCCTCGTGAATCTGAGCACCACAGTCAAACTCTTCCCCTTTCACAGTGACGGTAGATCAGGGGTTGGTGGCACATTCAGCTGAGGGGGATGTAAATCCACACTGAGGCAGAGTGTGGTCCTTCACCCACAGTCCTGTTTTCCCACTGCTGACAGTACCAGCCAGAAGGACATATGTCCAAAAATGAGCCTTGTTAGAAACAGAGAGATTCACAGGAGGGTGGGACGACTGTGTCCAGGGCCAGCCTGGGGTTACAGCAGATGAAAGGGATCATCAAGGCATTCCCACAGGGATGAGCCGAGGAGGTGGGTTGTCACGCTGCATTAGGAAGGCAGCTGTGGTTCCCAGTGATTCACACTCTAAATGCAAACGCATCATTCATGTTTTGGACGGTGCGGAACTCTCCGAGCGCTCCTGGGAACAGAGGGAGGTCTAGATCTGAAACAGAGCACCCACGAGGAAAGGGCACTGATCCTCCTCAACCGAAAGAGAATTGTACTATAACTGGAGCATGTGTCCATCAGGCATCATGAGCGTGGTCCAGCTGTTCTATATTCCATGCCCAACAGCAACCAGTTTGCAGCACTTCAGGGGAAAGGTACCCTAGAGCTAGTTATTTTGTAGTTAGCACACAAGGAATGTTTTCAAGACCATCTTCTCCCTATGGTAGTTACGACTCCATTGCTAATCAGCACCAACCATTGCTAAAACATAGGAACACAGCTGTGCACAGATCTATGGATAGCAGTATGGACAGAAGCACAAATGGTCCTCAGCAAAAGCCTAAAAGAGAAGTCATATCCTCTCCCTGTGCCCAAAAATGAGCTGGGCTCTGGTTGAAGGAAGAGAGGGCCACGAAAGGATTGACAGGGAAGTCTGAAAAGCTTTTATGGTGTTACTTCACTTGAGAAGATTTCTGTCAGGGCTCTGAGGGCTCTAATTGGCCCTAACAACTCTGACCAGCCTCTCCTGGCGCCTCCACCCACACCCATAGGGTCTATTTAAGCTCAAACCTGAGGCCTTTGTTCTTGTCTGAGTTATGCTGCAGAAGTGCTAGTCCACAGCTTCTGCTGCAACCACCCTTGATCTGGATGTCAGCCCATGGGCTGACTTCCTAGCTTGGCTTGGGACCTGCCTTGTCTCTGTGGATCTGCAGCTGGTGATGCTCCTGGGAGAGGTAGGCTAGCAGAATAAGGAGTGAGTAGCACAGGAGAAAAGTTTACCTCACCAGACCAGTAGTATCTTGGATTGGGTCTTGGTACCAAGTGACACTTTACAGTTCCAGCCTGAACTGCAGAGCAGTTCCTCCAGGTAGGGTTGGGAAACAACTTGATCACAGCAGCTGTCCCTCCAGAGGAGAGTGCTCTGGGACACTTACAGATATACTTGAGGAATTAGGCGGTGTGTATCAGCCTGCTTGCTCTCCTTCAGGGCATGGGAGGTGTGACAGGCTCTTGAATAAAACATTAGATCATTTAATGTTTAGTTTAACTTCTACAGATCTTTAGATGAGACTTGAGCTAGTGTTGTATTAGTGATGTTTTAAAACTTGATCTGCAGCTGTTGCCTCAAGTCAAGCCCACTAAGAGAACAGCTTAGAAAACCTGCTCTACAGTTGACTTCCCTTCAAGGGAAGCATTTCAACAGTGGCTGTGGCAAGCTTTAAAATAATTTATTTAGAAAAGAGTGGCCAAAGGTGTTAAGGGTAGTTAGGTGCTTCATTGCCCATGAAGCAAATGCAAACTGATTATACAACTCCTACTTATCCCCTGTAAACTCTACAGCTGATAGTACGGTGTTCTAACCAGTCTGTGTTCACTTTCTGCAATTGATTACTACCTTTGTATGGAGAGAGACTCTGGAGAATGATTCCATCTGATACTCCTGATGTTCATGGAGGGTTGCTATGTCGTGGTGAGACTTGACTGTGAGCTCCAAGAGCTTCTGTAAATGTGAACTTGTGATCAGATGAGACTTCAGAGCATCCTACATTTCCTATCATGTTAGAAAAAAAGAAGGGATGAACACTTAAATGATGGATTTGTGAGGTGTTTTCACTGTTATAGCTTCATCTTGCTCCCTTCCCACACCTATTGCTGCTCCGGCCAGCTCTGCTGAGTATTGCTGAATAACTCTTAGATGGGTGACTCAGAAGAACTCATCCTGGTTCAGTATTTCACTGTGTAATTATAGGGTACCAAAGTTGTTATTAATATTGGTGCAATGTTCATTCTCCATGTGTTTAGTCAGAACAAATGTTATTGGTACAAATGGCATTTCTGTACCAAGTCATACAAATGTAGCTGTTTTCTCCGCTACTGCTGTTCACTTTTACCTTCCAAATAGCTGTTTACACTTTAGAAGATGAAGTGAATCCATCTGTGTTTTGCAAGTAACAGGACCTTGTGTCTGGTAGAGGTCAACTGTAGATGTTATGTGAAACCACAAGAGTCAAGAAAAGCAGTTAAAACAGCAGCCACCCCACTGTCTTAATGATGACAGACATCAGATTTGATGCTTAGCCAAATGCTTGTTCCAGACATTTTTGGAAGGAAATGCCAGTGACTGTCAGACATCCTCAGAAAGGCAGAATGCTCCATCCGGCTAAATGCTGGGCACATTTGATTACTTGATGTAAATACATGAATAAAGGGGGTGTTGAAGGAGGTAAGTGTAATGCTGTGCTGAAATAAGCAAGAGGGTGAGGTGGAACCACTGCTTTGATGACACTTGTGTTGGTTTGCAGGACTCTAAATTGGTTACTGACAAAGCTCAGACTTTCTTCTCCTCTAGAGAGAGGTCTGCTTGCACTTAGTAGGGCTATAACTGAAATATTGTTTTGCCTCCTGAATTTCTCCATTCCTAACTTTCTCCACTGAGTTGAGTCAAGCATCTTGCTCATTGCTTACAGTCCATTCATGATCCAAGTGAGCATTTCATTTGGCTGTTGTCTTAAGGTGCTTGCTGAGTCTATGATCAAAGTTTCAGTTCTAACATCTTTGTTCTTTGCTTGTGAACAGAGGTGGACTACATGATTTTTAGCCCATTGTTCCTTTAGAAAGCACAAAGTAACCTTCACAGCTTCAACAGAGGGCTGTGTCCCACTAGCCAACTCTAAAACATTTATCCACAGCTTGGTCATCTTCACAGATAACCCAGAAACTGGAAAATGTTTGAGGTAAAAAGGAGAATTTGGGGTCTCTCAGGTACTTATCACTAGTCAAAATGTAATGTATCAGGTTTACCCTCGGAGCATTTTATGTATAGTCTCCAGACTTTTCATATTGCCATGGTCGTTCTAGCAGTGCTGGTACTTGCAGCTAGCTCCTTTTCTTGGGCACAGACACAGGAAAGATCTGTCAGTGATAATTTGATGTAGTTGATGCAATCACAGCTATACTGATATGCTATCCATACATTACTATAACCTGTGAATATTTTCCTTATGATATAGTATCATCATTCTGTGGGATGCAGGCAGAACACCCATTCAAAAATCATCTGAATTTCAGCCAAGGCAGTAAAATTGAGTTACTCATGAATGCCTGTCACCAGACTTGCTTTTTGCTCATGTTTTTTGGAAGTAGATAAAGTCTCTTTGCCTTCTTCAGTGTTCTAACTTTGCGCAGCTGAAAATCTTCCAGAGCAAATCAACAACGATCAATGCAAAGTGAATTAATGTAAGTCGCATACTAGTAAATAATGTCGAATCCATCAGGCGCATATAGGTGTCTATTTTTAGGTGCTTTGCTTATATAGGAATTTTCAGACTGCTGTGATATGGCAATAATGAACTGTTAGAAAAATCAGTCTGAAAAGAAAAAGCCATTTGTAGAAAGGTGGGGTTTTTTTAATAGAAGTAATATTTAACTATATTGCATGCAAGTCACTCATAAGACAGATGTGGCAATTCGCTTTTAATGCATATCTCCTGAAATGTACTGGGTACAATTTTGTATTTCAATGTATGGATGAATGATAAAGGAATTTATCATTAATAATGTGGGTTCATTGTAACTACACTTTCTGTGACCCAAAAAAAGTTGCTTAATAATATTTAAGTCATGATCTTTATTAGTGTATTTACCAGCTGTGCTGCAGCTCAGAGTGGTAGCCTGCTGAATACAGGTTTTGGTCACAGACTGCAGTTTAACAAAAAAACCCCTAGTCAGAATATGTGTATTGGTAAGCATATGCATAAAGGTGTCCCTGTTCACCACGGCTTCTGATGAATCAGGGTCTTCAGTTTCTACAGCTTTAGTGTCTTCCACATATAGCAAGATTGTTACTCTTCCTCAGCAATTAAATATTACTGTGCAATAAAATAGGGAATTTATGTCATATTTTTCACCATTTCAACTTCATAGAGTGTGCTATTGTTCCTCCCTTTTAAAACATGTTGGCAGTTTACATGGCAGATCCATGTCTATCTCCGAGTTATACCCTGAAAATTTACCTGCAATTATTTATTTTTTTTTAATTTCCTTCTGATTGCAATTGTTATTCCAGTCTAGTTTTCTCATTGCTTCATTTTCATGCTCATCATTTAGGTATTGTTGAAAGCTAATAGCATGATCACTGCTCTGTTGTAAACAGGACAAGACATATTAGATGTCTTAAGGAGTTTATAATTAAACACAGATTGACGACCATAGTTAATGCATTGTATTCCAGAGTAGTCCTTCCTGGGTTTGGTGGGGTGGTTTTGTTTGGTCGCATTTTTTTTCTGCTGGCTTCGAAATGTTTGACGAACTGATTTAAGTTTAGAGCACTGTCTCTGTGTTTCATAACTACTCACCAAATAACTTCCGCAGCTTACGTTGCCAGCCTTCTGTTTATTGGTTGTTGAGGTTAATATTTGTTTACGGTGCTACTTTCACAGGGATGAATGAGATGCGGTAGATGGGCCACAGAACAATCTCCATTCCCTCCTTGGACGTTCAAAGGTGTGACTTTACATTGCACCCCCTGTGATTTACGGTGTGCTGACATGAAGGGCAGCTCTGTCCCATCAGCCTCTCTGCACTGACTACAGTGGTCTGCAGTCTCCGCAGCAGATCCCCTCACTCATCTCAAAGATAACAAGTTTTATTTTTTTCTCATTTCTGCAAACTGATCTGATCCAACCCATGGCTCTAAAATCTCCGCCTTTGATGCAATGAGAATGGTGAGAGGGTACTGCCAAGGGAACAGAGACCTGTATCTGCAGGTAGACAAGGTTAGAAATAATATGAAAATACACTACTAAGCCCCACTATTATTAACACTATTTGTAGGTTTAAAGGCAATTGCTCTGATGAGTTGCTCTTAAATCCTTGAATAGGAGACCACAAAATGGAAAAATATTTAATAACAAGTGACTAATGTAATTCATTATTTACTTTTAATGGTGGTTTCCAGAATGCAATCTAAAGGCCCAAGCTACAAGTAGACTAAAAAAGGAAAGATTGTGTAAAGCGTATGTCCTTCCTTTTGCGAGGGCTCATTGTAGGAAATATATATCTCATTTAGAATAGAGAATTTCATCCCAAAAAGGAAACAAAAGGCCTTCTTCATTTTGTAGAAAGCAATCTTTTCTTTTGCAATTCTTGAAAGTTTTGTATCAGCAAGTGTTTTTGTTGCCGTTACAATCTAGACTTGTACCTAGATTTCATGTATCTCAAAAATGCTTGATAAGTGTGTGTACCCTGAGGTCATCTGAGTAATCCTGAGGGGTGAACAGGGCAACCTTGCCAGCAGATCAAAGTCAGCATTCCCATTTATGTTCATACTTCCTGATTACTTTTCTGGATTCGTTTTTACCTAATCTAGTGACAAGCAGCTCAGATGAAGAATGCATGGACTTAAGAGAGTTTGGAGGAGCCCTGTATGAAGTGATGTAGGTATCCGAAAGTTATATCATGTTTCTTTCATCTGCAAATATTTCTAAAAGAGGCATGTTGGAAAGAGGGCTACATCAGAGAGAGTTCCTGTGAATAAAAGAAAAAGCAAAAAGTTGGCACATGTGAAGAACTGGGAACTGTAGCAAAGATTTATGAATGTCACTTGCCATATGTGCATGCCTAGTAAAAAAGTGCAGCAGTGTTTCTGCCTCATTAGCTATGGGGTTTTTTTAGGACAAATACCTTTATTGGCTTTTCTTCTGGTGCCTTTGTGCTTTCAATCATGTAGATTTTTTTAGAAAATTATTTATGAAGCCCATTTTCCCCACTGATTACTTTTTCCTTAGCAGAAACAAATGAGGATAACTACGGAGCAAACAATGATTATTTCAGTTGAATATCATTAGAATTTCAACTCAGGCTGCAGATGGTTTCAGGTCCTGTGGCCAAGTTTTTCAGCTATATTGTGTATCAAAAAGGTCTCACATTTTTCAAGTTCACAGCTACTACTTAGGTAATCTACAGCTGCTTCTCCTATATAATATTTTTGAGTTAGTGAAAAGCATGCTATCCCCGGACCAAAACCAAAACACCAGCCTAGCAAACCTATCCTGTACATTCAATGCAAGTCTTTCTGAGGCTAAAAAGATGTAAAGATTAGACATGTGTTATGAATCCCAGACAGGAATCTGTCTTCATCCTGTGCCCAAAATTCCCTGAAGAGCTAAAGATGTTGCTTCTGGGTAATGTCAGGCTCTCACTTGCCCTAAGAATATTTGTGAGTGAGGCTGATCTTCCCAGTAGTGTTCAACCAGGCAAGGCTCCAGGCCTTGGTCACCTCCTTCCCTCCTGGTTCTTCCCATTCATTTTTCTGACATGCTTTCTGTGTTTTCTCTGTTACCCCCTGCCCCTCACCACCCCCATTATTGTTCTATTTTTGCATGTGTGTGTGGTGCCTGTGTAGCTTTCTTCCACTGTAAGCCTAATTAAATCTAACTGAATTGCCTGGGTAGCCTTCTACAAAGCTTTGTCTGCACCATCCCATTTTGTTTAACTCAAATGTTAACTGAATGTGCACGTCTTTCTGAAAGCATGTCAAATGAGACAGCCTAGGCTATATAAAGCAAGAGTGGTTCAGCTTAACGGTGAATAATGAGAAATAAAATGGAACACTCTTCAACCTCTCCTTTGCTTAGAATTGTAAATGCAAGCAAATATTTTGCGATTTTGGTATTTTGGGTTTTTTTTAATGTGTAGACTCCTGAAGGGAGAGGGGGAGGGTATAACTAAGTGGGAGGAAAAAGCCCTCCAGAGTTTGAGAGGTGAGGGCTCAGGGATTGCAAGTGCTGGGGTGAGGTGAGAGCTCAGTTAATGTTACAGGACATGGAGAAAGGTCCAGGAGAGCTGCATCCCTCAGTGCATCATTTTACCCCCCAGAAAGAGAAAGGCTCATGCTTATCAAGTGAATAGTGTTCACCATCCTTTGAGGACTTGGATGAAGCCCTGATGGAGCTATGAACTTACTAGTATCTCAGTAGTTGTGTTAATCTTTGTACTAAGCTTGTATTTTTTATGCTCAAGTATAGTGAATAGCTTAAGTTGATGGGTTTTGGTTGTATGTTTTGCCGGGACAAGGTATAAAGTTTGCAGTAGTATTCTGGTTATGGTCATGATCGAGCTGACGGGAGCAAGGAGTGGGGTGTGTAATCTACTTATGTTCAGATGGCTATGGTGCCCACCCAGGGTCTGATTCATGGGGTTTTAACAAGTACAAATTGAGACTGGTATAACGTGAATCCCTGTAATCTGGTCTGTAGGGACAAGGGGAGGAGGAGTTTGGGACAGGTAGTAAATTTGGGCTGTGGTGATGTTAAGCCCAGTAACTTTTTTCACAGAAGTAAAGGGGAGATAAGCACATATGCTTGTGGTTGCCATGTTGTGACCAGCCCTTATTCTTACTGTGTGGTCTCCAGGCACAAAAAGGGGAGCTTACAGAGAAAATATATTAAGATTGTGGTGATGTTGATAGAGCTTATAATAGATTTATGAGAGCAGGAGGGCCCCTGGTGGGGATGGTGGCCCAGATGAGGGTAGGGATTCTCTCAAGTGGACTGTGGCCTGTGGGTGGCCCATGCTGGAGCAGAGGAAAACCAGTAAAGAAGTGTGGCAGGAAGAAACTGTTAGGCATACAATCCCAACCTCCAGAGCTGCCCAATACCTCATCAGAGGAATTTAGATGGACCAAGTGTGTCTTACTGCAAATATTGGGGAAGCTGCGACAAAGAAGGAAAGAGAGGGGTTTGGTTTAAGCTGAGCCTAGGGCAGGGGGAAGAAAAGCTGTTAAGTGTTTGCACTCATTTTTTTCCCCTCATATTACCTGATTTCATGATCAGAAGTTGGTGATAATTAGCAATAAAGTTAAACAAAAATTCCACATGTAGAGACTCTTGCCTGTGACCTTGCTGAAGGGCCAGGAATAATCAGGTAGAAATGGAAGAACAACCAAAGGGTCACAATAAAAGCTTTGAGGAGGAACACCCTGGCTGCCTAAGGGACCTCAGTCCAAACTAAAGAATGCACAAGAAAGCAAGGAAGTTGAGACAAGGATGTTTACTGGGCTTATTCTTACTACTTTGCGTGGACCATGTATTTCTTGCATTCCTTGGCTAAAGAGTCAAGAAAAGCAGTTGTCTTGTGAGATTCACATGACACTTTTGTGTATGTGCTTTTGTGACTGAATGCATATGTTTACACCTATAATACATCTGAGAAGTTAATCATAAGCCAGACAAATCATTTCTCAATCATGTTTGGCATTGGAGTGTGTTTAGGTCACTACAGAACACAGACTTGAAAGGTGATCTCAGTGCAGCTCTTCCCTAACTGGACACCATTCTAATGGTGTGATACCTCAAAAAAATACAGGTGTCTTTCACCTGGCTCTGAACTTTTTAAACTTCTAGTCAATGCATCTTGTAACTCTATTTGCCACTAGTTTAATTATCCATGTAGTATCACAAGTCTTTTCTGTATGGAGCTTATTAAGAGATGATTATCAGGTCTCCTCACGCATTTATGTGGCATGATGGAAAGTGATGGTATGAAAGCAGGTTTTCCAGGTCTCAAGTCATCTATCTTATCCTTTCTTATACCTTTTCTCAACTTTTTTGAAATATGGACACCAGCAGATGATCTGCTGCCTTGTAACTGGGAAGGGAAAATTGAACAGAGAATGGTTGTGGAACCTTTTTACTTTTGCCATTGAATTTGCCTTTTCCTTTCCCACAGGAGGTCTGGGTATTTGGATAATACCAGACTTAGGCTAGAAATATCCATAGTTCTTAGACTTCCTTGTGTCTCTGGGTGATATAAAGCAGATATGTTTGTGAATAACTTCTTTTTTTTTAAAGTGGCATCTTCCTCCAAGAGCTAGGCAACCTCTGTCTCTAGTGTCTAAAAAGATCCTAGTCCTTCGCAGAACTTTGGTTGAATATATTTGGGAAGGGCTGATCAAATCAGCTGGTTTTGGTATTAAACCTCAGTGCTTTGACTCATCCCTTTCTCCAACTAGGAAAATTAGCTTAATTTTTTTTTTCCACTGGCTACATACACAGCATAAGCTCCTTTTGTATTCAGAGTAATGCTTAGGCTAAATGCCTGAAGAAGCTGGTTTTAATTTTCCCCTCTGGATACATCTGCATGGCATGGTGCAGTGCTGTGTAAAGATATTATTATTTCCATGTGGAGTTCACTGATGTCCATGGTTTTATATTTACAGAATGTCTGAAGCACCAGGTCCTCAGCTTTGGTTGTTAAAATATATAAACACTTCACTCTAGCCTGAAGAGAGATTGATATTTTTGATATGTGCATAATGATGCAGCTAGACTTCATTCTCCTGAATTCTTCTACATTTACACATTTCTCTGTCAGTATGACCTGCAACAGAAACACACTGAAGTGATTGCAGAGCATGAAAATGTTACAGAAATATGTCAAATAATACATTTTATCACAAAGGTTTAACATTATATGGTGTGTATGAGGGGGGGAAAGAGTATTGTGATTGAAGGCCTATGCCATTTAAGTTACATTGCTGTGGGGAAGAAAGGAATTGAGAATGTGAAATTTAAATTGGCTTTTCTGGAGCTCTTCTGAGCTGGAACTGTATATCAGCAATCCGATACCTGGAGTACAGAATTGCTATGATCTTCCTTCTTGAAGGAGAGGAGCTTCATCCAAAATATCTCTCGCTGAATGTCACAAAAGTCGCATTTACTATTCTGGTATGTTGTCATGAATGTGTCTTAGATGCAAAAATTATATTTGATCTCTCTGCTTTCCCTGCAGATTCTCTGTGGTGGGAGTAGGATCAGGCTTTCGTTAGATATTTTGTTCTGCACTCTGTCTATCTGGCTGCACCGCCCTCTCTCGCACTCTCTTTAATCTTTCTAAGCAATTTTCTCTCTTCCTGTAGGGGTGATTGAAATGATCTTTTGAAGCAACCAGCTTTGACATTTGGAAAAAAAAAAACAAAAAAAACCCAAAACAAAATAAAAAATGAAAGAATGCTCTAATTAAGCAAAACATCAGTTAAAGCTCAAGCAAAAATACGAGTCTGATCAGTTCTTTCATGTACACTTGAAAACCGCACTGTGTTAGCAGAGGGGCTCATTAGAGGGTGCTTGCAGAAAGTCCAGATTATTGAGCAGAGACACCCATGAGTGATATCCAAGATTGTATGTAGAAAAGTTAAATATTTGCCATCCTTGACATACTGCCCAAGCAGCTGAGAAAAAGAGAAGACTCTTGTTTACACTGGGGCTAATAAACACTGTTCCAGAAATTGAAAGGGGCTCAAAAGGTTGTGTATGCTCTCCACTCTTGGTTTCACTAAGAACTGAACACTCTGGGTCCAGGCACTTGCACGTGTGTGTGCTTAATCGTATCTGTGTGGTTTATCAAGCATATGGCAAGATTAAGAAAAAGGTGTTTTCAAGGCTGTGGACTTTTGTTCTTCCGCAGTGTTGTCCCCACCACAGGTGTACAGTAGGTTGAGGAAGTTCTCAGAGTAGAAGCTTCAACTTGAATCCCCATGTCTTACGGCCACCTGATACAAAAAGCTGACTTTGGATGTTGTGGGAGCTGAGGCTGGTGCTTCTGCACACAAAATGCCCCCAGCTCATTGTTTTAGCTGTAATACCATTGTTAAGATAGTGATTACTGTGAGAATGGCACACCTGATATAATGAGGAGATGCTCTGAGTTTACCCTCGGAGAGGCTCTCTTTGAGGCAGGGCTGGGGATGCTCTCGTGGTCTGGTGGCTTCAGCCACCCAATTTGCAGAATCCACTTCATAACACTGGTGAGATAGAGCTTAACAATGAATAATTGTGGCATGCCCACACACCGCCCTTTGAAAAGCTGTTTAAGTGGAATGATATAAATTGTTCGTATTGTTTTACTCACTTTTCTTTTTTGCTGAGTGAGGAATAGTTTTCTGCAGTGAGGTTGTGCTCTGCTGAAGTTGCGTTGTTGTTGTTTTTTCCCCAAAGTTTTCTCAACTCATTTAGTGTTGTTGGGTGAAAATGCTAGAGGAGCAAGATGGGTGGAACTTACAAAAGCCCCTGGTTTTAGCCTCCCTGAGTTTTGGGTGTGCCTGATTTCTGGCATGGATGGTTTTCATTTAGTCATAGGGTTTTTTCCCCCATTGGAAAGTTGCACACCCACAGGAGGCAAAATTAATGAAATGGGCACAGAGGCAGGAGGAGGCTCACAGCACTTTGGCAGGACTGTGAGTTTATTGCCTGCATTATTAAATGTCCTAGTGCAGGAGAAATACATTTTGAGAACTAAGTGCATGTGGGAGTGGTACTGTGGTGTGAAGGTTTTTTTTCTGCAAGAATCCACAGCCTTTATCTTGCAGTGGCCATTTATCACCCCTGTCCTAGGGGACTGGGTGCCTTTAGCCTGGCTGCTTCAGATGGCTCTCTCCAGATTTTGCTGACCTTGCCTGGTTTAAAGTGTGGGTATAATGCTCTCTCCTTACGGACTGCAGAATAAGTACTCGGTTATCTTAGACACCAAAGCATTAGAGGGGGGCAGTCCATGCATCCATGCATGCCGACAGGTTTTTGTGTCCTGTTGCTCTTTCAAGGGCACCTTGCAGAAGTCTCACTGCTGGGGCTGAGCAAGAACCACTTCCCTCAGGCAACAAGAACTGTTGATGAACAGGGTTTACAGAATCACAGAATGTTAGGGATTGGAAGGGACCTCAAAAGATCATCTATTCCAATCCCCCTGTCAGAGCAGGAACACCTAGATGAGGTTACACAGGAAGGCGTCCAGGCAGGTTTTGAATGTCTCCAGAGAAGGAGACTCCACAACCTCCCTGGGCAGCCTGTTCCAGTGTTCCGTCACCCTCACTGAGAAGAAGTTTCTGCTCAAATTTAAGTGGAACCTCTTGTGTTCCAGTTTGCACCCATCACCCCTTGTCCTNCCGGGGCTGCTCTTCTGGGCACAACAGACTGGAGAATTCCTGACCACTCTGGTCAGTCTCAGTTTCAACACGAGACCACACGGTGCATGTGTATAAGGAACAGCTTCTACCCACTTTGCAGTCATCATGGTTGTGCTCCAGAGATCTTGGTAGTGTAGTTAAGAGTTGGAAAAGATGTGGCTGCCTGAGTAGGAATTATTTCCTCAGGCACAAGTATAGCATAAGTTAAAAAAAAAAAGTCCTTTTTTTTTAAAACATGGGCTGTGCAGTACTAAAATCTTGAACTGTTGGCAGAACAAGAAAGAGCCTGTTCTTTAGTCCTTCAGTAATCAGGCTTTTGTTGACAATTATTTTGGCATATACAACACATGCACTCTATGACGGACCACACATTTATCCTATCTCCTGAAAAAAATTAAGGATTGTGCTGATGTTTGATTCTGCAGCTTTCTCTGATGCCAAACATGAGAGAAAATAACACTGAACACAGGAAGTCTTGTGTTCCTTTACATTTAAATATATGTATTTTAGTTTTATATTGCTCTCCCAGAACACTTACTAGCAGAATATACGGCAATACCGTTTTAAAGGTGACTCCCTTGCTAGCTTCTATCAGATCTGACAAGGAGTCTGTTCCTGACAGATATTTGTTGGGGCTTCTTGGCTAAAGCATCTTCCCAATCTTTTGACAAATTCAGTGTCTCAACACTGAATCTCACACCCACCACCCCCAAAAGTACTGTCAGAGCAAGTGGTTTTCTTTAGAAATGTCCTCTTTCCAAGTTTTGCGCGCTGAAAAGTTCCTCTTCAGATTTACTAAGTCTAGCTTGTGGGAGGATCTGACGACGTCTCCTCTTTTTATCTTCATCTGCAGCACATCGGTTGTTCCTGCCCTGCAGACTCAATGGCTGATCCCTCACTGCACGCACCCTCTAGCCTGCCCGTGTGTATTAACGAGGCTGGAAAGGGAGTTTTTTGGTGCCGGTGCTGTAAGCGGGGACCTTGCACCAGGGCACCTGCGTCACTGCCACAGGCAAGGGCTGGCAAGGCAGGTCGTGTCACTGGATCACACAGTTCAGAGAGTAGCAAATATTAATTGCCATCTGCTGAGTAACAGTGATGGCTATCTGTGACAGTATCCATTCTGCTTGTCCTCGCTTCATAGATTGTCTCCCTGTAAGGAGAGGGTAGCTGGGTGAAAAGGCCTCTGGGAAGGAGAAAGGATGCTCTTTCCCTTAGGGAGCAATTGAATCTGCCCGAAGGAGAGAGACGGGTGGATCAGAGGGAGCGGCAGCAAGGCTTTGGCAAGGCAGCAATCTGCAGCACAGCGAGGAAGTGAGACACGGCTGAGAGCAGCAGCAAGCACACTCCAAGCTCTGTGCTGATGCCAGGTAAAACCTCTCAGAGAGCTGAAGGGACTCTGCAGGTAGCTGCAACCCACCAAAAAACGCCAAAATATGGCCTGAGAGCGATGGCCTGCCTTTCCAGGATACAATGGGCAGGGAGAGGTTTGTTCATAAGCCTTTTAAAACTACTCCTCTGTTTTACATATTATCTTACCTGCTTACTTGGCATCTTATGTTCTAAACGGTCAACAAGTTGGATTTTTGGTCTAATAAAGACTGGCTTTTTTCTAAATTTGAATGCCTTCTAGGTTGTCTTTGAGGAGCATCCTGTGAAAGAAAGGGTCTTGACAGATTTGTATCAAAGCTTGGGCTAGTCTTGGGATCCCATCACACGATCTAGTGGGTTTTGTAAAATGAGTTGGCAATCTGACCTGATTTGAATTGAATCATCATGGCAGTAAATGACACTTTGTTCTCACGTTACCAGACTTAACAGAAAATCCTGAGACTGAATCATCAGATCACCAGGAAGATAAGGTGCTTTTCCATCCTCTGGGCCTGGCCTCTGCAGACCTGCTCTGAGGTGCAGGGTTGGGCTGTGTCTGCCTGAGTGAAGGGACTTCATCTTTGCAGAGCAGTGGACACTTCAATTTTCTCCTTCATCAGGGTATCACACATCTCTAATGCTGAGAAACTGCCCCCTCAAAATATATATTCAAGTTTTGCAGTGTTTTGGGGTAGGTCATGCTTTCCTCTGTCCTGGGGAGTAGAGGGCACTGGCAGGAGCCTGGACTAGTGATCAGATGAAGTGTGTGATGGAAAGAATAACACCTCCTTTGGTGGCTTTTTTTTCTGCCTGGGTCTGTTCAGCTGGCAACCCTTGGGGCAGGAACTGCCTTGCCCTGCATGACTGTACGATGCACATTGATGGTCTTGCTCTGGGTCAAGGCTGCTGGAAGATGCTCTGAAAATGAAAAATAAGCATTTATTTTCTCTGACTTTGGCAGATCAAGTGTGCTGCTGTTGTCCTGCTGCAGGTAGGCCAGGTAGATGCATTAGCCATATTGCCTGCCTCAGATACTTGCCCAGCAAATCAGATCCTGTGAGGCAGGACTACATATTAAACCTCTCCAAAGGTTGATTGAGTAGCTCTATTCTCCATTCCGTTCTCCACAGCTCTGTATGGACTGAACCTGCCCTGACCAAGGCAGAAGCGCATCCTCCCCTGCTTCTTTAGGAGTCAGCAGAGCTACAAGGTTTGCCACTGGTGCTCCAGACCCTCCATTCCTCTCTCTCAGTTTAGACTCAGCACCAGCCTTATGCTTAGGCAAAGGCAGAGGAAAATTTCTTGGGCAGAAGGAAGAAGCTCTTTTCTGCCCAGTATTCACAAACATGCTGGTGTATATTAAGTCCGTACTGTCCATGTGAGAAAGAAGCACAGTAAAAGGAAAATAGGTACCTCCCACAGAAAGAAAAAAAAAAAAAAGCATCATCAGTGCGCAGATGAACTTGAAAAATGTTATACAATATCACTCTGAATCTCTTCAGTGGGTTTGTAGCTGGTCTAACCAGTCTTTTACATCATGGAATCTTCCCCTACATATTATTCATTAAACAAAGGTCTTTAGTAGAGCAGAAACTGCAGCACGTGGCATAGATAACATCTCTGGTGCAGGGGAAAAAAGCTCCAGCCATTCTTTAGAACACACCTTGCTTTTGTGTGAATGGCAGGTAGTGCTCCTTCAGCGGCAGGGACAACGTATTTCTAAGGAGTACATAGAGAATTTCCACTGTCAGAGCAGTGAGGAGCCAGCAAATGCCCTAGTGCTGCTCCCACCCACCTTGTTCATCTGTAGCTGTTCTGCCTTGCTTTTCTGTATGTTCCATGCAGAGGCCTTCCAGCTGCTCCTGAGGGGCAGCCTTTTAAATCTGTGCCTTTTTTTTTTTTTCAATGTGGGCTCCCTCGTGTCTCTGATTTTTAAGGGGTCCACCCAAAGGTACAAACAAAAGAGCCCGCTTGCCAGCAGGATGGCTTACATTTGGCACGTAGGAGGCTGTGGAGTCACTTGGAAGGCTTTACAATTGCACAGCTAAAAGGAGATTGAAAAGCCCAGTTTAGACGAATGCAGAAAGGATTATTATACTCATACCCATGTATGTTTTGGCTGGCTGGTAATGACCATATCAGAGCAAAGGCCTTGTCGAAAGGAATTGAATTACACAGACAGTGTTTACCATTCTGGTGGCACACAAGCCTTTCTTCCAGTTATTTGCATAAGTTGTTTTGTCTTTCTGTATTGATAATTATTTTTTTTTTAAATTTCCTTGAACTGTCTCTCTTCAAGGTATCAACAAGAAAAACTCCTTGGTAACTGTACATTGCTCCATGATCAAGGATATTTCTCTTCCACAGAGCTGTTCTTTGGAATTGTCGTGATACTTTGACCACGAAACTGAGTTGCTCATGCTATAAAAACTGTCCTTTAAGCAGGAACGTTACATACCTGTGTATGTACCTATCCACATGGGTATGCCAGTTGACCTTTTGGAAATACAAAACTTGCAGACTTTGGATTTTTGACTGAGTAGCAGACTACCTACTGACATTCTGTTTTATACAACTCTCAAATTATTCAGCCATTCCCCAAAAGAGATATTGCTCACAAACTGCTGGAATTTTTCTCAGTTTATTGCTCTTCTCCTCTCAAAGTGAGCTGTATGAAGGAATCCGTAATGACACCTCACTGCCTTACGTGGCCAGTAGAGGTCAGCATCTAAAACTCAAGAAACTCCTACTCCACAAATATTACATTTGAATTAATTTGTATTTGCTGTTGGAGAAAAGTCAGCTACGAGCGCTGCTGCAAACAAGCGTTAGCCAAAGTCTAAATGAGATGGAGCCAAACCTAAACAGTCCTGGGCAGCCAGTCATTGCAAGCAATGTATCTGGATACATTAAGACAGGTCAAACTTTTTTTTTTTTTAAATTTGGAAGCAGCAGTGGCTGTGCAAAGACAAGTAGGACATGCTGTTGGATTCGTACAGAAATTTCAGGTCTTTTTATGGTGATGTTTTTGAAAGAACTGCTACAACAGTGGGTATAAGGAAACAAATATAGTTTTATTACTTTTAGTCTGGCATCAGATTTGCAATGTTATTTATTAAAGTCTTTTTGGTATACATATTTTAAAGAAGAGATTATTATTCCCTACAGCATTACTGGTGTGCTGCTATTAATATTTAAAATCTGTTACGCAGGACTACTGCAAGTTCGATCTTCAGGATATTAAAAACAGTACTTAAAAGAGAAAACTAGACACTCTTAAGGAAGAGCCTCAGCAGTGTAACAAACAAATTGTTTAAAAAACACATCAGAAAATACAAAGTGAAAAATATTAAAATATTTGTAAAGAATTTGAAATCATTGTCAATTATACATGTGGGTTCTTTATCCAAATATTTTTCCTTAAAGTCTCTGTGTCATTTTGCACTTGCTTCTGAGTATCTCATTGTTCTGGGAAATTTAATCATTATAATTATGTACCATATTTTCTTTGACAAAGATCCTTAGCACTTTACAAACTTTTAATGATATTATGAGGTATAAGAATCACTTTCGTAATCAGGGAAACACAGCCAGCACTGGCATGGAGTGTGGCAGCCACTTAGCAGCAAGGCAAATACACCATGTGGTGTCATGGAAGGAAGAGTTGAATCGGATCCACTGGTGAAATAAGCAGTGGTTCCAATGTATTAATCACCTAAAAATCTTAGAAAGAATGACCAAAAAAGTCTTACAACCTGGTTCCCTGGACCAGAGCAAGTTACTGACTTAGAAGGGCAAAACCATGAAGGCAAGAAACCACCTGCATTATTCCCTGCAGCAGAGAGTGCAGAAACTGCTTTTACTTCCTGAAACACTTTCCAAGATTCAAAATATTATCTTTTTGTCAGAGTTGCTCTGCTTTGAGGAACCCATCACGACAGTCCCAGTACCTGCTGACCAGTGAGAGGCAGAGGCAGTCCAGACCAATGTGGAGCATGACTGAGATTTGAGAAACGGATGGATAGAGGGAACAGTGGTGTCTACAGCCCTATTTTGCACAGTAAGGGAGAGTGAGCCTCTCCACAACCCTTACTAATACGGGTGAGAATAGGGTGAGAAGGCAGCAATAGCTTCTTTGATAGATTCCTTTCACTGATGCATCTCACGTGCTGAGGATGGAGGTGCTCCCATGAGTCACGGTGCTGTTCCCTGATGTTCAACAGGAAGGTCACTGGGCAAGAGCCTATTTCTTTGCCCAGTTCATAGCGGACAATCCACACCAAATGGAATAGTTCCAAAGACAAGACAGACAGGTCCTCCCTCAAGCACCCAAAGTCACAGTCGTAGTTTTCGCTCCTACAGAAGCAGTTGAATCAAAGCAAGAACTTTGGTCCCTGGCAAGCTGGACAAGCGTTTTCAATCCTCAGGTCCATCGCATATTCTCAGGGCAGCCTCACCAATTTAGATCAAAAGTTTCAGTCTGGGTTTGAGACTCTTTTCCTAACAAAAGCTTCATTTGAAAATTACCCGGTCCTGGTTAGTTTACAAGATAAGATAAAAACAGGAGGGATAGTTTCTTGCTCCCCTCTGTGGTTCATTGCCATCTCATATCTGGGATCGTGGATTTGGGACTGTGGGCTCCTGCCAGGCTGCACCCAAGTGTGTGTTTAAGCAATGCTAAGTGCAAAAAGAGCAAAGATCCCACCCGACATCTCTGCAGAGTACTGCTGCCAGTAATTGTGCTCAGGGCTGACATTGCACTGAACTGCATCATCAAATATGCTGTTTTCTGAAATGTCAGCTGAACAGCAGTTCCTTCTCCTTCTCTGCCAACTGTCAAGTTGAAACCTCTGGTTTATTTCATATATCCTCCGAAGATGGCCAGAAAAAAATCCAAAATAAAAAATGGTTCTTATGTTCAAACCTGTTTATACTTAATTGTTGGTGGCAACCATCTACTGCTGTAGTTAGATTTAGCTTACCAGAACTACTGGAGATATCTTGAGGCTGGAGAGTTTGTGGACCACTGAGAAGCAATATGAGATGGGATTTTGAATGTCTAAGACACATATCAGTGGTACATCGCTGATTTGCTACATGACCTTCAGCAGCTCATACCTGCTTTTACATCTGTTCTGGTGTAAGTATGTTTATTTTGGTGTTTTACCTTTTGCGGCTGTTTTGCAAAATAGCTATCAGTGTCTCAACTGGATGCTTTGAGAGAGTTAATTAATGTTAGTGAAGCATTTGGTATCCTTGGATAAAAGTCACTACAGAAAAACAAATTATTATCCCTTATGTTGTAAATTACGTTCCACTCAGTTCCTAAGTAGTTACTTTATCCAAGGTTGATAGCAAAAACCACAAGCTCATTTAAAGAGAAAAAAAAAAGGTAAGATACAGTTGCCCGAGGGCATCTTTAATCAGAGAAGATCTTTCCTTTTCAGATGAAAAAGACAAAAGACTGTACAGTGAGCAATTTAACTAGCCAAGAAACAACAAAGAAAAGGCTTCCCATGCTAAGTTAAATAGGTGGTAATTACTTTGCAGAAGGGGTGTGGGAAGAAGGCTGAGAAAAGCATCCCGTTTCTGAGCCACTTAAGCTATGAAGGAAGCCAAAGTCCTACGGCTCCATTAAGAACCAGAAGTTAGAGGTCTTTATCCCAGCTGTCCCATAGCCGAGAAAGTTATTTCATCATCTGCTTGTGCCTTGGTTGCCTAGGTAGGTTTCCTTTTCCACTGTCTGCAACTGTACCCTTGTACTACAAGCCCTGTTTAAAACGTTGTGATTATGGTTCATCTCCATTTTCCCTGAGTTTCCCATCCTCAGCTCCTCTGACAACGATCCCTTGCGTAACCTGAGGAGATGCAACAGCAGGGACATGTAAAACAAGTGCGCACACAAAACCCGTAACTGTGTGCAATAAAGTAAATCTGGCCTCGTATTAATTCTAACCAGCTGGTGAAAACTGAGCTTTCTCTGTGCTCTTACTTCATTGTTTAGTAAAATGACTGGTTGGCGAGGTATTGCTCTTGCAGATGGAGGGAAATTTCTGCCTCCAGTAATACCTGTGGAATGAAGTTGCCTGGAGTGGGCATGCTACGGCTTAACAGAGGACACTCTCTGGCAGTCAGGCTCTTTGACAGTGTGGGTTGGTAGTTTTCCACAGCCTTTACCCAGTATCAGGACATCAACCTTTTTCCATTAACTCATCCTCTCTGCAGCTCTGTGGTTTCCTGTGCTTGTTCTAGTGCGAATTTCCTTCCATCCACAACTTTGTTGTGCAGCTTTTACTTCAGGAGGCAAGAGGTTTGCCCTTGTTTTGATAACTGCGAACTGCTGAGGGCACCAAAAAAAACCCCTGCTAACAGCTAACGCCCTACATTTCCCAAAGCCCTACATATTCTTTCTGCTGCCATAGCTGAGACATCTAAAAAAAAGCGCCACCTCAGCGTACTAGGCACCAGGAAGTGTTTGCTTAAAATTAACTTTACCAGTCATCTCCTGCCTCTTCGGCAGCACGAGAATATGAGCACCAGAGTCTCCAACAACACATGGCTGACCATGCTTCTCGCAGAGCTGCCTCAGAGCCTGGCAGCTCGGCTCAGCGCAGCTTACAGAGATGCTCTCACCACTCGCCTCAGCCACTGGTGCTGCCCCAGTGATCAACATTGCTGGCAGCGATGGCCCTGCTCCTTGCGAATATTCCGGTTGATTTTTGCCATCTAGTCAAGTCTCCTCGGTGACACCGCCCACGGGGAAAACCTGGCGATCTAACTTAAAAGCTGCTGCTGTCTCTATCCACGTCTCAGGGTATTTGTGTGTGATGCTGCTGCTCTCTTCGGTCACCTAGTGCAGGAAAACGAAGCGAGACGGAGGTTAGGCAAGGTCCTGTCTGTAGGACAGTCCCGAAAGGCAAGGCCCCTCCTGCGAGGCATATTCACCTTGCTGCTTAGCACAGCCCCTCTGCTAGGCAGGCTCCCTCCGTTGGAGAAACCTCCTGCTCCGTTGTACAGATTTCTGCCTCCCTCAATGGCCAAGGAAGGCTGCATTTGCATGTGAAAGGCAGCAGTTTGGGGTTTTGCATTGTGAGGGTGCCCTGCCAGCTCTCGCACAGCTTCTTTGCAGCGAGGTGAAGAGCCGTGCGGGACCCTCCTGCATCACCACCCCAGCCAACTGGCTCCACATACCTCCCTCCTCTTCTGCTGGAGGCACGTTTTTGGACAGGAATCAAAGAGGGAAGGGGAGAACTGAAACACAGAGAAAGAACGGAGCTGAGCTGCCTGTTGATTTGGCTTCTGCTGCCTTCCTGGGCATGCTTCTGTTGATCATTTCTGGTTTTATACAGGTACTGAAGAAGGCTTGCTTTTGCTCTGGCTGTGTCTAACACAAGGAAAAAAAAATCAACGATTGATTCCTATGTACGGATAACTCTACACTAGGCTGTTTTGGTGCCCTGGGCACCTGGGTGACTATTATAACACTCCTGGTCCTCTTCTTGATATATTTGTATCTGTATTGAACTGATAAGGAGCAACAAAATCAATTGACATTTTCTGTGAAGTGTTGCTGTCTTCATGTTTGAACTGTTGTCTGTGTAGCTATGCTGTATTAAACTCTACCCATCATCTCTTATACTAGTAAAAGTGTAAGTATACAAATTAGACCTCAGCAGGAAGATGTTGGTAGGGATGTGGGTTTATTCCTGAAGCAACTGGATGCATTTGTCTGCTAGGAAAGGGTTTGAGTGGATTCTGACTGATGTTACTCCATCTGGCACTGAGATTAATTAGAATCCTTCGGCATGTTTTCCTGTCGTGAAACCCCAAAATAACTAAACATTTCTTAAACCAAGATACTAGATCAGGGTGATAATTCATCTACCCAGAGTAATCACAAATTAAAACTGCAAAATTATGCTTTGGTCTCATAAGAGGTTCCTAACAGAAGTTTTGTGCCCATACTAGTTTTGATGGAAATTGGCTGGGCTGTGGAGAGGTGCAGGGAGGTTGTCCATTCAGCTCTAGCTATGATCCTGCTAGCCATCATTAACAGAATTTTGAAGTACCGATTATCTCATTTTTATGCTTGCTATGGAGTATGTAGTTTTTAAAGCAAAGCTTTCTGTAAACTTTCAGTGAGAATGTAACCTGTACATTTTTTGCCTTGTTAAATACAAAAATAATGCATTTGAGGCTTCTGATGAAAAATTCAGATAACAGTTCCTACCAAAAAAAAAGCATCATTTAATAATGATCCTGTAACACTTAAGGATCAAAGAACCAACTCAGGTTCCTTTGTATGTTAATTAATCGTGTTTTAATAATTTGGTTTAGATTTTCTAAAATGGAGACAACTTAAAACAGATAGTGATACAAGTGTCTCTTCTAAGGGCTTTAGTTTGTCCGAGAATCTTACTGTTTGAAAAAACGTCAGAGCTGGAGAAGAAACTGCTCCCTCATCCTCAGATTAACTCTTCATTGTGTTCCAGGACAAGGGCAATCAGGGACATTCTGTACATTCCTCCACTGAAGATTTAGAAGGGCAAAGTTGGCTTCCCCAGATTTCTGGGTCGGTTAAGCTGATGAGAAATTACGGCTTTCTTCAATGCAGGAGTATAGTTTTGTAATTTACATGACTCTTAGGACTACTTAGTCATGAACTTGATTGTTTCACCGTTTAATCTCAAAAGACATAATGAATTCTGCTGGTATAATACCCAGCAACAACCCATGCACTACTGTTATTGTCTTTGCAATCAGAAAATATACAATGGTGTACTTTCTTAGTTGCTTTTAGAGTGTAACAATTTGCCCTGAACACTGCAAAGAGGGATTCCTTTGTATGATACTTACTTCTCTATTAGATTCCTATATCGGGTGTTACCGTTCAAAGTCGTTATAGCCTGAACACAAACTGAATCAAATCAATATAGTAAGTCACTGATGTCCAGCTTCCAAAGGGGAAGAAAGTGAAGCCATGAGCAGCCCCTTCTGAGATCAGAAGACCAAGTATTTTGAAGCCTGCAGTACTGTGACGTGACTTTGTGGCATTAACACCCAAACAGAGCCATGATTTGAGTCCGCTTCTTGGCACTGTCTTTCCATCAAGCAGGACTCCTGAAGCAGGTAGGAAACCAAAGCAGCGTGCCTGCCAGATACCCCAAACGAGCTACGATTTGATGTGGCTGAAACTTGCGGTGGAATTGATTTGTATAAAACTTCCCTTTGCTTTTAAATCCCCGCAGGGCGCGCTTTGAATCCCATAATTCAGATCAAAACTACCAGCTACAGACCAAGCGAAACCACAGGCTTTGATTCATACACAACCATAAAAGCAAACTCCAGCCAGCGCTACCCTGTCCCCGCACGGCACTTCATGCTCCAGCAAAACCCTCGCCGGGGACCTCTGCAGATGCGAGGCCTGGCACAAGGTGCGATGCTTCCCAGTGGACTTCCCGCTCCTCCTGGAGCAGCCTCGGCTCTCCTGGAGAAGTGACACCTTCTCCTGACAGCCGCGGACGGGCCCGTTTGTGCTCCTGCCTCCATCTGCACCTTTCTCGTAGGAATTAAACGTTTGGTTTGCTGCCCGTCTGCTCGCCCCTTTTCTGCCCCTTCGGCAGCTGCGATCCCACAGCTCCCTGGAGCGGGGGTTCATCAGCCCGGCTGCAGCTCGCCGGCTGCTCCGCAGAACAACTCGGAGGCTTCACCTCAAGCTCAGCGCCGAGCTACCCCAAGCCGCCCGCCGCTCACCTGCCCCGCGGTTACCCGGGCGGCGGGAACAGATGGGGGCCCAGCCCAGCCCGCCGAGCAGCAGCGGGCACGGAGGGAAGGGGCTGCCAATAAACGGCCCGGGGCACCGCTGCTGTGCGGTTTGGGGTGCTCGGTGTCCTGTGTTCCCCTCGGCTCCCTCCCGCCCGCTCGTCAGGCGCCCCCCCCGCCCCGGNTTTTTTGCTGCGGGGCCGCCGGACACCCGCCCCCTCCCCTCCCTGCCCCAGACTCCCGGGCCGGGCCTCCGGCTTCCTTCCCCCGGCGGCACCGGCCGAGGTCGCGCACGGTGAGTGGGGGGCGGCGGGGCCGGCACCCCCGGCGGCGCGGACTTGGGGGGGGGGGTTGTGGACCGGGCGCTGCCGCCGGGTCCGTGTCCGTGTCCGGGTTCGGGTCGTGCCTGCGGCTCGGGCCGGAAAATTGGGGAAGGGAAAGCGGGTCTCGCCTCGTTCTTCTCCGGCGGACACGGCGCCTGCGGAAGGGGTTTGCGGCCCCCCCTGGGGGCTCGGGGAGCGGCTCGGGGGACCCTTCTTGCCCCCCAAGGGCCGTGCGGCCGTGGGGAGGCGGGGGTGTCCGGTGGGAGAGGTGAGCCTGCCGCGGAGCCGCGTCCCCGCTCCGAGCGGGGCTCCCGGCTTTGTTTGTTCCTCTGAAGTGCGGTTAAAATGCACCCCTCGCAGCCGCTCGGATGATTTCTGCTAAATAGTAGACCTGGGGCTCGCAGTTTTTTGCGCTACGTGAATGTGAAGTTGGCGTTTGTGCAGACGCTCACCCCCTTTTTTACAGTCTGAAATAGCTATCTCAGGTAACTGGAGTTGACTCTCAATGTGATTCCTGTGGGTTGACTGCTGTAAGCCTTATTCGCGCAAGTAAGATCTATATATGCATGAGTAAGGTATTTTTTTGCAGGATGATTTTGCATGTTTCCACCCCCAAGTGTGTAATCTCTGATGGCTTTTGCAGACTTGTCCGTTTCAATTTGCGTGTGTGTGCGTGTGTGTGTGTGCAGTCGCTGTTAATTTTGGCAGCTTGCAAGTGATCGTTAGTAAAGGTCCGGTGTCTTCATTTTCTTCAAGAACACATTAAGTTGGATGTGTGCCAGTGCTTTAATATTGTAGAAGCAACAAGAGAGGCAGCCTTAGAAAAAGGATCGAGGAAACGATTTAGCATTTCTAATGTTCATCATTTCCAGCCAGCATACTTTTAAGCATTTCATTTTAAATTACAGGAAACAATCAGTTTTTGTATTTACCAGCATGTTGATTAATAATGGGAAGGTAGGTCTAAAACTAAATTTTAGGGCTTCGTTTAAAATAAATACTTGTCATCTGTCTCACACACCTATTTTTAGGAAAAAGAAGACTGCTGGGTGATGATTAGGTAGCTTTCTTATAATTTGAATAAAAGAAATAGGTCAGTATAGGCCAGCTATAGAATAATGGACACACTCTGCATCTAGTGCGCAGTTGGATGTAGAGCTGTGTTGCTGCCTGGTGAAACTGTTCTTTGTTCATAACTTCTGTAGCCAAAGCATATAGTGTATCTAAAACTTAGTTCAGGGAGTCAGATGAATACTGCTTATACCTCTGATTTCTCTGTGGTAGACTACTAATATATTACTTACTATGAAACATGTAGTGACAGGGGTTTCGTATTTATAATACACACCATTGATTGAATTACTTGATGCATCATCTTTCTTTTTCTTGTTAATAATCTAATCAGGGGAAGACTCTGGGATTGAGACATGTTCCCAGGGGGTATGCAGTAAAAAAGAGACACTGCAAAGCAGACAGTGTAAGAGGAATTTCCAAAAGTACTCATCACCCAAGACAGAGCCAGATGTTGAATACTCCTAGGCTTGTGTTTAAGCTCCAGAGAAAATTGCTATGTTTGGGGGTCTTTCTTTTCAGTTCTCAAACTTTTGTATCCAGAGTTATTTGGGGGATCTTGAGGTAAGCCAAGTTCTGACTCTTCAACACTTAAGAAAATCAAGCCCTGACCTTGAAAAATCTGATCCTTGGGTTACAATCATACCCCCCCCCCCCCCCATTTCCATTCCAGAGGAATTTCCTTTTAATTATTATGACAGATAGAATTACAGTCATAAAATGTAGCCACAATAAAGAAAGCCAGTAAAATTACTTTTTTAAAAATTATTTTTTGTAATGTAAAAGCCAACAGGATTAATGAACAGCTCCATAAATACACAGGATAAAATGCAAGATTAGTAATAGAACTGTAAGTGGCACTTAATCTTCGAATGAAAATAATAAGTAATGGCTAAAAATAAGATTTCTCGTTTCAACAATAGAGTTAAATATTGTAATGGATATTAATTGCAGCAAGGTAGACTGGTCCAGAGCTAGAGACTCAAAAGACTGTTCATACCCACTGACCTTCTGGCCTACTTCTTTATTTTCCTTTAAAGTATCAGTCTTGCTTGTGTGTTTGATAATGAACCGCAAATGCAAACCAAAAAGCTGTTCTTTAAAGGGAAAATTGGGGCTTTTTTGCTGCGCAATAGCGGCACTATGATTTCTAGAACGTATTCTAATCTCGTGGGCTCAGTGTAAACTGCTGAGCTGTGTTCAGGTTGTGCCTAGATTTGCACAAGTGGTCGGTCCCACGCGTAGGCAAAAGCATCCTTGCGCCAGAAGGAAAGTGCTTATGTCTGGTTCTGATCGTTTAACAGTGTGTGAAGTGTTTCAGCATCACTGCCAGATAAATGCGTTCGTATTAAGGTCAATGAAAAATTTGCCTTTCCGGTAACCCTGGCCACAGCCACTCAAGGAACTGTTGAATTATAAGAGCTGGTTAATTATCTGCCTATGTCTGTGGCCTGAGACTCATTGACACTGAGCACAAAGAAGAGAAGAAAATGACAAATGCTTGTCCAGAAGCATGTCTTCTTGGTGGCATTTGCTTTTCCCCTGTTTCCTTAGGAGAAAACTGGCAAGTTTGGGGTGCAGAGAAAACAGTGATTAATTAGCTAATGCATATCTAGCCGTTGGAAGATGGAAAATACTGTATGGAGATGATTTGAATTAAGTGCTGTTATTCCCTGCTATTGAAGAAATTGCCTGCTCTACGTCTCAAGTTGGAGTCGTAGGCGATTTAAAAGCATTATTTAAACTGTGGTTTAGGTCTGTTCAAACTGCAGGGCCAGTGGGAAGTCTTTCAATAGGAAAAAATAACAGGTAAAGATTTTCTTGTTTAAGCCTTTAGTGTTTTGTTTTTTTTTTTAGTAGCTGCAAAATCTGTGTATGTGAGAGGGAAGAAAAAGGAATCGAATGGAGTCGAGCGAGGGGCTGTGGTGTGAGGTAAAATTCTGATATTGTTCTCTCATGCCACCCTGCAAATACATTTGCATTTAAAATTTCCAGGCGAGCCAAACTGTAGGACCAGTGCAGAATGCTAAATGAAACCTGACAGCTAACTTGGAAAATGCCATATAATGATGCTGGGCATTCCCTCGCTTGGACAATTGAGTTGAAGATTATCACTTGTGATGATTACGGATCCGAAACCAAAATTGGTGCAGGAAAAAAATGGGACACGAATTTTATTCTGAGCTATTTTCACTCGAAAGATGTTTACTTTCTGTCACATTACCCTGTGGCTGCTGGAAGACTCGCAGGAACTGTAAACCCCAAATCCGTTCCTGCCCATCAGCTAGCCACAATATGCTCCTTTGTGTCGCTCAGGCTGAAATTCAATCTGCTTGGGAGGCTGACGAGTGATTCGGGGCGCAGTTGTGATCTGAGAAATGGTGGGTGTCACCACGGAGGTACCTGTTACGCTGCTGTGCGAGCAGACAAAGCAGCAGCTCTTTTGGGGAAACTTGGTGGTGCATCTGCTGTACAAGGATAAAGTGTATTTATGCTCAGGGGTGGCGTGGTGGAGAGGCCAGCGAGATGACAGCAGAGCAAAGAACGTGAAAAGCTTCGGAAGAGCTTGGTGGGGTTTACCTGCTCCTGTGTAAAAACGGGGTGTCTGCAGTTACTGTCAATGAACTGCCCCTCTGCAGACAGACCGGTGGTGCAGAGCAATCTGAGGGAACCGAGGGATGGAAATAGGGAAATAAAACGAATTGCAGGTTAACGTGTGCGGTGGGTGTGAAAGAGCACAGACAAAGTCACCGGGCTGAAACAAATCGAGGGCCTGTGGTCAGGCACGGCTGCTGCAGTGACGCGGTAATACAAGGCAGCTCAGTTGTCCGCAATATATCCCAGCTATGAATCGAAGAATGACAGGCTTTACATGTGCAGTGTGGATGCATCTGCCTCCCTGGCTTAAATATAGGACATCTGCATTTTGAAAGTTTGAGAGAGAAGTGAAAAAGTTGTTTAGGAGAGTGAAGGGACTGATTTTTGAGGAAAGATTAAAAACGCTTATTATAGATAATCTAAGAAGCAAAGATACCAACAATTTCAGGTGTGGGTACTCAAGAGATGATCACTCAGCTGTTGCAAGACGGTGCAACTAGACTTAGTGGGCTGCAGAAGAAAAGGTAACTTGAACATCAAGAAAAGCTTCTTGATGGAACAAAGCTGAATAATCTCCCATGGAAAATGCTGGTAGGTAGCATTGGTGGTTGGGGTTTTCTAAAGCTCGTAGCCCTGGAAAATGTTCTGCAGGCTGTCAGCTCAGGGTCACATCGCCCCTGGCTGAGCTGTGCCCAGGGGTTAGGGTGGAGGTTTTGGGAACAAGGCTCTTTAGTTAGGAGGCCAACTCCTCTGCGGGGAGTCAGCTTCTGAACTCCCCTGTGTGGTCTGCTGGAAGGAACAGTCGTTCTCTGCTAGCTTGGATTAGGGAGAGAGAAGTGGACCTACAGGGTCCTACAGGGAGAGAGAAGTGGACCAGATTAATTAACAGATCTTATTCCATCTTTAGCTCATAGGAGCCTGTGATCCAGGAGATATATGAACGCTTACCTTGCTGGCAGCTGACTTGCATGCTGCTACTCCGTAAAACAGACGCTATAGCATCTCATGTGCCTTTATGGTTGCGCAGCAAGGGAGGAGTGAGGAGAGATGTGATGGAGGACACTTTCCTGTGGTGAGCACAGCATTGACTCTGCATTGACTCTGTATTTTGTGTCCTTGGAACCGTGTTTAATTCTCCTCTTGAGGAAAAGCTGGAAAGCAACAGGCTTGGGGTGTTTTCCTGCTGTAAGTTCCAGCTGTTATCGGCAAGAAATAATTGATACTGTTTGACAGTAGTTACCTTATCCTTCGCAGAGTCCTGTAATAGGCGCAACATTGTGCATTCGGTGAAATGTGATGAGCAAGTTCAAAGGGTTGTGCAGGTCTGCTGAAGCTGTAGGTGATGCACAAACAGATTTAAAGGGCTGAGCGACATGGTCTAAAAGACACCACAGTCAGGGGAGAGGCTGCTGTCTTGGATGAGCTCCAGCAGTTCTTCAGTCCAAGAGTTTATGTTTGCTTATGTTTGGATTTAATCAATTTATTTGGGATCAAGGTATTTTTTAGAACGTGGTTCCAAGAATTTAAAGAGATTATGATTTTGAACTTGGTTTTATGGCATTACTGTATACTGATGATTATTGTCGTGTTCCTCTCTTAGATATGAGGTGGGTCAGTTCATGAAAAACAATTAGAGACCACTGACTAGTGTGATGTATGGTAGTACCATAATGTAACTCTCACGGGAGGTTTGATGTCTTAACTTATAGCCTTTCCTTCACTGGATTTCTTGTTGTATCACAGAATAAAACAGAGTTTATAGAAATTAGAGATGCTCTTACTGCAGAATAGGTGGAGTTACAAGTGCTCCAAGATGGTATGTTGTTGCTGGATAGGGAGGAATATTTTTATTCTGATTCATAGGGGCTGCTTTAAAAATTGGAGACATTTTGGCTCTCTTCAGACTGAGTGGTTTATTGAAGGGCAGGCATGGAAAACATTGACAAACATTTACAACACGGGCTTAAGGATGACTCTCCTTTAATTAAATGTAACTTGAGTCCCAAAATTTCTTCATGGTACCATGTTTTTGCTTCCTGCATTGTCCATTTTAAGTGGAAAGTCAGAAGAAAATAAACTGAAATTCTGTTGTCTTGATTGCGAAGGCAATCAGAAAGCTGAGAGAAGTAAAGCATTCTTCCAGAAAGTGCATTAACCCGGCATGGCTGTGCTCATCCAACCCTTCCGTAAGCCAGCACTTCTGGTTTTCTTTTCACTGCTACATTATTTTTTCTTTCTGTAAAATAATCCTTCATGGCTCTCTCCAGAAATAATGGAGGGCCACTTATCTTCCTTTGATTAACTGCTTATATCCTGATCTGGAGAAATACCAGTGAATTGGTTCCATTTGTTGATTTTCATTGATTCCAATGAGTGGATTTATTTCTCATCCTATTGTCCCTGTAAGAGGAACACCCAGTGCTGTCTGCATTAGTTCGTGGGTATGACTTGGGTTTATAGTATCAATTAACTTCTAAAGTACAGGCACTAAGAATTACGTAGAGAAAGTCTTGATTCACTCCTGACTGTTCTGCTGGTGATTACCATGACTTTGTAGTCATGGTTTTTCGCTTGTTTGTTTTGCTGATTTTTGAGGTGGGGCTTGGGGGCATTTTTGGTTTTAGTTTACTTAGATTTTTGCTCTGGAGGACTATACAAAGGCCACTGTCAGCAGGTTATCAGACTGAATGTGTAATTGGGTTGGCTTGGCATAACAAAACCTCTACTCCTAATAAAAAAGCATCATTCCTGGTATAAATTATCCTGTAGTGTATCCTATCAGTGAGGCTTGAATCAGTCCAATTCAAACTGCCAGGAAAGAGACATTCTTGTGGTAATTCTGGCATCCCTGAAGATAGGAAGTATTAGAAGAACAAGCTCTCTCTCAAATTTTCCAAAATATCCAACCCAGTTTTGTATAACAGAGAAACAGCTTGGAAAGTTCAAATAAGAAGCCAGATGTTGGCCCAAACCTGTGAGTTTTGCTTGCATGGATCAAATTTGGCATTACAGCATGTTTCCCAAATTAATTCTTCTGTGATGTGTAATTCCAGCATGAGTCGGTTTTCCGTTTTATTCTGCATGGCTTTTGTTCATTTATCATTATTAAACAATTTCATGGGGATACTCAGGCTTCAGTATGTGTTTGTATGGCTACTAGAATTGTCTGTGGTTATTACAGTCAGGACAGAAAACACTAATGGAGGTTAGAAGATACATTTTTGCCATCTGTAGCACTGTATATACCTTGTGACAGTCATCAAGGATTTCTCAAAGTTTACCAGAAGATTTAATTTGAAGAATATCCCAGCTGGGAACAAGACGAAACGTTCATGCTTAGCATGCTCACATACAGTAAATTCCTCCTTCTTTTGCTGTTTTTAGCATGAAGTTTTTAACACTGATTGTACAGCACTGGCATAATCCCTTTTTACTCTTTCGCTGGGAAAAAAAGTATCCAAAAGAATACTTATTGGCTGATTTAAACTCAGTTAACTTATTTTCCCTTCCATGGAGTTTTAAACAATGTTTAATGAGAGATGCAGATGTATTGCAGAGCTATTATCTCCTCCTGAATACATCGAGGTCTTTCTTGAATTCCCATGAAGGTTTCTTGATCATTCACATTTTAATCCTGCCCCTCTTAATTATTTTGTAGTATATGGGGAGTCCTGTAGATGCTAATTCTGGTGGCCTCAGTCATGCTTATTTAACAAATAGTTCCAGTCCCTCATTTATGTGTCTTGGTATCTGTCGTTTATTGGTGATTTTTTTTTTCCTCTGCCTTTAAACCCTTGGGTGGGGGAATTAAGACCACCCTGTGTTTCGCGGAGTACAAACACAGAGCAAAGTGCAGTCACTGCCCTGCACATCAACACTTTCTTTTTATGACTAAGCGAGGGATATTCCCATTAACTGATCTGTACTGGCCCCTTTAGCAGCGTTTAGATATCCTAGAAGGTAGATCTCCGGCTTAGGTAAAACCATTTAAAACTGAGCACTACTGTTGCTAAAACAAGCCTCGTGCTTGTTGGAAGCTGTAGAAAATTAAGTTTGTCAAGCTGGCCTTTCATCCATGTGCTTAGGGAAAGATGTGATGCCCTTACTCTCTTTGCCTTGCTTTTCTTCTCATTCAAGCAACTGGGCTGTTGAGTGCTCAGGCGAAATGTGCCCTTCTTGTTGTTGTTTGTTTGACTTCTTGTAACAGCTTCTCTATTCAGTGTTAAACAACAGGAGAAGAAAACCACTATATAAAAAAGAAGATACTTTATTATCACATAATCCTGTGAAGGAGGATGTTCTGATTCCCCCACAGATGGTTAAAGTAGATAGATTCCTTGCTGGCCCCAAATTTTACGATGGCCAGAAGAATGATAAAAGCACATTGAAATTACAAATAGTTGCATTGCTGAGTGCAAGCTACTGTATGTGGAGCACTCTGTACCCTGGAGTGTGATTTTTTTTTGTTTGGTTGGTTGGTTTTTGTAGGCAGCCGAGGTTCAGAGGCAAAGCTTGGGGATGTCAGAGGGCAGTTAACTGAACTAGGCTCTTTTCTAAGCTTTCTTTGGTTTTCCATACACGTGCTTATACATATACAGGCACATATAGATACACACATAGGTGCACAAGATTGAACAGACCAAGGGTGCAGGTTGACCTGATGCTCTTGAGCAGAGGCCGCTGCTCTGCACGGATTGTGTTGGGTCCTCCCAGTGTCCTGTGTAACCTCGTATGGGGAATTATATGGAATGTAGCTCCCACAAAGACACAGCAGGTAGCTAGATGATGCCTTCCTAGTTCCTTTCCAGCTGGTGGAAAAAGCGCCTGGGGTTTGCCGTTCTTCGGATGCGGGAGAAGGTATGTCCAGACAGGTCCCAGGCAGCTTCTGCATGGTGATCCCATCACCAGCACGAGCTGGGAAGGGTGGATGCGGATTTATGCTGCTGGGACATACCCTTTAAGGCTTCTTGCTTCATGCCCTCATAGGGAATGTGGGGAGTGCTACGTAGTCGTGAAGACCAACAGAACAGCTGACACGTGTTGGGATTGCTACTCTTTCAACCTGAGCTTTCCAAAGCCTGGTGAGATATGTCTGGCAGAGCCCTGGAGAGCTCAGAATGGCTTTTTATCCACGGCAATGTTTACATAACACAGGGCAGGTTCCCCTGTGGTTTGGTCTTTGGATATGACCCAACTCTTACCACCATATGGTCCTATATAAAGTCTAGGGACGCGTTCTGGTTTGGGATGGCCGCAGTGATTAGGACAATTCCTGGAGGCGCGTGGGGAGCTTAAGGCAACTATTGCTACTGTTTTGGCTGGCCCCAGCAGCTCTGTACACGCATTCAGAGATTGCAGATATGAATGAATTAAAGCCGTTTTCCCCCCTCAGCTGCCTTTTTTTTTCTTATTATTTTCCTTTTTCTTTTTTTAAACTCCTGTATCAGTGTTGCTCAGTCTCCTGACTGCCTCTATGAACAACAGAGTAATGGAACAGATTTCTTGAGCTGATAGATCAAAGAACAGAAAATAACAGTGGATTTAGTGGAATCTGAAGACAGTTCTGACCTCTGAGGAGCACAGCATGGTGCGTTGGAATAAAGCTGAAAGACGGTGCCCTTGATCAGGGTATCCAAAGTCATGGGGGATGTTTGAAATTATTTAAGAGAGACTCACTCTGCTTATGCTTTTAAACCACCTTGTGGTTTTGCTGACTCTACAGCAAAGCCCATATCTTCCTACCTTGAAATGAAGGTACAAACCTTTAGCATGCCGGTGATGCAGGTTGCTCTCAGACCAACACTCGGTTTAGCTATTAGTTTATTATTATTTTTGCTTAGTGAGAGGAAGTCAAATGGGTAGTGGCGCTTTGGGTGGTGACAGGAGGTACCTGGGAATGGTGAGTCCGGCGGTGTTGCAACCAAATCTGGGTGCTCGTGGCTCACTTTGCAGCTGCCGAGCGGGTGTGATGAGCTGGGGCTCACGCTGTCGTGTAACAGAGTTGGGCGAATTCTGGGAGAGCGCTCGGGTAAGAAATCTAAGTGCAGGGTTTATGTGAACAGGCGCAGAGAAATCGAGTAATGACCATGCGTTTAGAGTAGCTAAAGGTATCGATTAATTTTGCATTGCGTTTGGAGGTGTGAATCCTGTCTATTAGCAGCACCATGTGCCCTCTGGAGCCTTTCCACGCAAACTGTGCTATCTCATGCTGTTGCGTGCAGCACTGACGGCCAAGTCTGGTGTGCTGTCCTATTTCTCATCCCTCCTTCTTCGCCACTCCCTTTGATTACTTTTCGGTTTCTTCTATTTAAGAACTGTAAATTACTTCAGTAAACCTATTACTCTCTGGGCTTATGCTTCTCTGTTGACGATTTTACTGAATGGAACTGTGCACCAGCCTGAAAGATAAGAATATGTGAATTAGGATACTGGGTCATGTTGGGGGCTTCTAGTTCCTACTAAGTGGAAGAGCACATGTTACAAGTTTGAAGAAATATAAGGTAAATATCTACTGTAGCCTCTGTGCACGGAATAACTTCAGGAGAGGCTGCAGATTCGCCGGCCCTGCTGTACCTCAGTGCACCTAAATGAAACGCAGGGCAGCTCCCTGGTGCCTCAGTGGAAGATGGACATTTGGCACAGCCCAGCTCGATGCCGCTGTGACCTCGTGCCTCGTCCCAGCAAGGCTGTGCAACGGGGACAGTGGCAGCAGGGAACAAGGACAGAAGGGGAAGGACCTTCCATTTTTTTGTCCTTGCTCCCAGGAAAAGCTGAGCACCTCAAGCTGGGGCAGTTTAAAAACTCACCGAGTCAACCCACCACCCTTGCCGGAGAGCAGAAGTCTGGTCTTCGTTTCAGTTAAATCTGGTTCACCCACCAAAACCGCTTTGTGTTTGGCCCTTAGGGGGATATTCCAGCTGTTTATTTTAAAGAGCCAGTCTGGCTAATGCCCTCTTGGAGGAAGACCCCTCCTCTTGTGGGCATACCAAGCCTGGAGAGTCCTCTGGCTCCACAGAGGACATTTCTGTTCAAATAGAAATAAGCAGAGCTTTTTGCTGAATCTAAAATCCTCGTCTCCGGTGTGTTTGCTGGCTGACTGTTGCAGCATCTTATTTGCTGTGCTCTCCTGGCTCCCTGGCAGTGCTCTCCGCTGTCGCATTTCATTGTATGTTTTCTGTGAACACAAAGGCATCTGTGTTAATCTCTCATTTTCCAGGCAATTCAGCGTTCCCTTCCAGCCTCTGGCCGTCTCCTTTTTCTCAGCTTTTTCCCAAGGTGGAAGTCAAATCTGGTAAAAATGAATAAATATGTATAAGGGGGATTGACCCAGGTTTTCCAGACTTCAGAATTACTGTGAAAGGAATTCAAGTGGGCTGATGCCCTTCTTTATTTCTGTTTAATTTTTTTTTTTAATAGAAAGTCAGATCCAGCCCAGCCTGTGAGTCTCCATGACCGTAGCAAGTCAGGCAAGACAAGAGGGACTCTTGCGTTTCTTTCTTCAGCAAAACCTGTAGACTTCTGTTCAAATCCCATCACTTTAGAAAGGTAGCAGATTATTTCAGCTTTTGAAGGTCTGCCTGCAGACTGCCCCATCACTGAAGAAAATGTACATGTGGGGGCTGGAGGGTAGAGAGTGTTCCCTTGTCTTTGGTTTTGTTTTTCAATTTAGAGGGCTATTTTTGTTTGCATTTTTTTCCCCCACTTCTTCCCATTTCTTTTTCCCACTTAACTTTTTAGACAGACCACCTTTTTTCTCCTGCCCTTTAATTAGTGGATGAGAGCTACCAAACATCATCCCACAGATATTTCAGCAAAACCAAGAGATTCTTGGTGTATATATCAGGTAAGCAAACAGAAGGAAAAAATCAGGATATTTTAGCAGTCCTATCATGTTAATTGTAGGCTTTCAGCTGCTTCTGAGGCTCCAGAATTAATTTTGAGGCAGGGAAGTAATTTTTTAATTACCTTTAAATAGAGTGCTGAGGAGTAAAAATAAGCTGTGTTGGCTCTGCGTGGGGAATGGACCATCTTTCCTTGGGGGCCTCCTGCCTTGTAGTCATCTCAGTGTGGTCTTCAGTATTCAGTCGCATACTGACTCTGTGTGAAACAAATGGAGTCTGCCGGCCTTTTGTAGCATCTTGTAAAGCCTTTTTGTCCCTCATAGTTTGAAAATGAAGGGAAACGGGGAGGAATTCTGGGGTTTGTTTTTGAGTCTGGCTTGCTGCTATGGGATTATGTGGAAGCGCTTTTGCTGCTCTTTAGTTACCCGTGAATGATTGTGCCTAGAACATATTTTGAGAGAACATATGCTTCTGGTTTTGCTTATGCTGAATTATCTTTTTTTGTGCTGCTTCCCTGCAGCACCTACCTCAGTCAGATTTTGGTCTGTGAGTCTATGGCTGAGGCTCCACAGTTTGAGAATAATGCCAAAAGCGCCAAGAAATAATAATTCAGAATCCTTAAATACAACTACTTCTATGCTATCTTGTAGATACTTAGGGGCCTACTTAATAAAGCTTGGAGGAAAAGTTGTCTGACTCGCGGATAGTTCTTACTGAGGTGCGATTACCCTTGGAGCTCGGAGAGAGTTTTCCCCGAACAGGAAGTCTGAGAAACGCCGCTCAGGCTTGTGTGCAGTCTCTCGAGCAGCTTTCGGGTTTGGGGTTTGGTTCTTGAGGGTTTCCCCCTCTTCGTTCTCTGTGCGTCTGAACCCTTGGCAGCTCTCCAGCGTTGTTCTGGGACCCGCCGCGGTGCTCTCTCGCCGCTGGTTCGGCAGAGATGGTGCGATAGCGTTTGGTAAAGGTTAGAGACGCCGGCTGAGGGGAGGCTCAGAGTCACCCACCAGGCCACGTGCCTCGGCTTGTGGTTCCTGTCTGTTTTTTACTCGAGGAAGGTAAGCGTAACCAAAGCTGGCCTTTGCTCTTCAGGATCTTTCTTCTGACCTTTTTTTTTTTTTCCCCTCATTCTTTTTTTCCTTCTTTTTATTGCGTAAGTGGAATAACTGTTGCTCCAGTGCAAATACTGTGGCCCTGGTAAAAGCCTCTCTCTCCCCCTTCATTATAAATGCTGTACAGATGATTGTGTCTCAGCACATGATTGTGTCACAACAGTGACAAACAAGATTTGAGGGAAATTTGTCATCAAAGCACTTACCAACCAGTATTGTCCGCCAGCACGCATTCAACAAGATCCGCAGTACACCTTGATATTCAGATTTTTCTCTTTGATTATCACTTAACTTTTGCTATTGTGGTTTCGTAAGATTTCCCAAAGTTCACATGTAGCAAGATCTTCTGGTTGGGTTGTACTGCTGGAACTGAAATTTAAATCGTGTTGCCCTTCAGCTACTTGTGATACTGGATCTCTAGTGTTTCCTCTGTTTTCATGGAGGCTTGAAAATTCTCTAATTGCATCATCTTCTGTTGAAGGAGCAGTTTTGTTCAGGTTTTAAATGACTCCTCCTACGCATAGGGTTTTTAGTTGCTTACGATAGGGTTGTGGAAATAGAGTTTAAAAAGTTTCTAGGTTGGCGTGCTCCTTGTACCAGCAGAGGCTTCTACTGATAAAGCACAGCAAAGATGCTGCACTGCCATCCAATTTGCAAACTGCTGTTTCCAGTTAAAATGTGCAGAGGCCCCCTTTGCCCCAGCTGATACTGCCCGTACCCCTCCACCAGCAGTTACTCTTGCATGTCTCTGCTTAGCAGAATAGTCTGTGTGGGCACTCCCTGACCCACTTCAGGCGAAATTGGAAAGCTCAGGTTAAACTGTGAATGGGAGATGCCTAAATGGGGATGGCTGCCGTAGTGCTGGACTGCTTTAACTCTCCCACCTGCATCCACAAAGGGCTCTGTTTGCACAGGGTGACAGTACCTAAGCAAAAGCTTAGGCTGTTTTAAATCCATCCAACACTTCTGCTGCAATCGTGTTTTGGCAGAACTAGAGTGTTCCTGTGAGCCTGGATAACATGTTAGTTCGCAAAATGTTCATCTTTAAATTGCCCGGTGATGTTTTTTCAGCAGCTCTTTTCCTCCCCGCAGCCTGGTGAGAGGCTAACACCTGGGGCTTTCGTTTTTGAGTGAGTTTTTTTGGTCCTCATATCTTGGTACATGCTCCCAAAGCTCACAGAGCGTAGTGCAGGTAGCAGGCTGCCTGTGGTCTCTCAGCAGGTGGTAACTCTTCCTTCGCTGGAAACAAACTCATCCATCTGTTCATGTGTGAAAATCCCAACAGTCATGGAAATTTCAGTAGGGATGAAGACATGACAGTGAAAGTCTTTTCAGGACAACCTGGCAAATTCAAATGTGGAAGAAAAAGACACCACCATCCGGACTGAAAGGGGTCTTGAAATAAGAAGTTTGAAGAGTGTAGAACTTTGGCCAAGTTGGGAACTGGTTGGGTAGCCCAGGATAACTCGTTACTTTTACCGAGTGGAAGAAAATGGAGGAGTTGTTTTAGGTTTTTATTGATTAATCAGGATTCTTTTTTTTTTTTTCTTTCTGTATTAAGGATATTTTCAGTTCAGCTGATAGCAGTTTAGCCCTCAACATGGTCTTGAGGCTTTCGTGTTTGTACGCTCACAATTGTGGCAGGTTGGGACAAAGCAGTGCCGTGTTGGCTGATGAAGTGACATCATATTCAAGCTGTAGAATGACCGAAAGGAGACTCTTGGTGATATTGCTGCTGTTGCAGTTATTTGATCATGATTGTACTTAGGCAACTTATTAGCAGAACCATTGTGTTAGACTTTATGTAAGTACATGGAAATAGACACCTAAAATGCATCTACACACACACACATACATATGTAGGCGCATTGTAAGTTAATAAAAAATAAGAGGTCTGGTAAGAACTCCTTGGAGTGAGAAGATAGCTAGAACCAGCACCACTGAGGATACTACAGCCTCCTTCAGTCCTCTAATAAATACCCACTGTCAGCTGGCATGATCTAAGTCTTAACAGACAAGTGTATATTAGATTTTTCTCTGATTAAACCAACGGCCATCCTGCATGAACAGCTTCCAAATCGTGCTCTCCTCAGCCCATAGGCTGAGTTTTCTTCCTTGATTTCTTTGCAGCTGGTGAGCCAAACCAGCATCACACCTGCCTGCCATTTATCCGCCGGCTTTGCCAGTGCCAGAGCAGCTGTGCAACAGCAGTTGCCGTCTGTCTGGGGTGAGGACAGCTTGCTTGTACAGAGACTAAGGAAGTAATTAGAAGGCGAATTTAATTTGCTGTTCGAGCACGTAGAGGTCCAAGTACCTCTCCCTCCCCCCTCCCCCCGCCAAAAGAATTGGGGGGAGAAAAAGGAAAGGAAATTATAGGAGGGAAGCATTAGGGAGGAAGGAATCGAGCTGCGTCCTCGCCATCTGTCCACTGCGACTTGCGCAGCTGCGCTGCCACTGACAGGTTGCTGTGTCCCCACCCAGCACCGACAGCCAAATGACTTGCATGGAGAACACAAACCGCTGAAGATTAATACTTGTAAATAGCCTGGTCAGAATAAGCTGTGCCTGGAGGCAGAGCCTTTGACTGCTCGAAAATGTTCAGTATCCTCTCTCATTTCTTCTCTCCATCCAAGGTTTACTCAGAATTTGGGAGCCAAATATAGTTTCAGTACATGTGATTTTTCTGGATGAAATCCTGTGCCTCTGAATGCAGCGCAATCAGTTTTGGAACATTGAAAGGTTATCCAGAAGCAAAGGGGAATGGCCAGTTAGCTAGAGTAGGGCTGCTTCTGTGCTTAAAATTAGTTAAGGATGTGCTTAAATGCTTCATTAGCTCAGGGCCTCTGTCTGCTCCCTGCGGCTCCACAGTTTCTGACGGTCTCAGCTCCAGGGGCATGTGGAAGATGCCCTCCTTTTGTTTGTGAAGAGTATGTATTTTGCATCTGTTGCTGTGGAAACATGCCAAGCAGGCAAACATGGACTTCGAGGTAACAAAGAGTAGAAACTAAACAAAACTACCAAGGATATAGCATTCTTTTGTGAATGGCTTTAGATATCTTTCTTGACATCTCAGTCAGGCACTCAGGAGGTGTCTCAGGGGTTCCCCAGAACAAGGTGTGTGGAGTCCATCTCTTCTCTTCTGGAGGCTCTTCAGCGGGGAGTCTCATAACAACCTGGGTCCAGATCCAGTATCTGTTGTCATCAATAGAAAAATACCTTGTGTACCAATATAAAAAAATCCAGCATGACACTATGTTTGGTTTTCATCTTTTGGTATTACTAATGTTCATAGAGTTTTTCCGGAATTTGGTCACTGGCAAGTTTCCCTTCCTGAGGCTGAAGGAACATTCAGGCAGTTGTTAATCCCCAATAATAGCTCTGCATTTAGGTCATTACCGAAAAGTTGAACATTGTTTAGAGGCTCAAGGTGTCTCTCATAACTGTTCAGAAAGGTGATGATGGGATGACAGTTTTTACATCTGTAGTATTTGCACTGTAGGATTTCAAATTACTGAGAGCAGGAACACAAAAAGATAGCTGAGTTGAATCCAGGTGCTTTTTGTGATAGTCCTGTAATTGCTGCTACTTGTATTTACCTTTTCTTCTTTGAAGTCAGTTTATTTCCCATAAAACCCTTGTCTATGTACTGCCTGCAGCACACTGGGTCCGGACATTGCTGCACAGTTTATGTGACCTCTGGCTGGTTTCAGTGATGGAGGATTGATGGAGCCGTGAATTTGCCAACTTCTGCATAAGCCCAAGCCAAACATTCACATCTCCCCAAATTTAGGCAACTGAGAGATTACAGACCTGGCCTGCCTTCTCCCAACAGTAGTTTATCGTCTGCTATCCAGGCGTATCATCCTCACTAGAGAGGCATCAGAAACTTCTTGTATATCCTTTTCTCCTTTTATTCTGAAGGGGTTCAGGCAGCAGATGCTTTGAGAATGGCAGCAGATGCAGGCTATGGAGCTGTATTCTCATGTTACTGGGTTTCCTCAGGAAGCTTTTGACTAAGCAGCTGCTGTCTCGCGTGTAGTCAGGAGCTGAGTCTTGAGAGTGTAGTAGAAATGTCAGAGGAAATACAAGAAGTCGCTGCCCCTAGCTATTTGCTACCATTCTTCAGAATCTGCAAGGCTGGTAGAGCAGAAAGTATCTCACTATTGCATCTGGCAGCTTCACTGGAACCTCACCTTCCTTGGCAGAGGAGCCGACACCACTCGGTTTTGCACGGAAACGGAGTATAACACATACCCTCTGCCAGCTTTGCTTTGGTGGAGCAGGGGAAGGGGTAGAAGAGGTAGAAAGTGTCATAATTTCTTAAATTTGTTTTTTGAGATTTGAAAATTATCTGAAATGATCTTAGGATGAACTGCTTACTTTTTGTTTATATTGTTATTCATTTTTTTTCCCCCTTTCCCCTCACATTATTAAATCCAAGTGGAAATTACTTCTGCTTTCAGGATATGTGACTAAAGAGTACTAGAGTACTACCCACGTAAGGATGGGACTCTTCCCCCCTCACCTTTTTTTTCCTCTGCAGTCATAGTGATCCTGGAAAGGGAGAATTACATTGGTTTTGCCCAATCCATGCCACCAAACCAAAATTTTCTTTTGCAGGCAGGGTCTTGTGAGCATCTCTTGTAAACTCCGCTACAGGTCCTGCATATGTCTCTAATCTGGTGCCAATGCTGCCATCGTTAGGCTTGGTTGTCACTACCGTGCCCGTAAGTTACCCCAGCTCTGCTCTAAATATAGAGAAATATGAGCGACTTTTGCTCTGGTGTATGCCTGGAAGGTGCTGAGCCAGAAGCTTGGTGGTTTGAGTGGAGATGTCCACATTAATGTTGATAGGACTTACAGCATGTTCAGCAAAGTCTACAGATTTGTGAAGAGAGACAGATAAAGTTGTCAAGGGGGTTCGTGACCTTGTCATTGCTTTTTGCCATGCAGACTTTAAATTCTTGCTGTATTTGAAGTCAGTTCTGGCTCTGCTTTGCTGTCAGATGCTGCTCTCCTTGTCCAGTTGCTTCTTCCAATGCTTGCCTATCGTTGCCCGTGCCAGGAGCGCTGGATCAGCTAAGAAGGGTGTGATTTACTCCTCTAAACTGGTTATGAGTCTCCATTGCCCAGGATCCATCGGTCTCTTAATCTCTCCATAGAGGGTTGCTGCTGTTCTTAACCAGAAGTTGCCATTCTTGGTGGGTGTTTTTTCACGTCAGCTTTGGAAGCAGCTGCCTGGCGTGTGGTCTGGCACCTCTGCAGACCGAGGGTGAGCGCTGGGCTCGGAGAGGGGCCGTGGTGAGGACGGCTGTGGTATCAGCACCTCCCTGCCATGCAGGAACTGCTTATAAATAGGAACACAAATTGAAATGTTCCCTTTTTGGTTTTCCACCTCCCGCAGTTCGTAGGAATGAGGAGGGATGCCAATAAGGAATGTTGGTATTGTAGTCGAAAGCAAAGGCAGCTGAGGAGGAATGCCTTTTTTTTTTTTTTATTTATCTTTTTAAGAAATGTTGCTGCAGAGATAGTGGCAGGCTGTTGTGCAAAAAAAAATCCTGCCTGGATTTGCTCGGTTTTCAAATACAGGGGTAAAGTAGTTGACAATCCCTGTCCGTGAGATTGCCTCAAGTGACTGAGCCAGTGACAGAGACCCAGCGGGTGCTCAAGTGATATTCTTCCAAAACGCCCTCGTTTAAGCTCACTGCATCCTTTCCCAGTAAAACCCTTCAAATGCTGCTTCAAAAATTAATGCGTTTGAGTGCTTGAATGGAAGCAAAGGAGAGACCTTTCCACTCTGTTCCAAAAAAGCCCGTGGAAAGTTTAAAGGGAACTTCTTCGGTGTTTAGTTATGCTGCGTTCACCCATCCAAGAGCTCTTGTCCCTGAGTTACCTGAAGCTTTAGTGTTTTATTGAAATTGCTGGGGGATGTTGATTTCCATGTGAGGTCTGTGAATGGTCACCCTGTAAACTAAGGCACTAATATATCAACTACAAATTTGGCTTAAAATGATACATGTTATGAATAAGATTTTCCAGTTTTTTCCTGCTGAAATTGTTGAATATGTTTCTATAATTTTCATTAAAGCAGATCCAGAGCAATGCAGAAAGATTTTTAAATCTCGATCTATAAAAGCATTTATGAGTTCAAGAAGCGCTGCTGTCAGGATTTTTTTTTTTTAATCTGTTTTGTTGAGTGGTACTCTCCCCTTGAAAAATGTGTTACTGTTCTAAATCTGTGATTAAACCTGCTTGTAGCGTGAAAATGCTGGCAGTGATGCAGTTGCATTTGCAAGCTTTGCTTGTGAGATACTTTCACTTACCTGAATACGAATTAAACTTGGGATGCTGCGAAATCCCGTTCCAAGGTTCTCTGTGTGAACAGGAGCATCAGCACCTATGCCTATGTAAGCATCCTCGCAGTAATCTGTGTGCAATTTGTCTGTGCCATTAATCAGTCCTTACATTAAAGATTCGGTCTATGGGAAATGAAGAATGAGAGAGGTTTTAAATATGAATTATCAGAGTTTTGAGTGTGGAGAGAGGTTTTAAGTAGGAGTTTTGAGTGTGGAGAAAGTAATCACCTGAGATAAGAGGGATCTTTTGGTGCTTTTAAGACTTGGTTGGTCCTCTTATTCGTCCCTTAAAGTTTCATTCTTGGTTTTGGTACATGTGCTAGCTTTTTCTTTGTCTCCGTGGAGTAAAATTTGACACATTTTAATGCACAGCTTTCTATGATTTTTCATCTTACATCTAAGGGTAACATCAAGGATTTTCAGGAGAAATTATTGCCTTTAGGTTTCTAGCTTCATAAATTTATGCCCTCAGAGAGATAAAAGCAGATTAAGTGTCACTATTGCAGCATAAAACAAACTCAGCAATACATGCAACAGAAACAGGCTGTCAGCAAAAAAAAAAATTCAGCTCCAAGAAGTCAGCATTAAAATCAATCTTATTATTTGTCTGAAGTACAATGTTGTTGCAGGGAAAGTCAACAAGGGTTTTCCTATCCTTTTCTGTAGCCAAAATTAATCAGAATTCATCCTTTAGTTATAATTTGAATTTACAGTATGAGTTTTAATTCCATTAAAGTGAAATATTTCTTTAAAGAAGAAAGATCAGGGAAATAAAGCCCAGAAGACATACTGTCATCTTTTTATCTCGGGGAGGGGGGGGTGGGAAGAGAGAAGAAAGTATTTTGAACCTGGAAATCTTTCACAAGTCTGAAAGAAGAGTGATCCAAGGTGCTTGGGAAGCCAGGTATGGCATAGGCTGAACCCCATGGTTTCCTTTGTTGGGGCTGGTTGTAGGCTGGCTTGTTATATGGCTAGGGAGGAGAAGGCCCAGAGCACAAAAGGCCGCTTGCTTCGTAGACTGAAGTAAGGCTTAGCCACCATAGAGGAAAAATCTATATGTATGTAACTCAAGGAATTAAGCTGAGAGTACAGATGGTATGTTTTACATCAACATCTTTTCACTACATTCTTCCCATGCAATTTTTTCCATGCTTCTGCTTGATTGACCTGAGCCTGCAAAACTCTGAAAGCAGTGACCAAGCCTTTGCAATTTCCAACCATCGATATGCTTCCAAATGAAAATTCTCCAGTAGAAAAAGGTCTGTAGTGCTGCCATTGCGGGTTTTCACACGACAGACCTTGATCGTGTTGGCCTGCTAGGCTGATTGTAGTTTAATTGCAATTGCTATTTCCAGCCAGCATGTTGATTCTTGGCTTGCTTTTCAGGCAACTGCAGTCACTGAAATGATAGAGCTTATTTGCTGGCCACTCATGGCTGAATTAAAAGACATAGGCAGTAATACCTGAAATTAGAGCCTGTGTGACTGATTTCTCTGGCTGTAGCCGGCTGTGCAGGGGATGTAAGTGGGGTAACTGTGTCAGCTCCACTGAAATGCTGATTTACAGGAGCTCTGGTTGCTCTTGAGGAGGAGCTGACAGGCTCTTTGCTGAGCAAGTTCATGCTGTGTGAGAAGTGAGTTTTGTCCACATTCACAAGTTACAGCCACTTAGAAAAGGAGGGCAGTTATATAATGCACCTGTGATGCATGATTATGTGTTTTACCCTGTATTTTGGAGTATTCGCTAGTATTTGGACAACTAGCCTCTCTGCCAAAAGCAGCATTTTGAATTTGAGCAGATTCCAAAATCGCTTTTCTTTCAAGCAGCATCACCAGCCTTGCTATGGCTTTTCCTCCTCTGCCTCACACATGGAGTATATTTGGAAATTACACTGCCCTGTGGCTCAGAGCATTTTGAGCTGGATCTGGATTTGTGGCAGCTTTGGGGTCCAAAACCCTCTGGAGTCATGTTTCTTTCCATGCTGGTCAGGAGGTCTCTAAAGCTACATGATGGTTATGCCTGCAAAAGTATTTTGGGTCGTTCACTGTGGTTCCCCTCAGAGACACGTATTTCTGCTTTCTCTATAGTGAAGTGGAGGGATGGATAAGGAGTGTTGTGCCTGAGAAAATGGTAAAGCAGTTATGAAGTTCTACCTCTGGGAAACAGTTTTAGGCATGGTATCCAGACTTGATAACAGAAGGCTATATGAATTCTTGATTTGCTTTATGTGCCAAAATAATGTACTGATTGCTCAGCTGGTGCAAGAAATATGTTCAATTACAGTTTCCTGAAACTTCTGTACAACAGCACCATGTTTTGTTTTGTTTTTTGTTTTTTCAGGCATTCTCTCTTTCTCTTTCCTCTGAACCTATAAATAGTTTAAGATATACAAGGCATTAGATGAAAGCAAGAAAAATGTAATTCACTAGTTTTAAAAAAGATATATATATTTCATGCATGTGTTGGTGGAATAGCTAAGCTTTGATCATCGAAGTTAGGTCGATTTAAGTAAAAAAGGCAGTGGAGATTCATTCTGAAATAACCCCCTCAGATCCTGAAGAATAGCAGCGTGGTGTTGGTTTATTGTCCTGGCTAATCAAATTATCACAGGTTATAGGAAAAATGGAGGATTTTTTTTTATTTTTTTTTTTTTAAATCTGCTAGTATGGAAATGTCAAAGCAGGGTCTCCAAGCAAACCACTATATTTATACCCATAAGCATGTAATCTTTTGAGAACCAAATAGTTACTATTACACTTTCTGTGCACAGTATCTGTCTAAAATCAGTGGGATTTCTCATATACTTTAAATTAGAAGATTAAGGATCTTTGATTTGCCTTTTAAGGAAGGGGGTGTGGAAGGGGGCAAAGCCAAATTAATGACAAGGCCTATTATTTTAGATATGTACTTTGACGGTGTCCACTTCCAGCTGAGATCATAGCTTTTGGAAGACCTCATTCTCCTGGCCAGCTGAGCAGACGCTCCTAATATAAACCCAGTTATATCAAGAAATCTCTACTCTGATACAGCTCCCTTTGCTTAGAGCAGTTTTTCATACGCTAGTACAACATCTAGGTGTGCCCACAGGAGTTTTAATTGGTTCAGTGTGCTTGTATCTTGGGTTTTTGTTTTGTTTTTTTTTTTTGCTAGACATCCCTCATTTGAGGTTTGTTTATGTGTCATCTCCCGGATGCATGTATGTCGCTGAAAAGGTTGCTTTCCCTACCTTGCCCACAGGTATTCGGAGTATCAGCTTGTGCCTCTGCAGCCTCCAAGCTGCGAATAGTTGCTTCCGTTCCGCAGGCTGTCTGCTGAGCTGCTGGTGCGTGTGTGCTCGTTATCGCATTGCAGGGAAAACGCACCGACTTCACACGGCACTGCTTAAATATTTAAACTAACACCTCTGATTTTCAGTAAAGTAAGTGGTAACAGAATGAAGCTCACACCCATAGAGCAGACAAAAGGTGGGAGTATAAGGGGATTACTTAATTCTCTCAGACACGGGAAGGATTAACCTTAACATAGATATTTTTTTAAACACGTGCAGTTATTTGCATCCTTGTGAAGAGGGTATGAAATGGCACAAAACAAACGCAAGAGCAGTTTATACCCAGGATAAACTGGGTCAAAAAGAGGATCTGTGTATTCTTAGTTCTATTTAGCAGTGTGTTAGAGCTGGTACTAACAACTGTGCAGAATGCAAGGCATGAAGAACTATACTCAGAATGTGGATGCAGATGTGTGAGAATACTGCTATGTGTCTATTTGTGTGTATATATATATTTTTTTCCTAATAGTGTTTTTACATTTATTGACCAGTGATTAAAAAAATAATATTTAAGATGTGAAGTTGTTTGTATTGTAAGTCATATAATGATAAATTCTGTGCTGCACCAAGATATCCACTCTGGGGCTGTTTGTTGTGTTAACAGTCGTCTCAGAAAGTCACTTCAAGACTAGGTCAGGACAGGTGGTGATATTATGACCATCGTTTGAAACCCTACAGAAAGAATTTCTACTATTTCTAAATTATGCATGAAAGACTTCTCTAGGCCTTACAGGCCTTACAGGACAGCTGCTCTCCAACAGTGGTCACCAGAGATCGTATCTGAAACCTTTTTCTGTCACGTCTTCAGCGCTGGAGCACAGGATGCTTGCACTGATTGTGCTCATGGAAATTCACCCTCTGTAGTGCATGTGTAGCTCTTAGTGTTGGTGTCGATGAGTTGTTCCCCCTAAAGAAAACAAAACAGAAAAGGGAAAAGTGCAGCAGGAAATGTTTATTTCTAGCAGTGATGAGGTAGAACAGTGTTTCACTTCTGCGTGTGTCACGTATGGGCTTGTTAGTGCACTCTTGAGAAACAATGCCTAGATTAGCAATATGTGCAATACTCCTTTTTGTGCATCTTCTGTTGCAGAGCTGCCTTTTTTGCAAGGGGCTGACTTTTTTCAACCAAATTGTATCACCTGTCGAGGATTTTCATGTGACTCTCGAAAACCTGCTGCAGAGTCTTCCCTATTTGCTATTCAGTCCTGTTTTCCTCTCCCTTTAGCAGGTAAGCACATTTCTTCAACACTGTTTGCAACTGGAAGTGTTACCGATTTCAGACACCTGGAGAGTTCATTCCCTTGGATTGATGAGGGTTAACACGTCTCTCCCAAGATTTCCCACTGATCTCCCTCTATTTTCTGCCACAGAAAAATATCTGAATAACAATGCAGTACTGTGGGATTTTTAACATCAGCTCATGTCAGTCTACATCCCTCTAGCTTTAGTGCAGCTTAAAAAATGGTATGCATGGACTTTCAGCTGTGAATCTATTTACAGCTGGATCGGGGTTGTAAGCAAGCAATATAGAAAATTGCTTGAATTTCTGCTGAGAGGAGCCTCTACATAACTTTGTCCTTGGAGAAATAAAGAAAAAAGCCCTGAAGTAGAGAGCTGGAATGGGCAGTGCAAAAGCTTGGATGTTACCCACCACAGGGACCTCGAGCTGAATGAGAGGGTTCAGATTCTGTTCACCAAGATCATAGTCAGACAACCGTGGCAGGAACAGATTAAGCTGCCCTGGCTGACTGTGCACTGTAGCATATAAAGAATTCTCAAGTGACCTATATATGATTGATGCATACGTGGGTGGGGCAAGAAGCGGCACCAAACAGCTGAGTAGTAGTAATATCTTGCACAGCTGCAGCGATTTCTGCAGAGGTGCTTGGCACAACCCTCTGGAGTACCTTAATATTCATTGCTAGAATTGGATCCATGTTTGAGATTCAAGGCTTTTAGGAAGGAGGAAATTTTACAGGTTTCTTGAAATTACTTTCAGTAAATGCTAGTCATTGATGGGAAGTGTGTATGGGGGGTGCATGTGCATTTATGTGAAAGGAAAGTAAATGTGCTTATCTGTCTTTGATGTCGTTCTGTTTTAATGTTATCATTGCGTGTAATAGCTCTTATTTTTTTTGAAGCAGCTTGGAAATTTTGTCAGAAAACAAAGGCCGGTTTATTCCTCCAAAAGAATTTTTCTTTTTCTGGCCATATTAAGAGACTTATTTTCTCTTAAAGATTTATTTACTTTATCACTAAGCTGCAGAATCTAACCTCTGCCATGGTTTGAACTTTTTTCCCTGTGTTTTTTAAGCAGAGGTCTTGTCTAAAGGGTTCGCTCTTGAAAACTACAGTTTTGATTTACTTGGTGGTAATGCATGCTTGCTTCCCAACTTGTATCAAGTGGCAGATGATGGGAACGCCTATTGCATGCTACTTCGTTGCAGTGGTAGCTGGATTTTGCTATGGTGGTTGCTTGGTCTTATCTCAGGCTGTGGGGCTAAATGGTCCCCTATAATCTGCAGCTCCTACCAGGGCCTTGCGCCGTAATGCAGTGCAAGGCTGTGACCTACAGCAGAATTTGGCTTTGTCTTTAAACTGGGCACAGATGTTAAAAAGTGAGAGAAACTGTTTTCACTTGCGCTGCACTTTTTTCCCCAAGGATTTCCAGGGTTCTGTTAGCCCCTTGCCTCTCTGGATTTCCTGAGAAACAAGTTAGCAGCACCAGTAGCAGAGAGAAGGTGTTGCACCAAGGGAACTTGATAGTCCCAGGTCATGAAGGGTATGGGTATGGACATCGCTCTTCTCATTATAAGAGATTCCTCTGGAAATGTTGAGGGAGGTATCTGGATATAACTGAGTCAGCAAATCCCTGCTACCTCCGCCCACCTTATCTCAAGCATACCGAGAAAATTTCTGCTCCTGAACTTCACCACCTTCTCTAAAACAAATACCCATGTCTGCCGTTGACAAAGTCAGCAGTCTACCAACTAATCTGTTAGCAAACAGGAGTGCTGTCAGCAGCAGTAACTCCAAATGCAGCTGCTGGGAGGATTCAGCCATTGCCAGCAGAACTGAAAGCTGCTCTGATGCTTCTCCGAAATATTTTGAAAAGTTCACTGTGAATGCTCCATCTTGGTTTTGTTTGTGGCTAAACTTTTTATTCTTCGTATTGTAAATAAGTACCCGGCAGACTAAACAGAGAGACATGTGCATGCCTTCTGTTCCTAGCAGAGCATTTGCAAACTATCCCACTGTAAACTGTTTAAGGATGACTATTTAATCTGTAACCTCACTGTGACGGACAGCCAGATCAGAGTTCCCACCATGCGAGGGGGCATTATTAGACATTATGCATTGAGCAACGTGCTGCCACCCTGACGGAGTGTTTTCTGATTGGAAGTACCAACGCCTTATGAAAAAACACTGCCTTCCTGCTGCAAGCCCAGCATTTTGTAAGCACTTAGGTTTTTTTCATTGCAAAAGCCTCAACTCTCTGGCAATATAATAGACTTTAAGTGGTGCTTAGGGTTTTATTGTATTCAAATTTTGTATCCCAACAGTGTGCATATTTTCACAGTTACATTTATTATTTGCTCTTCCTTGTGGTATAATATAATTTAAAGGTCTCAGGAGTCTGGTCCTACTCTAACACGGGCCGTAGAAAACGCGTATTGAAGGTTTCAGGCCTCCAGTAGTTTGCATCTGCAGACCATGGCCTTTATAAATGGTTTTATATAGGTTTTACTTTCTGGATGTGTCCCATATTATTCCATGTAAATGCCACAGAGTTCAAATGCAGCACATACAGAAGCCTTAGCACGGTAGGGTACTAATCACAGACAGCAAAGTAATGTTTGCTGTGCTCCCAAGGAGACAGAAGTCAGTAGGAGAGTGCAGAGGTAATAAAGGAGGTTAGCAATGTTTACTGTGTCACAGCTTATAAGCACTCAGTCTTTTTGTAGTTAGTATTGTGACAAGTCCATGAAAAAGTTGTAGCTCTTTGCTCTCTTTTTTCTCCTCCTGTAGTATAAAGATGAGAACCTGGCAATATTTTTATTTGTTAATTCTCCCTGTCTAGTGCTGGAGTGGATGTTACTCTCAGCTCATCTCTTCCCTAAAATTTCAGCTGATTCCCTAAGCCAGAAGGTGCTCTTAACCAGCAAATCCCGTTTGTCTTTCTGTTGAGACCATCCCATGAAGTCTGCAAACTTTGTCCTTTTCTCTCAATCCTGCAATGCCTTTGGTCAGCAGCAGACTCTCCCAGAAATACTCCTAATTTGATATCTCCCTACTTGAAATACCAGCTGAGCGTATAAACCAAAGATAGCTCCCAAAGGTCTCTTCATCTAGGGTCAGAGCATGTACTTGAGGAAATGAAGCATTAATTAGTTGAATGCCAGATTATTTACACTTGTATTATGATCAATCAGGCAGTAAGAGACTGGGGATGACATTCATCTTATCTAATTTGAGCTATTTACAGCTTGGCATACCGTATCTGTATCTGAACTACTCACTCACATTATGTTCTCTTTATAGTTGGTGGAGAGAACAGACATGTCCTCAGCATGACTTCCCTGACCAGGTTTAAATATCCTTCATAGGATGCGATGAATGCACCCTGGGTGTGCCCGCTTTTCTCCAGCCACTACAGAACAGGGTTTGGATTTTCCTGTACACCTCTACTTGTGAGATGTACATAATCCCACTCCTGATGTCCATTACCCAAATGAGCTTAAAAAATGGAAGGCCAACCTAGAATGACTAAAGTTTTTCACAAGAGTGTCTTAATGGCACCTTCCAGTTCTGACCTCCCAGGTCACTGCGCTGCTATCACTGTGGTCATGAGAGTCTTGTCTCTCTTCACAGCTCTCATGGGGAATTTAATCAAAAAGAAATAATTATTTCAAATGAGAGTCTTGTCTCTTTTCACAGCTCTCGTGGAGAATTTAATCAAAAAGAAAGAATTATTTCAAATGTTATTCCCAGTATTCTTCCTGTTACTTATTTACCATCTTAGTAAAATACAGACAGTAGTAAAGTGCAAATAAAAGCGTAAATATTTTATCTATAGATCTGCCTATGTAACTGTATGTAAAATAACTGTATAACAGCTGAACTATTAGATTTATTGCATTTAATTTTGCTATAAGTAAAGTGAAAATAGTATCTTTCATTCCTCTTTTTTTCCCCAGCTCCACACAAATGCAACTGAAAAAACTTCCATGGAGCTGAGGAAAGGAGGACAGGTCGCCTCCTTGAGTTCTGAATAATCTTCCAAAACTTAAATAATCAGGATTATCAAAATAAGGCCTTAAAAAGTCATATGCCTGGCACAAAAAATTGTGATGCGGGCTTGAAAATGGATTATTTGTTTTTATAATTTCTTTAGAACTTGTGTTCTGTATTTGAACTGAAATTGAGACCTCTAAGTGTTTCAACATCTAACATTGACTAGATAGAATTTCTTGATAAGGGTGTAAGAAGAGTTTGAAGTGCAAGTGGGTCCTGGTCATATTTTCATTAAACCTCCTAACTAGGACTTAACAAAGTATCTAATAATTTTGGATGCCTTTCGTTTGCCTTTCGTTTTGGCTACAAAAGTTTAGTCCCTCTCATAAATTAAGGCTTCTATACTTTTTCTTTGTTTAACAGTACTGGTTACCAACAATACAGTTGGAAAGCCTTTTGCCTTTAAAAAAATGCTTCAAAACAGTTGAACCAGGAAGATTTTCTGCGGTAAACAAACACTGAAACTTTCTATTTTGTTCCAGCAGAATAAGTTTAGATGCATTTGTTTCATATGTCATGCTAAATTCTTTTACTAAACAAACCAAGGAAACCCAAATGGAGTCAATGAACCAAAAACCTGGATTCAAAAAACCATTTATCTTCATGCCGGTCTCAGTCAAAAGTTCAATTCCTCATACTCTCCTTGCGCAGAGCGTTCAAATCTGGATCCAAAGCTTTCTGTTGGAGCCAATCTCTAAAACGGATGGCTAATGAAACGAGCATAATGACACACACATATATACATGCACATACCTCCTTTTTAATATGTGGAGTATTAGCTGAGGGCCCGAATTGTTTTATATTTATCTTATGTATAAAGTGATTCAACTCTCCCTTCCCTGTCCTCCTCCCAGTCTGGCCAAATCTTCATGCTGGCTTCTGCTGCCGCACAGCCAAATATTGCAGAAAAGAAGATGGCACTTTTTTTAAGCAAAAAGGTAAAATATTTGTTTTATTCATTTTCCCTGTGTTCATCAATCAAATTAAAGAGACATCTTAAAAATTGATGCAAGCAAATGGCATCCAAAGTGCCCTTGTGCATTTTATAATTGCACCCAGCTGTGATTACAGTCTCACAGAATGTATTTTTGCATTTTCTTTCAGTACACTTCACTGGTGATTCACTCCCTAGAAGGGATTCACCCCTTGTACGAGAGAGAGAATTCACTGGTTTCATGACCTTTTATTTCTGCCGTAGAAATGGGTGAACTCACTTGGAATAAATGTGAACCAAGCCAAAACGTTACACAGGATGAAATTAATTCAAAATCTGACCTTTCTGGGCCTTAAGGGAGAAAAAAAAAAAACCAAACCATTGCTTCCTTCTATCTTCTGCCCTACAATATTTGCAAACACCAAAATATCATAGCAGGGACTAAAGCTTTATGTAGGTGTTTCCTGGTGAAAAGCAGATGAACGGCAAAACTGTAAGACTCGCAGAGCTACTGCCACTTTTCGGGTCCATGCCAGGAGCGTGGTGTGGGCCCCTGCAGCTGCCTGGAAATGCACAGGTGCCCTGACTGGTTTGAACCTTCCAGTATGTCTTGCCACACCAACCCACCTCACCACCACTGCTTGTGATGGCTGTGGCTCGAAAGAGTGGGAACAATCATGTCCTGGACTGCATCAAAAGCAGTGTGACCAGCAGGTTGAGGGAGGTGATTTTCCCCTTCTAATCCACTCTCATGAGACCCCACTTGGAGTACTGCATCCAGCTCTTGGGTCCCCAGTGTAAGAAGGACAGGGACGTGTTGGAGTGGGTCCAGATGAGGCCACCAAGATGATTAGAGGGATAAACAGCTCTCCTATGAGGACAAACTGAGAGATTTGGTATTGTTCATCTTGGAGAGGTATCCTGAGAGACCATCTATATAAGCCTTCCACTACCTAAAGGGGACCTACAAGAAAGCTGAAGAGGGATTTTTTACGAGGGCATGTAGCGATAGGACAAGGTGTAATGGCTTTAAACTGAAAGAGTGTAGATTTAGATTAGATATAAGGAATAAATTTTTTATTGTGGGAGTGGTGAGGCATTGGAATGGGTTGCCCAGGGAAGCTGTGGATGTTTCATCCCTGGAAGTGTTCAAGGCCAGGTTGGATGGGTCTCTGAGCAGCCTGGTCAAGTACAAGGTGTTGCTGCCCATGGCAGGGGGATTGGAACTTCCAATGCAAACTATTCAATGATTCTATGAACAAGACAAGAAGCGTTTAAAAATGTAGTGCTGATTTGTCCCCCATTCAATGCTGGGCTTTGGAGAACAGAGCAAAAGTCTGAAACAAGGAGGTTTTATTTTTTTGCTAGGGACACAATGTCCAACAAAAAGTGTCTCCCACCAAGAAGGGGTGCTGGCTTCAGATTTTTGTTCCCCTCTAAACAAGGAGTGACGTGCTGCTGCTCCTGAGAGCTGCATGAGGGAACAGGGGACCAGGGATGAGTCCTGCCTGTTGCATTTGCCCTGCAGCTGCTGCCTCTTTCATGCCACCTGGAAAACCAAGAGACTGTCATCTTTTATAAGAGAACACACGTGATGGAGCAGCATTTGATTTATAAATGTTTGTGGGAATTAAGCTGTTTCGGTCACGGGCCCGCTGGCCTGTTCATAAGGCAGTGGGGTCACAGTGGGCTGCCCTGCCTGCCATTTTGTGTCACCTCCCTGAGGCCGGGGCACAGCGGTGGCTGGCACTCCCTGCCCTGTCCCTGCTGCCGTTGTGGGGGCGAATGGTGGGAGCTGGGCAGGGCCCACAGGGGCAGTCAATCGATGGATTGCCTCTGGTGAACAGTAACAAAATTGCTTCCTTGGCAGCACCTCCCCAGGTCGGTTGGTGGTAATGTGCACCCTGCCCAAAGGGCGCCATAACAAGTTGTGAGGGGCTCTGTCAGAAAGTTGAAATCTGGTGAAAAGCAACATGCTGTCTACAACTCCCTGAAAGGAGTTTGTAGCATGGAGGGTGTTGGTCTCTTCTCCCAAGTAGCAAGTGATAGGGTGAGAGGAAATGGGCTCAGGTTGCACCAGAGAAGTTTCAGGTTGAATATTAGGAAAAAATTCTTCATGGAAAGGGTTGTCAGGCATTGGAACAGGCTGCCTGTGGAAGTGGTGGAGTCACCATCCCTGGAGGTGTTTAAAAGTTGTTTAAACGAGGTTCTTAGGGACATGATTTAGTGACAATGTTAGGTTAGGTTATGGTTGGACTAAATGATCCTGAGGGTCTCCTCCAACTGAAATGATTCTATGATTGTATGATTCTATGCATCGGAGCATGCCTTCACAGATATCATAGTGTCTTTTTAATTTGGGGGGGGGGGGGGGGGGTTTGTTTGTGTGGGGTTTTTTTTGTGTGTTTTATATGACTGTTTTCAGGGCTTCTTCCCCACATGGGTGGGCGTGCTCAGCACTGCCACTGCTGAGGGGGACACACAGGCCCAGCCCGGCTGCCCTCCCTGGTGTCCCCATCACCTCAGGTCTCCGGCCATTCAGATATCGTCAGACTGAAACCTGGCCTGTGGCTCGGAAGGGCTTGAAATTAAAAAAAAAAAAAAAAAAAAAAAAGAAGACTGACACAAATGGGTTTGTAAGTTTTTAAGAGTCAGAGTGAGCAAAGGCTGCAGTTTCTCCTTCAGGCCGAGCTTTGTCCGTCCTCCTGTGATCCTCCCCTCAGTGATCACCATGTCTCACCATAAAAATGTCAAGTTGGTGAAGTTTGGTACCAACCTGTTTATAAAGACCAAAGTATCTTAAAAGGACTGGAGGCAGAGATTTGAGCATGGGGCTGACGGCATTCCAGGCTTCCCCACTCATGAGAGGCTTTTGGTTTATTTGTTTCCAATGACATTCCCAAAATGAAATATGCTCTGCAGGTACCGATTCAAGCAAGTGCTGTCTGCAAGCCTGGGACTACCTGGCCTAAGGCTTTCTGTATGAAGGAGCCGTGCATCCCAGAAACACGGCCCATGGCTTTCGGTACCAGGATCACAGTGGTCCAGCAGAGCATCTGAGAGCATTGCTCGAGAGAAGTCCTTCAGCCTTGCTCCTTCAGGGTTGGGGAGCTCAGTCTGCGTGGGCTTTCAAATGGTTGGTCCTAGAGCAGCAAGCCTGAAAGGCCGTGGATGGCTCACGGCTCCAGATGCCATGAAGCCTAAAACCTTAGTGGTGCCAGCAGTTTTCTGAGAAAAGCTTAAAAACAGGAGGAATTTTAGTCTTCCATATATTTAGAGGTCTTGAATTATTTTGCAATGAAAAGTTAATACAGCCCTCAGATTGAAGAAGAGTTTATTTGAAATTAGTAAAGGAAACCTGGTAAACAAGAAGAAAGCTGGAGCAGCAGAAGTCATCAGGAGAGACAGGAAAGATACCACAAACCTGCTAAGGAAGCACGAACCTTCTGAATGACACTTCTGTTCTTCCACTGCATCCCTCAGTAGCTTGAGGAGGCTGGTGTTTGTGCTGAGTTTAGGGAGGGAGGAGTACTTTGACTAGTTATCTTGTTGTTGCTACCTTTATGGGGAAAAAAAATGTTTTCTGTAAGGAAATCTAATAGAATTTGCCTTAGCTCCTCAATAATGAGGCATTCCTTCCAGGTGGTGACTCAGACAGTGATGTCATATTGATGTCTGATTGAAGACTGAGACTGGCTAATGAGCTGGAATGAGAGTGAAAAGAGTTTTTCCAAACCTTGCCATGGAGTCTGAAAAATTCCAGCACTCTGCCTTTTGAGATAAGTGATTTTCCAGAGCACCTTGAGAAAACAGTGACATGTTACATACTGGGAGGTCATAGTGCTGGACCTGCTGACTTGGTGAAATGAAGATTTGAAGGTACAAGTGTAAAATAATTTGTGTGATAAAGGCCTTTTTTACCCTTGCTGTTTCCACTGCTCAGTGTCTTAGTCTGCAGGGACTCTCTCAGCACGTGTATATGAGAAGATGGCAAAAGTTCCTCATTTTTAAGTTCCTGATGAAAGCTCCACCATACTGAATGCTACAGTGTCAATCTACACAGCTAGATGTTGCAATTTGGGATTATCTTTAAATTCTCCCTGGTGATTTACCCATTCAGAAAAAATATCCTTGTGATGTCAAGGGAGAATGATAATTTTTCTGAAAGTATCCATTTGTATTGAAGACCAGGCTTTTGTGACTTTTACAAGACTACAAGATTTGTTCCAGAGAGCTATTAGTACCGTTTGAGTAACAGCATCATAGTACCACCAGAGTCAAAGATTGCCCACATTTGCAGAGCTGTCTCTTGCATTGCTCAGCACTGAAGTGACCTCCCTGACTTCTGCACAGGAGGTGGCAGTAATCTCAAGGCATGGTTCGTGTTTCCAGCCATGCTCACGTTCTTAGAGAGAGTATCACAGAAGCGATATCCTGGCTTTGAGAGTAAAGCCAGAATATCACTCCTAACTAGCAGCTGGCCTCCAGTGCAGTTTATTAGAAACTCAGCTAGTTACCAAAGTGGGTTCTTTATCTTGGTGACCTTCCAAGGCGATCAAAGCCTTCTTGGAAGACCTTGAATCAGAGATGTTTGGATATAAGAAAAATAGCACTGCACAGCACACAATTCTGATCTCCCAGGGTTCACAGATTTGGAAGGCGCTGTACCATATATAACTGTAGAAGACAGCACTGAGATACTGTAGCTGCTGCATCAAGGTCATGGTGTTCTGGGATCCAATTAAAATTATGCAAGATGGGCAATTTAGGAAAGAATTCGCATACAGCTCAGGAAGGAAAAAAAATCATATGCATTATGAGTTCAGTTATTTTGTAAGATTAATTTTCCACTATCTCATGATCTTGTAATAAGAGCACAAAGTATTTTAAACATTTGATTTGCTTATTGATCAGAACTCTGGAGACCTTACTTTCTAAATCACAGTTATAAGTTTGACTTCCATGTAACAGCAAAGCTGTGGGCTTGCCTTGGGGTATACACTGAGTGCAGTGGGTTGTGAATTCGGTGAGCGGGCAACATCGAAAGCTGGAATGGGCACGTCTGATGCTTGGAAACCCACCTCCTGCCGTGGAGGTGATGTGAATAGAAAATGGCGGTAATGCTGCAGGTCCTGTAATCCAGAGCATTGATCCTCACCTCCTCCACCATCACCATCATACTCGTTCGGATCACTGCACTGTCTTTAATTCCCTGAACCTATGAAGGTATAATGAGGAATAACACTGCGAGCTAGGGGAACTGCGATTTGATGGAAAGATTGATATTTTGGATGGGGTTGTAACAGGCCTTTTTCTATAGAATTTTCTCCTAATTCCTATCTCCTGAAGGACAAGAATAAAAGAGTTAGCTATCTACTGTATTTTAAGAACTGCTTATGTTGTTATACTCCATAAACAAAAAACTGCTAGCAAAAGGGGTGGGATTTCATGGATGCTTTAAGCAAAGGTTTCCTTACTAGATTCTTGACCTGTGTTAGGTTAGGCTTGTGATTGGGGACTTACTCTGAGCTCAGGGCCCTGTTTTGCTAGCTGGAGTACAAACATGGAGCTAAAATGGTAAAGAAGAGCTAGAGAAGAGCTCACAGTCCAAAGAGGTGAGGTGAAGACTTGATTCACTTACAGCCAGCTGAAGAGTGGTTTGCAAACACTGTGTTAGTACCAGAGTTTTGGTCTCTTTTTTCTTTTTCCTTTCCGTTTCCTTTATGTTTGAAAACTTTGCCTGAGGAAGAACTGACTGACCAAGAAAGACAGAAAAAGAAGAGGGAGTATTAGAGCAAAGGGTGGTAGAGAAGCAGGAGGGGATCACGGTGGGGAGGCTGAGAAATTCAGTCAGTGAACATATAAGAAATGTCGTCCAGCAGAAAACTGTGAAAAGAAACTAGACATGGATGGTTGCTGCAGTGCAGACGGCCCTTTGCTTAGATGCTGCGCTCTCTCTCTCTGCTGAGAAAGTCTCCTAGGCACATTCACACTGCTCGGCCTCACACTGAGCAAAACTGGGAAGGGAAGGTCCAGGAAGTGGGTGCTGATCCTCCACAGGTTGCAGTGATGAGAGGTGTCCATGTTTGGTGCAAAGCAGGCAGTGGAACTGCAGCAGCCTCGGGTCTGGAGCTTTGCAGGATGGACTGTGCTTGCAGGTGTTGCTGCAGAAATGGCGAGGAGGGGCAGAGCATCCCTTTCTAGCAGAAGTCAAAGGACTCTTCTTAGGTGTCACCTCCTGCTTGCTTAGGAAGGAGCTACTGTCTTGAGCATTTCTACTTTTCCACGATGTAAAAGACGAAAGAAGCCCCACGTGTGAGTTGTGCATGCAGCTGAAGGAGCAGAAAGCCCTGTTCTGTCTAAAGGGAGGCAACTGTGGCCATGCGGGTGCCACTGGTCACAGGATGCAGAGCTGCAGGAGCACGCAGGAGGTGTTTCAGAGGTTGGGGAGATGGCCCAGTAAGCCCAGGCCCTCTCCTGTGGGTTGGTGCTTGGCTGTGGTGAGGGCAGAAATAAAGGAAAAGGCTAGCAAAACCAAGGCTGTCCTGTTACCAGCCACGATAAATGACAGGCAGAAACTGTCCTTGAGAGCGCCTTTATCTCCAGAGGTTGCAGAGAGTCAGTGGGATGGAGGGGGAAGGGCATAAATACCGCCTGCTTGGTTTCATATTTTCTTTATTCTCTTTATTCTTTGTTTTCTGACGATAAAGGAGCTTTATGTGGATATTGTAGTAAAAGAATTGATGAGTCATAAGGTTTGCAACTTCATTTCCCCCTTCGCTCTTTTTATTTTTTTCCTAATAGTTGCACATCTGCTTCTTGCCTTCCGCCGTGCCCCTCCTCTGCTGGTGCAGCAGGACGTGCTGTGCCTTTAAGAAATGTGGTTTTTCAGAAGACTAATTCCTGAGCTTTGGCATGTGTTGAGGCATGCCCTAAGTTTTGTGGTGTGGTTTACGAAGAAAAACTAAAGGCATTTGTCTAGGGCCGTTTTTAACTCCTTTCTGCCACAGATTGCACTTTACCTCTTTGTTCTTCGCTCGCAGAGTGTACACCATTCAGTATTTCCATAGGGATTTCTGCCATCTTCTCCAAAAGAGGAGGGGAGATAAAGTGAAGTAGCAGGCTTTTTATTTATTTTTTTTTTCTAATTAAAATTTATGTTTCTTGAGGTTTGGTTTTTGGTTTGGTTTGGTTTTTTTTTTTTTTACATGACACAGCTCTGGTGAATAATGCTGAGACAGCAAATTCTCTTGCTGATTATGTCCTCCCACTGGCACCAATATCACTGCAGTGTTACCCTGTCATTGCAGTAGCAGAATGATGTAGCCAAAGACATGTTGACCTGTAGCACTCACAGCATTGGCAGTTTTATTATGAATTTCATAAATTGCGCATTTCTTCACGTTCCCATTTGTCAGCGTTACTTTTTGCTTCCTTGCCCTCTCATCGCGGTCAAAAAGATACTTGTAGGAAGACAATACAGTTGCACTGTAAAAATTAACATGGCATTACGTAAATAAAATGTAGGGGATTTGGTTGGTTGGTTGGTTTTGGGGTTTTTTTTTTAGCAAATCTTATTCTTTCGAAATCAAGTGCATGCTTGGGGAGGTCTGCCTGGACACTTTTTAACATTTTCTAGGGACAGCGATGTGATCTTTAAACCGCAGCTCCCAGTGAGAGCATTGCAGTTGTCAGGGGCACACCAGGAGGTAACTACAGTTACCCTTAGTGATTATTTTAAAAGCCGTGTTTGCTATGAGGTCCTGGATCTGTATGCCGACGTTGTCTTGTGACAACGGCGTGAAACACCTTGGCCTGTCGGGCTGCGTTCATGTACCTGTAGGTCGTTTTAGGCCTCAAGATAGCAAGCAAGTCCAGGTGAGCAGGGTTCCCTGAGGTCTCTGGCACCGTGGCAGCCCCGGGACTTGCCACACAGTCACCCGCAGGATGTGGGCCCCGCAGATGAAAGAGCAGTTTCTAGTAGAGACAGGCCTGATTTTATGAGGAGAGATGTTGGAGGGGAAGGGAAGGGAGCAGGAGCTGGGGCTGGATGTGCCTTCCACACTGAGGTGGTTGTGTAGCTTTGATTAAATCACTTAACCTTTGAGCTGCAGTTTTCTTGCGAGCGAAATAGTGGTATTAGCGCTGTGTGCGGTGTGCTGGGATTAAATGAATTATCCTAACAGTCCTTTACAGTCTCGGCTCTGTAAATGTGCTGAGTGCGGTTGTTCTATTTGAGAAGCTTGTAGTGCTCGTTATTGAGCCTACGGGGGGCGGGGGGTACCTGCCACTCCCCCATCCTCCCCTCCTTCCCAATTAGTCTGGTCAGCGCTCTTACCCCTCTCCATGGCCAATAGCGAGCAATCTCTGCTGCTTAGCCTCTCGATCTTGAAGCAGTGCTGTATTGCGGCAACTCTCTTCACAAGTGGCTACAGAGGAATGGCCACACTGCAAGCCCTGACAAGGAGGTCTGTCTTCTGCATCACCCTCTGGCCCCCCGGGCCCAAGGGGTCCCTGGCTACCCAGTCCCCTCAGCATCCCCTCGGCAGCGTGCTGGAATGGGAGGTAGAGGTCCTAGGATCTCTTGTCATCTCTGCCACCTGCTCACGGGGTGACCTGGGCAAGTCACGTCACCTTTTTCTTCTTCACTCTACACGCTGAAGTGCGGATCATATCTTTTACCTTCATACCCGAGAGCTGCTGAGGGCTGAATTAATGAATGCCGTGAAGTCGAGGATGTCTGTGGATGCACAGCACAATGTAAATGAGAAGTATTACTCGGTAATTATTGGTGGAGGTAACCCTTGTTGAAAAGGATTAATTTAATCATAAATCAACATTTGATCAGGTGGAATCATAAGAAGAAGTGTAGAGAAAGCCTGCCCTCTGTTACCATAAGCCGAAATTTTTCAGGAGACTGGAACGCTGCTTCTCCCATGTGCTTTGTGCATGTGTTGACTCTGAATCTAGTGCTGGTTACTAAGATTGATGGGGTGGCATAAAAATAGTCTGACATCTATAGGTGTAATATTTCAACAAACAGAGGGAAAGAGATCTTTTTTTTTCCCTTCTCTGGGGATTTGGAGTTTATGAGGAAGCCAAGTGCTGCTTTTTGCAGCATTGTCTGGCATATTCAAGGTTGACATAGCAGCTCCTTGGGTTCAATCAATTTAGAAAGTTGAGGATTTTAAGAAAAAAAGCAGATGAAATGTTATTATGTAGTTGCTGAGATACTGGCATCATCTAGGTAGAGTTTATAAAGTCATCGGTGCTGCCGAAAGATCAAAGAGTTAAAAATTCCAAAGGTTTAATCCGGTATAATAATATTTTGCAGGGCTTATCAAATTCACAGCTAGTGAGATGCAGAGAAGCAACTGAGCTAGGTGGAAAATGGAATTAGATGGAATTATATTGCCACAGGTTTACCCAACTAGTTGTTTCACTTAACAGGGTAGATGCACGTTTATCTGAGCCCTCAGCAGAAGCGCAGACCGAGTTGTGGTCCCCTCCTTTCCCCAGCTGTATTATCCACGGAAACGGAGTGCCCTTCATCCGATTTGAACAAAGCAGTGTTTTGCCGTATCTATTTTTGGTCACTGATTTGTATGCTGTAGAAGCCATCTCATTCCTTAGAATACAGCCATATATTGTTGTGTTTGTTTTCCTTTTGCGGCTGTGTGCATAGTGGATTGTTGTTCGTTTGTTTGAAGGATTTAAACATCTGGAAGAGACCGGGGATAGCGATGCCTTTGTACATAGGTTAAATGTGGAGCTGCAGGTCCCTTCCAAAGTGAAACGTTACGTGCCATCTACCGTGGTGCTCATTTGTATACTTGAGGGTTTTGGTATTGGAAGGACAATCAATATAATGCTAATCCAAGCAGCTGGATGAAACTACTGCTGCTAAAACTAGCACAAGGTAAAAATGGATTTATTTTCCTAGGTAGTTCTGCACCTGCTGCCCGCAGAGGTAATACCAAATGTAAATTTTGGAAGTAAATATTTGTATGCAATAAGCTTAGCTGAGTTTGGGTGAATAATGAGAGGAATCAGTTTTCAGTAAGTGATGCGCAAAGGGCAGATCTCGCTGTGAGAAATTCTGTTCTCCTGGAATGTAGGCTTTGTCATATTATTTGGACGCAAACACGTTCCGGCCTGAATCTAGACAATAGGTTATCACAGCTGAAAAGAGTAAGTAGAAAGTGGGGGGGGGGGGGGGAAGAGAGGATAAGTTCTTCTATATAGCAGCGCCCTTCCAGGGAGTGGAAGGTGACTCTGCAAGGTGCCCTCGTGCCTGTTACCAGACTATTTGCAGACCAGTGCTGGAGCAACAGAAGAGCAGTTCTCATGCTCTGGCTCAGTCCATTGCAAACAATTTCTTTTCTGAGAAAGCTAATTGCTGTTTTGTTACGTTACTTCCCAGCAGATGAGCCAGGCGCTCCTGAATTTAAAACAGAACCACAAATGAGTGACAGCGAGCTGAGCATGGGCTGCAGTCTTGTAGCAGCATATCCTTCAGCTCCAGTACTGCAGTCAGAGAGAGAAAGAAGATTTTTCCTTTGAAGATAAGACACCTGGGGCTTTTGTAGAAACTGAGTATGCCCTGAGTTGTGCAGCTGTTATCTCGATTTAAAAAAAAAAAAAAAGGCAGAGCAAGAGAAAGCATCAGGCTCTTCTATGCACTACCAAAAATTTCTCAAAATGCTAAAACCTAAACCAGCGCTTTTCGTTCTGCAGCTGTGTTGGTTGTGAATACTTTCCGTCTTGTGGCTTGTGTGACACTTTCAGCTGAAGCAGCCTCCCAGACGAGCCGTAAGGCTGTGCTGTGAGCGTACGGATGGGAGAGAGGGAGTGCGGGAGTGTGCGTATGTGTATGTATATGTATATGTATGAGCCAGGGAGCGAGAGCGCGTGTGTGCAGTGTCGTAACGTGGCAGGGCGCAGGCAGTTATGAAACTTTCCAATAAAGTCTCAGTGCGTCAGTATTGGTTGCTTGGGGTTTGTTTGGGGTTTTTTTTTTTGTTGCGTGGTTTGTTTTTGGTATTTTTTTTGTTGTGTTTTTTTTCTTTGTCCGTTGCCCTCCAGTTTCGTTTCCATTTGCCAGTGCAGACAGAGACAGAGGGGGAGAGGTGGAGAAATTCTAGCAGAGCCCGCAAAGCCGCCAGAGGAGCCGAGCAGTTCCCACGACAGGTGGAGCACGCCGCGGCGGCGCGGAGCTGGAGTCCCGGTCCGCGGTGCCCGGGGACAAGGGGAGGGGAAGCCCTCGCTCCCTGGGCAGCTGCTGGTTGCAAGGGGCCCCTTCGAAGCGCTGCAGCCGCAGCCAGAAGTTCGAGTTTTATTTTTTTGAAAGGACTGGAGAGATTATTAACCACAGTTGGTGACGTCAGAGTTGATCTGATTAAAGGTTTGTTTTCTTGCTGGCAGAGGTGTGCTCCGTAGAGACTGGTTCTCTCTTCTTTTTTTTTTTTAAGTTTCTTTTTTGAACAGCGAACGGAGGGAACTGCTCGCACTGCTGCCGCTGCCGCTGCTCCAGCTGCGTGTGTGTGTGTGTAAACAGGATGGTGTATCTGTAGCTGCCACGCGCAAACACACATTTGACCATGAGGACTCTTCGCAGGTTGAAGTTCATGAGTTCGCCCAGCCTCAGTGATCTGGGCAAGAGAGAGCAGGCAGCCTTGGATGAGCGGGGGACCCAGCAGCGACGGGCCTGCTCCAACGCTACCTGGAACAGGTAAGGTCTCGCACGACGTGCCGACTCCCCGGCAGCCTCTCCGTGCTCCCGCGGCCGCGATTTACGTGCAGGTAGCCGCTCCGTTGGCTTGCAGGCTGGGCTGCCTTGCTCCCAGCTCGGCAAGGTTACAGGGCGCCGGGCTTCTGCGTTCGTGCGTTACGCGTACCAGAGTTTGCGTTCAAGTAAAAGACGGGAGCGGCTTTTTCCCTTTGCTGTTAACCTTTCTCTGAGGGCTGATAGCAAAAGAGCCTTTTCTGCGGATGGCTCAGCCTGCTCTGCGTTGTGACCGACAAGGACTTAATCTCAAAGGGTCCAGCTTACAAATATGTCTTTGTGTTTATCTAGATACTCTCATTTGTGGTTGATTTGGTTTATTTTAGTTTGAAAAGAAATATATGCACAGCTACTAAAATACATTATTTTTATCTGCTTAACTATAGATATTGCTGGTTGTTGATACAAAGTCTACTCAATTTACTCACATTAATACAGATATCTCCGTGCGTGTGTACATACACATACAAGCACATGCACTTTGGACAGGGAAAAATAAGCGCTGTCTGTTTTCTTTATTGTGTTTATACATCTGAATTTTATTACTGTTTGACAAAAAAATACATGGAAACATTTTGTTGAGAATGTGTCACTTAGCACAGAAGTTCAGAAGACATCTTAATGACCTCTTTGGTGACACTCTTAGAGATGAGTCTAAGTTGTTCGGCATTGTATTCTTAAGTCTTTTTTGAAAATGAAATGTCATCTTCTGGGTCACAGCTTGGAAGGCGTCATTTGTAATGTTTTACAGTTGTATAGTGGTACAGCTGTAGGAAGAAAAATACCAGTGAACTATAGACACCTTTGTTAAAGGTATTTGAATTCTGAGAAAAAAAAAAAAATCACATCTTTTGTCCTGCCTACCGCTCAATTTCTGGTTTCCTGCCTGCATTATGAATTATTTGTTTAATGCCAACAGCAGACCAAGCACTGAAACTGCACAGATCACAAAAGAGACCAAGTTTCTGCTCAGTTTGTATGACCTGGTGTTGCCCACGAGGTCTGGATGGTGGTAGTAATTGAAGGCTAGATTGGGCCACCTGGGCTCGTGCCACTTGGGGTTTCACTTGGCCAGTAGCCCCGTGGGAAGCAGAAGGGAGTAAGATACTCCTTGCTGTGAATCAAGGTGATAGAACACGGTTTCCAAAGCCTTTTTTATGATGGTGTGCTCACGGCTTTTGTTAGCGCGGTTTAGTGTTTCCAGGTCTGGCTTACGGGCAGGGAGCTGTGGAAGTGGAAGTGGATGTGAATGGAGAGCAGGTCAGGCATGGGGCTTGCTGGGAGGGGGAGAGCTCCAGGCTTAGGGGCTGCCGATACTCAAACCAGAGGGGTTTTCTCAAGTGAGCTAGGGCAAGATTTGTTATTTTTAATTCGGACAGGACACGTATAGCTCTGGCCAGGAGTGGCTGCTGATCAAGGAGCCGTCTGCATGTTTCATCCAAACAATTAGACAACCATCCCATCGCCTGTTCCTGGAATAGGTGTATGCGACTCATCCTGTTGCCGCTTTGCACAAACTCAGGCCTAACCCTGCTTTCCTGCTGCGGGCTGTCTTTTCCCTGTGCGTGGATCACCGCACTGTTCCATCGCATTTGGTGGCACGTGGCTCCAAAACGCCTTGGGAGAGCTGCCAGGGCTGCTGCTGTGCGGTGACAGGCGGCTGCGACCTGCGGTGTCAAGTCAAGTGGGCATCGCGTGCCTGCGCTAACAGCTGCCTGGAGCTATGGCAAGTAATGCCGATTGTGAGCCAGTTGCACTGCAGGGGCAAAGGGAAGGTCCTTTATTTCTTATTTAGTAGTGCAAGGGTTTCTCCTGAGTGGAAGAGAGAGTAAGGGTAATTCTTCTTTCAGGCGCAAAAAGGCTTGTATCCTCTCTGGAGCTTATCCTCAGGAAAGCCAGGGCTTAAACGATGTTGGATTAGTTGTATTAAGAAGTTATCCGCTGTAGCTTCTGCCTGTCACCAGTGTGTGCGCGTCCTGGCATATGTAACAGGGTCTGGTCTAGAGGGAGCTGGCGTTCATTGTAACGTCGATCTGGCAATCTGGGCGTCTAAACTTTGACTCTCCAGAGATCTCAGGTGGGTTTTGAAAATGTTGGATTGTGGAATGTTTTTTACTTTTCCCCTGCAAAATTACAACAACAGAGGACTATAATACCATACTTTGGTTTATGGGGCTGTTTGTTCTTCCAGACAAAAGAATTGCCCGTTCTGTTTCATTCCATGCAATATCAAGCATAAGAGCTTGCTGATGAAGGAAGCTGAGATGCACCAGCAGAGCTCTTCCCTCTCACCAGGCCTGGCAGTTCTATATTTAAATGTCTGCTGGTTTCTTGCCTAATGTTAGCAGCTGTGCCTGGGTGTGGCATGTGCGTATCTGCTTTTGAACCAAGCTCATCAGAACTGATGTGGGGAGAGGTGAAGCCAAACCCCACGGCAGGCCCTGCCCCACACGAGGCTGCCGATCCCACGCCAAAAGTCAGGCCTTAGAGGTGGAGCAAGGATGCTGCCTCGGTGTTGAGGGGACCGTGCTGAAACACTGCAGAGCCCGGGTTTTGCCAGTGGGGTCTTCTGCAAGGTAGCAGCCTTGTCACCACGAGCTTTTTTTGAGAGGATGTGCGGCTCCCCTTCTGCAATCAGCTTGTGTGTGGCTACAGTCTGGCTGCCCAGCGACGTCCCCTCCACCACCTCGGCTCTGTTCAGACCCATCTCAGCCCTCAGACTGTTTATACCAGAGGATGCCTGCTGGTTTCTGGCACCATGGGAGGGCAAACTGCAGGAGCTTTATTGCAGGGTTCAGCGTGCAGGGGGCACAGAGTGATAGCAAAGAGGGTCTCTTCCTCCCTGTTAACTTTCCTTCACCTCCAAAATAAGTGCTGGAAAACTTCACACTGTTAGATCAAAGGGAGATCAGTGCTGAGCTGCTGTCTGCTACTATGCAAATCAGGCTTTATATCACAGCTTTTTTGAGCTTGCTTTCCCATGAACCCCAAAAGATCTGTACAGCAACACACCGGCAGTGCACGTTAACTAGCAACCAACAGCAACATAGTGGAACAATACAGTTTCGTTACAGCTCACAGAATTTGCATTGGATTAAAATAGCTTAGATTTTTTCACTAACATTGTCTTCAGTTCCTTTTCTTCCACTGCTTTTCTGCTTCAGGCAAAAAGTGAGGGCTGAATGCTGACTAAAGCAATTGGACTGAGAAACCCAGGGGTTTTAATCTTGAGCTTGCAAGCCGGGGGGGTGCCCTCTCAGGGCAAATGAAATACATCGTGAGGTTTTCATTCTGATTGAGCTAGCACAGACTGCCTAATCAGGAGCTGATACTGAGTTGTGCTGTGAGAAAGCCTCTAGTCAAAGGCACTTAGATCCTTTTTGGTGCAAGAAAATGGGGAAAAAAATCACAGGAATGTGAAGGAGAGATAGCAAAGAAAAGGCAAAGAAGGCACACATGAGATGCCTGTGACATTACTGAGATCAGGAGTGAATCCAAGGAGACATACGGAATCAAAAAGAATTTTATGGTTTGGGCTAATTTTTACAGGGTTGTAATAAGCACAGTAACTTGCTGTAAAGTAATTTTTACAGTAATGGGAACCATATTTCATCTTCTAATTAAAAATGAATGTTTTTTAAGATCACAGAGAGGCTTTTCTAGTGGAGAAAATGTGCCAGAGCAGCGTATTTATCAACTACTTCTACTCAGAAATTTTCTTTCTTCCAATATTTAGTGTTTATTTAGAAATATTTTGAAATATTTCTCTCTGTCTGAGGATCACCTTCTTTTTCCTGACCCTTTATTTGGAGCGCTCTTTGGAGCATTTGGCTGGGTGTGTGCATGGGGGGCAGACAGAGCAGAGCTATGGGGTGCAGAGGAGGGACGGGGGGGTGAAGGGGACTTCCCAGCCGGTCAAGCCACCGCTGCACCATAGAGAATGTGCCAGACTTGACTACAGCAGTAGAAAGTTGTGGTGGTGGAGAATTCCTGCTCCCCAGAGCCCTCCAGACATATTTATGCTTGCTTGAATGCAGGTGTGTTTGGAAGCCAAAATCTCCTTGGTTCTACGCTCTATACAGATATTAACTCTTGGTAACACTTCAGGGAAGTCCCTTCACCTGTTTGTCTCAACTTCTTCATACGTAAGAGTGGTGTTTATAGTTGCTGAAGTTCATGAGCTAATGCGCCTCAAACTCTTTGAAGATCGAGTTTTGCAGACCAGCTTATTTTCTGTTGCGTGACCCAGTGCGTAATTGCAGCCTATCCCTCTTTGCAGGTTGCTTTACCTTGGGTAGAAATTTCAAAAAAGTAAGTGATCTAACAGCTGCAGGCTTATTTCGAAAGGGTCAAGGCCTCGTGGAAAGCCTGTGGAGTTGCAGCTGGACTGAAGCTGTGCTGAAAACGGGCTCTTCCCAGTTGGATTAGGCTAATTCAGAAAAATGAGGTTTTATTCTGGAGCAAGGGTGTCTTCAAGGAGGTTTTGATGCAAGTATATCAGGTTAATTATTGCTAATTAGCTATTCCCATAACTGTCCAGAGGAAATAAGCCCTAAGTCAATTAGTCCCTTTTGAAAATGTTGCCTTTAACTACCCGGTACTTGCAGGGTGCGATTATTCACACAGCGTTAGTTTTGCTCATAGGCTTCACTTGGAGCTCTGGAGAGAATTTGCAAACACTAAGGAAAAAGCTATATTTTCACCCGTGCTGTTTGCATACGAAGGTAGCGACTGTTTTAGAGAACTAAAATTACTTGTGTGCTGTGCGTGCATGAAAACGTGGGCTGCCAGGAAACACCAAGCTGAGAGAGCCATGGCCATGGTCAAATCAAACAGGTCAGGATTCAGAGACTTGTCAGCCCAATTTTGCAGATGCTCCTCAACTCCGTGGACAGACTGTTTCTGACCTGGCAGAAAACAGTATTTTAATGACAATAATTTTTTCTTCTTGGCTTCTTAAGAACATCAGTGAAAGAACAGGGGTGGTACTTCAGTGCAGGGGGTAGCCAGCTTCCCAGCCACCAAAAGCAGTGGTGTCTGGGTGGACAAACAGCGACTCAAGGGGAATGTATGTTTTGGTGGTATCGAGCTACTTAGGCAGTGGTTTCTATTATGCAAAAATCAGAAAAATAAACCCCACCCTCCCTGTCTTGGCACTCTGCTGTTAGGCTGTTTGCGAGTGCTGGCAGCGAGCATCCAGCTTTGTGCTGTGGGGATTTACACCTTCCAGATACCTTTGTGCTGAAGCAAACAGTGGGGAATTCCTGCCATTCCCCATGGTTCTGGCAGCTGAATACTGAGTCCTGGAGCTGCTGCCTCCTCTGGAGGATCAGGCAAATCTAGAAGGAGTAGCAGGGTGAAGTTTCTTAGGCTGCTGTGTTGACTTTTGTTGCTGTGAGTGCTGCCTTGGTTGTAGGTAGCTCTCTTATGGCAATCAATGTCAGTCAGTGGCAACTGTGGGGTAGATAAGAACAATACACAATACATTGCTTGAGCTGTCTGGCATTTTGTCTTCATTCTAAAGGCAAACTCTTAAAAAAAAATAAAAAAAGGTCACTGCAGTTTTCTGATCTTGATTTCCCCTCCTACAGCCAGCCTGCCCTAGCCATGCTTCTCTCCTCCCTGCCCGTCCGCTGACCTGTGAGAAGCCTCCTCCCCGGCTTCTTTCTGCCCAGCTGCTGGTCTCTCAAAATACCTTCTTTTAGCCATAGTCTTCAGAGCAGGTGTGGCACACGACATCTATTTTTACAGAAAGGTGCCTGCACAATGTATCTTAGTGCTTGGATTCAGCTCAAATAATGCTGCCACAGCAATTTACCCCGATTCATACCAGTTGGGGAGCTGGCTAATCAATTGGTGTTGCGCTTTCAATCCGTAACGCCATAATCCCCTCACTCAGTGATTTGCCTTTTCTCGCAGTGCTAGGGTGGCTGTAGCTTGTTTCAGAGGTACACTACTCAGGTGCACAGAGCTTCCAGGTCTGTTCCAGCAGAAGATACTGGCAGCGGAGCCTTAGAAATTGCTCATTTCCTTGAGCAGTAGACAGTGCAGTACTAGAGGAACAGGAGGATACATTTGCGCATCTGGTTGGTACAGTACAGCAAACCAGAAGCATTTATAACCTTAGATGAATAGTGTCAGTTCTGGTCTTGGTTGGAGACTGGAACCTTATTCAGTACCCGGCATAGGCAATTAATGAACTGACCATTTTTTGGCCCCTTTTTTTGCCTTCTCTGCAGTTCTGTGTTCTTGTACACATATTAACATGTGCAGCAACTACAGGGAAGGTGTTCAGAGTAATATCAGTGCATGAGTGCACCCATTATTAACTTCCCTGTTGTAAAAGAGTTACAGAAGGGAGTTTACAAGGCATTTTCAGTTCAGGTTGGCTAGTAAGATATAAGTTTAGTTACATACATTATTGACCTAAGCCTCAGTGGAGACTGGTCACAGGCACAAGGTGATTCACCCACCTCAAGCATCTTGCAGGACTACTGTGTGTAAGCAGCAGCTCAGATTTTCTTCACACCAGAAGTTTGTACCATTCTGACCAAACCCTTCTAAACAATCACTCATTGTAGAAACCATAGCATTACTTTGATATAAGCAAGGGTTGCGTTTGATTTTTTTATTAGCTTAATGTAACTGAGAAGATTTAAGCTAAGACACCAACTTACACCACTGATAGCATCCCAGTTATTCCAACTCCTCTTTGTTGCCTCTTGAGCAAGAGTGGAGGGCCAGATTACGGTGGCATTCCCACGTCACCTGCAGCCTGGGACTGCGTGTCTGCACCCGGTGTGCGAGTGCTGCCGTCTCTGATGGGAAGGAAAGGCACACGGTCGATGTAGCAGGGCCAAGACTTGTTTTCCAGACAAGGCAGTTGCCCCTCGCTGCAAGAGAGATCCCAGGCACATTGAAAGATCAGCACTAGGATGTTTTATATAGGTGCAGTTCTACTACACAGGCACTAGCTTAGATGCTCACAACCTGTCCCCCTTAGCTCTTGTTAAAAAAGCTTGCTCTTTCTTATTTCTTTGAGGAATAATAATGGGCCTGTTAAGCTGGAAAGAGAACACCTCCCCCTCATTTAGAAAGGAATGCCAGAGAGAAGGAGAGAGCATGTTGGCTTTTGGGAGAGATATTTAGTCATTCTTCTCTGCAGAAGGCTGGCAAGGAACATTGCAAAGTTCATTTCCGAATCAGACGAGCGTGTAAAGACTGCTTGTTTTATTCACTACATTAATCGTACTTCACATATTACTCATAATATTAAAATACCCACGTCACTTCACTGTATACCAGAGACATTTAGCTGCCAGTTTTCAAATAATTGTAAATTGAGTGTGTCTGTTTGAGCCAGCCAAAATAAGCTGGATTAGATCATGAGTGTATGTCTGTGCACATGGGTGTAAGAGAAAGGGACCACCATGGCTCGGGGAGTGCTTAACACCTTGGAAATGTCATCAAAGGAGCAAAATAGAAGAGGATAATGGTTCCTATTTTTATCTGCTCGTGCATTTATCCGCAGCGGGTCATATCCTTCACCTGCCACTTTTAATTTCCTTTTTCCACAGATGAACATGACTGAGCTTTTCTAACAGTGCATCTCTTTGCTGTTCAGTGTTGTGTGCCTGCATTGCGGGTCTGTGAATAGCAGCAGGTTTACCTTCCAGCCCAGCCCTCTACTCTCAGCAAGCACTGAACGGGGTTGTCTTACCGTGGACCTGGGGAGAGGTTTATGTGGACGCCTGAGGTCCCCAGGCATGCTGCTCTGCCACCTGGCATTGTGCCTGCAATGGCATTTAGCTCTTCTTCATAAGACAGGGCAACTCCAAATCCTGATACTTCCAGGATGGGCAAATTTGGTCCTGGTTTTGCTTTCCGGAGCTCCAAAGCTGGTTGCTGCTTCATTGCATCAGACTCCGGTGTAGTGTGAGTAGGGGGAGGTCAGCTGCAAAGGTCTGAAGAACAATGCTGCATAGTCACTGGTAAAACCAGATTCCCCAGGAGGGATGTGCGTGCTGTAGCTTCTCTTTCTTGGAAGATCTTTTCAGTAGGTGTTGCCGGGGTGAAACTGAAATCGGTGGCTCCTAAATACACCTCCTGAGCATGCCTAAGGCTCGTTCTTGCTGCTCCTTGCTCCTGGTGAGTAGAGTCTGGGAGGTGGAATGCAGAATGAGAGACACTCAGGGAGACGGTGCAGAGCAGGAAGATTTCTGCCCTGTGTTTTTTTGTAATATGCCTTAAGATGTCATCTCCCCTCCTCAGGTGCCACCTTGAAAAGGAAAAGCCACATTTTGCAGTTAGTAGGAATGTGAGGGAAGAAAAAAAAAAAAACAGCAACCGTCATGGCATGTGATACTGCTATTGATAATCGCATTCGTTGGTTTTGGTGTGATTTTTGTAACAAAGCCTTTAGCGGGCACTGTCATCGTCTTTATTTTACACATGGGGTAACTGAGTCAGACAGAAATGAAATGACTTGCAGTCGCTGCCAGTGGTGGGAATGGCCATTTCAGTAAAAGCAGTCGTATTAAAAACTGAGTAGCAGCAGTATGAGCAGTGGGGCAGATAAAGGCTGCTTTCTTGTGTGTTAGTGTCGGGAAGCTTAAAGTATCAGCGTGCATGTCAAATAAAGGCTGAGCTCACCCCGCATTATGTTCTTGGTCACTAAAAGATGTTCCTTCTACTCCAGCAGAAGCCTAAAAGACCTTAATGTTTTGGGGACTTCCACTCTGTAGTTAAATGTGGTAGAAGTTGCCACGGGGTTCCGGGAGTAGAGGAGTGAGGATGAATGGACAGATGGAGGGACTTTGTGAGTCTTCTTTCTCTTTGAAGTCAAAGCCGTGAGGCTATCAAAGGTGGCACTGGGTTGGGGAGGGAGACTTCTCCTTTCTGCTAATGCTAGAACAGATTTGGTCTCACCTTTCACTGGCATTTCTTTACCTTTGTCCTCAGACCTAAGCTCAGTGATTTAAGCTGATGTGTCATCGCACTAGTTGTGTCAGGCATATTTCAGAGCTTCATCTTGAAGACGTACTCGTTTCAGTAACCCTTTGAGATAGTCTTGTTAAGTTCATGAGACTGGTAATCGTCCCTGCTAGTCATGGAGGTTGCCAGGTTCCTGCAGTACCTGGCAGGATTTTGCTGGTTTGTGTCCTAGAATTTATGGGGCTTGTGGCCGTAAGCCCCAGGGACAGACAGCGTCAGGTATGTGACGTTCTGTTGAGCTAGAGATTTTTGTGATGTCAGTGCTGCCTTCGGTTGTGTCTGATTGCAACAGAAAGTCACCACCTCTAAGCAACATCTGCTTGCAGAACAGTTATAAATGGCATTGAATAAGAAGAAGGAGCATTTTTGTAGGACAGGTGGTTCGCCTATGCTGAGCACATTGCTGCCTCTCTTGCCCTCCACCTTAGAAGCTCCAGACCTGTTGTTCTTTCACAGTGCAGCCTTGGTTTTCCTTTAGCCGAAGCAAAAGTGTAAATCTTTGAGAAATGAGTAAGTGGTAATAGGAAAAAGTCTTTGTAACCAGTTGCCCCTTTTCTATAGTTTCGTATTCGAAAATGAACAGAGATTGGTTAAATTGACTTAACTTCATCATTGTCCAGTGTTCATTTGTTTTAAAGAATTAACATTCTTGAGATTACATTCTAGTAAAGTAATGCTATATTTATGGGTTAAACTTCAGGTATAGTGTCCAGCCTGGAAAAATGCTGATTTGTTGATAAAGAAATCAAGTAACCATAGCTCAGGGAAACACATGCCAACAGTGCCCGGAATATCGTCACTGATCTCATAGTGAAGCTGTTAATTGTCTCTGTGGTGAGGCACAGAGACAAAAATATGCTTCAAAATACTTCGAATATGCTTAATATATTAATGTATTTAAAGTTATATTTAATATACTTAAAGTATTACTAATACGTAAAATAAGTCTAAATTTTCTGAGGTTACTGATTTCAGATGTGCATCTGTTGAAGTTACTGAGTTGGAACAAATCAAAAGAACTGGTTTTCAAAGATGTTGTCTACCTTTGAGGCAATAGTTCCCTTCAAGGTGTCTGGGATGAGGTACCAGAAGTCATCTATGTCTTTTAAAAAGGTCCTGCAGTGTCTAGGCAGAGATATCAGGCTTATTGTGGAAGTGATACCCTTCTAAAATGTGATCGGGTGCTAATGACTCCTAATGTCCTCTTTCAGTATCCACAACGGAGTAATAGCCGTGTTCCAGCGTAAGGGTCTCCCGGACCATGAACTTTACAACCTCAATGAAGGAGTCAGGTAAGACACTACGCAAGGTGCTGTTAGCCACCCTGCATGGTACTGTTTGCTAGCACTTGCGCTGGAAGGCTCCTACACCATTAGTATGGGCTTTTTTTCCCAGTGGTATTTTCGACCAGTACAGTCCATTTGGCCATAGTGAAGAGCTGTTGCTGAGATGTGTGTCGACACCTCGCTGCATAGCGAGAGCTGGGTTCCTCCTTCTGCAGAGGAGGTATTTAGCTGTGGGGAGGATGGATTATTTCGGAGTCTGTCTTGATGCACTGGATTGAAACTAAGGAAGGGGAAACCCGGAACCCTCTAGTAATGTAGCCATATACAGCTGCAATAATAGAATCATAGAATGTCCTAAGTTGGAAGGAACCCACAAGGATCATGGAGTCCAATACAATGAGGCTGCAATGCAATGCAACGTAATACAATTCAATGAGGCTGCCCTTTCCATATGTGTCAGACCTAGCTCTGAGGTGCTTCCCTTGCATCTGTGGAGGATGTAAAGCCTCCAAGCGCTCAGTGTGACACAGCAAGGACAGATGCCCTGCCTTGTGATCCCTTACATCTAACTGCTCCATCTGCGCAGGCAGCATGTGCTGTAGATGTTATAAAGCTGTCTTGTCAGCACAGTGACCTGAGTAATGCGGTTTAAGGCTCCTATTTCTTTCTCATGCTGTAATTATACTGTTCGCAACAGAGTAAATATAGACCAGTGGGATGTATAATGGGAAAGTTTTCCTGAACTAAAAAAAAAGTAAAAATCCTACCATTTGAGTTATTAAATTATAGTTGCAAAGAAAAGTTTACTAAGAGATAAGCTGATATCTGGATTTACAGCACTTTTTACTACTTTTTCTAACACTTGCTACTTCTAAACGCTCTCTCACTGCCAAGGGCAGGTAGCAGTTTTCCTTTTCAAAACTTGTCCCAACACTCTGAAGAATGAACAGTGAAAAACAAGCTGCACTTATAGAAGACGGACAGCTTATTACATTCCCTGGCTGTCTTTAGATGAGAGCCTCAGTGATTCCCCTTCCCTTACTGCTTATTCCCAGTCTATATGGGCAACAGAGTTTCATAAAATCCACAAGATATCCAGATATTCTGGGATTATCGGGTCCAGTCTGGTTCCCAGTCAGGGATAGATGTCTCAGTCTGGTTCCTTTAGCTGTGGGAGTATCTTCAGCGAAGTCCAGGCGAATGATGTCTGGCCTGTGATCTCTCTCTTTTTCCTCTCTCTTTGTCTTTCTGAAATGAAAATAAATTTATTCTCCTGTTATTTCTTCTCTGGGGAGAAAATGACATACAAAGAATAGCTTTTCTAGGATGGCTGTCAGTTAGCATGCTCCATCAATCATTTTGAGTTAGTTATTGGAATAATGGTTGATCATTATTACTGTAAGTGCAGTTAAGATTGTTCAGTTTTATCTGAATGACAAAGACTGGTAGTTCTGAACTGAGATTTCCTGGCTCAGTGCATTTGCCTCAGGATGCTCATCTGCTGGTGAGGGACAGAAGAGGAAAAATTTTTCTGCTGATGTGACAGAGACAAATATAATCTTGTATGAACCAACAAATAGAAGACAGGTAGATAGATAGATGGTATTTGGTGAATTGTGCCCAGTTTTTGCTTTCATTTACCTGGGTATAAACCCTGCACAATTATTATGATTGCTAATACAGCTGTTTTGAATTTATTGCAACATCCCAGGCAGCCGAACAGGTGAGCTGACTACAAATAGGTTGATTTTTCCTTCCATTTTTTGATGGGCTTTGCTGCTGCATGGTAGGCCCATTTCTTTTTGTTGTGGTAAGGATATGGTAAGGATAACACTTTGTTGTTATCTTGGCTGAGCGCTTAGTTTTGCTTTGCTTCTGGGAGAAGAACACCTGTTGACTCATACCTGAGCTGATGGACAAAATATTTTGAAATCTAGAAAGCTGCTGTCGTAAATGAGGCATCAGCAGCGTAACTCTCCTGGGATGAACAAGCGTTTGGCGAGGTACAGCATGACTTTCGAGACTGGTTCTTGTCTACTGCTGCTTTGAGGTTGTTCCCTCTTCCCTTCCACTTGGCGTGAACAACCCTCTTAATTTATTGCCAAAAGCTGCCCATGCTCTCGGTGACAACTCTGAAGTTTCTTCTTGTGAAGCTTCTCTGGTGTGTCCCACTGGCTTCGTTCACAGAAAAAAGCTAAGGTGAGAAAACTGCCAATGGGCAAAGAGGACACAACAGCCAAAATATCTGTCTATAGAGGAGAGCATGGTAGTGGTACATTTTTAAACATGCGCGTTCACACATCCAGCCATGGCCTCTTTGCAGAAGCGACTGTACTCCTGCTGTGTGCTTCATTTTACTGCTGACCACAGTTAATAACGTTTTAGGGCCTCCTGACTTATTTGCAACCAAAGCCCTTTTTCCTCACTTAAATTCAGCTCAAAACCTAACTAAGAAATTACTGATTTGACACATACCAAAAATATCTCACTTACTACTAATGTTACTTAATTCAAAATAACTTTTCTTTGGGTTAATGTTATTACTGAATGCAAAAATATCTGATTAATAAACATGACCTCAGAAGCAGAACAAGTGCTTATTTGCCTTAGGATTGTTTTAGATGCATTTTCCCCACAAATACATAAATAAAAAGAAACAAGTAGCCATTATTTCCACTGGGCAGAATTTGAGTACGGAAGCGTTCGGGTAAATGGCTACTATTGGTAACTATTTTCAACAGTTGCAGGACGGTAAAATAGGTTATTTTATTTTACCACTTTAATTAGAGCAGATTCTGGGATACATCTGATAATTGAACCTTGAATATCCAAGCTGACTCACAGACCAAGAATAAATATTTGAACAGTTACGTTATGCCTGCAATATTTGCACACCATCGTTTTGACTCAGGAATGTCACATATATTCAAATACTGGGTGTCACATACGTGCAAACAAATACGTATAACTTCCTTTTCTAATCACACGTGTGGAGGCTTTGAATCCTGATTATGTATGCGCTGATTATTTAAGAAAACATCCTTGGGTACAAATCTGTACAGTCCCATTTACTTTTCTCCTAGCTTTGGCTTATAAAAGCTGCCACTCATTTACACCGGTGCCTTTTGACACCGTTCTTGCATTCCTCTGGCACTAGAAAGTGGCCTTAAAATAGAGTTACACAGTGTTCAGAAGCCTTACTACTATTAAAATCGATGTGTGACTTTAGTGTCTTTCATATTGCTTTAACTCCTGAATAACTCTGCTAAAGCTAATGAAGTACAGTACGGTGGTGAGCAGATACTCCAGTAACTGGAAGTATCACCAGCGTATGTCCTGTACATTACTTCTTCCGAGCTCTTACTTGGTGATTTAATAGGGGATTGATGCAAAAGTCAGGTAATAAAAATCTATATGCCTGTACTTACTGTTTAATATTTCTTTTGATGTATGTGTGTTATATTAGTCATCATATAGTGTTTTTTCCTTTTTCATTTCATGTACCATATGTCATTTCAAAGTGTTTATTTACACCTCTTGTAAATCAAAGAAGAAAAAGAAGGAAAGGGAAACACAGTGGAAGCAGGATGTCCTGTATTAAAGCTAGTACATATTTATAGCTGCCCCTTTTCTGAGTTTCAGGATACTGATTTGATGGAAACAAAGCACATTTTAGTGGCATTTCCTCTGTTGTAGCAAGAGTTCTAGTGCAGTAAAATCACTTGTTTCCATTTGCTTCGTTTAACTTTATTTAATGGATATTTTACCGTGTTTGACTTTCCATTCTGAGTAATGTTGCAAGCGTTAATTTCAAAATGAACCAGAGTAGTGGCAGCAGGAAGATACAAAAAAGTGAGGAGCTATTTTAGCATATTTTATGTGAATTTATATTATCATCTTAATTTATGAAGTCATTAAACAGGCAATGAAACCTAATACTAATGATATACAGGCTTCATGAGAGTGCAAAATGACTGGCTTCAAAATCAGATGTGCTTGAAAAGAGCTCTGCTATCTGATCAGGGTTTTCTTTTAGGTTTAATCAGATTTTTACTTGGATTCCACCACAATGTCCTCATATCTAGATAAGGTTATTCAGTAATCTGAATTATCCAGGATCTGACAGGTGACAACCTAACTGATTTTTGTTAAAGGAAATTAAGCAAGGATGAAAAAAAAAAAATAAAATTGCAGGCGATATCTTGGATCCAGTTTTGTTGTGGATCTCTTTTAAAATGAATATGGCTACAGAGAACATCAAACACCAGTGTTCTGATGTGGCCTGAGGGCCTCACTATTTCACGAGAAATTAATTAAGCAGTGTGAAGTATCTGTATTATTAGGGATTCAAAGAGCAAGATGCATTAATTGTGCTGTCAGTTCTTTGTCCACCCTGTAAACAGAGATGCTAATGTAGCCATAGCGCTGCTTGGTGCGATGCAGTCCAGTGCATAGCATTAACCACAAGCTGGTTGTTTAGTTAATTCGCAGCTGAGAAAATGGAAATGTGGTGGGATTTTGTTTTATCAGAGGTCTGGTTATTGGATAAGTAGAACATCATTTTGTATTTCTTGCCCTAGATGCCAGGAATTATCAGTAGAACCTAAAATGTGAAAAGAAAAAGTATTTGCAAGTCACCTGTTCGATACTGTGGGGAATCCAGTTCTAGACTTAAAAGAGCTGCTAGCTTGAGGAGAGGGTAGAGAATTAAGCAAAACCTGTCAGCATAAAGTATCAGTATTTTTTAAGCAGTGGCCCTAGGAGATATCTGGGAATGAATTGTCTCTGTCATAGCTGAATTCAGAACTGCAGCTTTCTTGTTATTTTAACCTAAAAATGGTTTATCCATCCATGTTAAAAGAAAAACCTTTAGTGCCATCACTTGTAATCCAGAAAATAGTCATGCCACATGGATATCAAATGTCCATTTTGAGTGAGCACAGCACAATTTGATTGTAGCATCCTTGTACTTGTTGCAGAGGGGGCTCATGAGCACTCTTAAGGCTTTAAGAATCTTTGGGGGAGGTGGGTTTTAACCCCTGCCAAGGGCTCATCAGTGGGCACCACAGAGGATGGAGTCTTGGGGCACTGCAATTTGTCCTCTCATATGTGGCAACAGCGTGCCAATGGGGCCGGCCATACAGTGGCCATTCATGGCAATGAGAGACCTACAATTAAAGCCTGGGCTGGCTTTGAAAATTTTTGTCCATGGTTTGTCTGAATTAATCAGGTTTCTAGCTGAAAAGGATTTTGATGCTTAGGAGCATCTGAAAACCCCCTTCCTTTTGTTTATTTTAAGTTTCATTTACGGCTAGAGTGTTTCCACAGGGTGCTATGAGGTCATTGTGAACGTGTGCTGTCCACAATACAAAATAAGTTGTATTTTGGCCTCCTAAAGATTGACCTGCTCCTCCTTTCCCTGAATTTCCGGAAGATCTCAAGAGGCTGTGCTGAAGCATGTGGTGTTAAAAACATCAGATCCAACTCCTCCGGACTTTTTCATGGAGCACAGGGAAATGCTAAAATTTTTAAACCAGACATGTATTTGTTTGCTAGTTAAATAATTTGATTAATTAGTTGTTCATTAAAGACATAACCCAAAGGGGTAGATGATAACATGCTTCTGAATATATAATTTACATAACTACCCTAATTGAAGTGTGTGTTTAGATTTTTAAGTCGAATTTGGTCTTATTTCTTCATGGGACCTGAGGTGGTCACACAAGGTCAGGTTTTCAGAAGAGTTCCAGGACAGGTTTTCAAAAGAGCTCCAGGCCAGATTTGCAAATGTTCAGAAAACCCAGCTGGGGCTAGGTTTTTGTAAGGTCTGAGCCCTCGTTGATGCATCTAAATAGTGACCTGAGTGCAGAGAAGTACATCCAGCATCCAAGATGTGAGACTTCAATGACATACAGCTCTTTAGCAATGTACTGGGTTTTATCTGAACGCAAGTGTTGGGTTGAATTCGGTTTCTGAATCTGGGAGTTGTTGAGGGGAATCCTTTGTATATGAGTTTGGTTTGCTCTCTGAGATTGCTTTGTAGGTTTGAGAGTAAAGGAATCATGAAAGGTGGAACTAAACTGTTAGATTCCTATCTGCTTTTTCAGTGAAACCGTACGAAACTTCAGCTGTCATGGGTCTCTTGACTGGAAGATCGTGACCCTTTCAATGAAAACTGCCCAAGTTTCATACCTGCAACAAAACCCACAGAATATCATCTTGCTGCAGGTTTTTCTCTGTAAACGTTTTGTTATGGCTCGGGTTTTTTTTTTGCTTGATACAGGACAGAGATGATTTGGCTCTGAACACAAGCCATCCAAGTCACGTGCTTGGTTTTTGGCTCAGACCCCCGGGTGGGCAGAGAGCACCAGGAGCTCTCCCACGTCTGCAACACCAGGCGCCAGTGAAGCCCTGGCACAGCAGGAGGGCAACTCGAGCATTTTTGAAAGTACTAGATGTAGGATGGAAAGCATCCTCTTTTCATCAAATTCTCGAATTTCCTTTCATATTGTATTTGTGCAACTGAGCCATCTAAAAGCACAGCATATATTTTTCGACACGGAAATGCTGGTTGGGAGTCTTGGTATTGTTGATCCTGTTTGTCCTATTTGTAGTTGGGTATTATTGACAGGTTCTGTGCTCACATGAAAATATTTTGCTATTAGTGACATTCCCTTTTCTGTGCAGTGCACAGCTAATTACATTTTGCTGGTTACACAGGTCCATTTCTTATTCTTTTTAATACAGGCAATTATTGAAAACAGAACTGGGATCCTTTTTCACTGAATATCTACAGGTAGGCATGTGTTTTCTTTCATTTAAATCAGATTTCGTTATACACTACTGAGCTAAATCATTTCACCCACTCAAAATGCTGATTTGGAGCCCTTTGAAACCATTCAGAGATGTCCACTGACTTCTCTGTGTTATGTCATTTATGGGCTAATGAGATTTGGGTTTTATATATATAGTTAGCTAGTTAGTTAGTTAGATAGTGAGAGCCCAAGCTGTGGAAGATTTGTGCAATCACTGTGTATGACATTGCTGTCTTTCAGTAGACTTCAGACATTCTCTTTTAACTTCAAATTTAAGTTCCTGGGTAAAACAGTTAAGTTCATTGTAGTACAGTTAATATGAAAGACATTTAGTAGTAAGTACACACCACCCATTTGAAGCGATATTCCTTCTGCTTCTCTAAGACAGAGTACACGTGTCATGAGTCAGCCATTTGAAGTTTGAGAAGCACTTTGTACGGCACAGAATACACACTGTATCCTGAAAGCAGCAGGTGATTATATCATAGTTTGACAAGTGTCCCAAGTGATTTTAGCAAGATGGACACAGGAGGCGTCCTCTGATGGTTGATCGTTAAAATAAAAGACCCCCTGTACTGTCGAAAGTTAAGAATGAACAAAATGTGGAATATGATGGCTGTAGGGAAGTACAGAAATGAGTAAAGGTAGTCTTTATTTTATTTACAGAATCAGCTGCTCACAAAAGGCATGGTGATCCTGAGGGACAAGATCCGGTTTTATGAAGGTAAATTGGATTTCAGCATGGCTGTCTATGTTTGTCACAGGAATTTTAGCAAATGTATTCTGGAGGTAGTGTGGTGCTTTCCACTATCTTCCTGAAGCTGGATTAGTTTGTATCGATTTATTCCTGCAGTCTGTTGTGTCCTGCCTTGGTGTTCCATTGGCTTTCATCAAAGAGAAGTGGTTGCCTAGAGCAGCAGCGGGGGAGTAAAGGAAAAATTACTTCCAGCATGAACACTTCCTTCTCCTTCAATTACAGCCTGCTCAATGTTAAGGAAAATTGGAAAAATAGAGTGAGATATCTTAATAAACAAAAAACTAAGCACTAAGATCCAAATTACTTGAAGTGTCTGGCTAAGTCCAAAATAATGCTGTAGGTTGTTTTAAGATTCATTCTGGATTCATGCTTACTTAAGCGAGGTCAGACACTGTCTCTTTTTTTACAGTCAAGGCCCCATTTGTCTGTCTGCACCTTCTGGAGGTGTCACCTTATGGAAGTAAACATCAAGGATATCTTCCACCCGATGTGTCATTTTACGGTCACGCTCATTTTGTGTCCTTTGCTATTGTGCAGCATTTAGATGTGCTGTTAAATACGCCGTTTTGTCCTGTGTATAGGCATAGGCTGTCAGAGAGTGAAATGGTTTCAGAATACCTTCAAGAATTATTGCCCATGCAAACAGTCTGAAGATCTTTGGAGAGTCTTGAGGCAATTTTAAAGAAATATGTCTTTCCTTTTCCAAAGCTGCAGTCATAATACCACTTAGTCTAAATGTACTGTTTAAGCAGTAGCCTGGAGACAACCATTTCTATTCATTTCAGCTATCTGTAAATACTAAATGTGACCTTTCACTACTGACAGTACAGTTGATCAGATTAAGATGGTTGCTGTGGGACCCAGCTTTTCTGATGAAAAGACAATAGCCCTGAATACTGCAAAAAAGGAACAAATTTCGCATTAAAAAATACCCTCCAGAAACAAAACTCTTCTAAGAATTCCTTAGTTATATAAAATAACAGTTGGAAGAGCACAAGGGGAGCTGTAGGTATCTTGAGACCTCCATAGCTGTTTTGTAAATCACAGAGGAAGTTGATTTTTAAGTATCGAATTGGCAAAGCAGATTCAGAGACCTACCAAAGTCCAACTCCTTTTTCTTCTGGTTTTACTAGCTTGAAAATCAAAAATACTCTGAAGTTTGAGATCAAAGCTGTGAGATGAAAAATTAAAATGTGAGACTCCTAAGTGGCTTTCAAATCCGCAAGCATGTTTAGCAAATAGAAAATTTCAGCAAGTGCTTGAGTTTATTTTGGTTTTGAATTTGGTCTACCATTTTGTGGTTACCTGTTAAACTATGGTGAGAAATGCTGGTTAGGTGAGGATTAAATCAGTCGCGTTTTTTCCAGGTCCAGCCTTGGAAATATCAGCTCACTAAAACTGGCAAGTTACAGGAAGGTGGCTGTGATTTAGGAGTCTCATTCAGAGGTGGAGTTCTTTCTGACAGGCAGCCTTCTGGTAGCTTGCCTGGGGAGCTACTGGTGAATGTGAGTTTCCAAGGCTGGAGTTTGGGTCTCCTGGCAGCAGAAGCAGCACCACCCCAGAGTCCATCCCGTAGTCAGTGACCCCATGGCTCCCAAAACACCCGAGATGAAGTGGACCACATGGAAACCTTGGGAGCTCCTGTTCTGAGCAGGGCTCCCTTCCTGGGCCTGCAGCGGCAGCTGTCCTGCCCTCAAATCTCAGGTTGTCCTGCATGCCGTAGTTTGAGTTTCCCTGTCCAGTTGGTGTTGAAGTTTTCGAAAGAGGAAGAAGATCACTTCAGAGCACACTTCAGAGGGTTTTTGTACTGCAGGAGGTTTTGAAATGCTGATTTTTTTTTTTTTTTTTAATTCTTGTTTGAGGAGTTTCAATTAGCTTTTATAAGCACTGTGAAAAGTACTGCATGCATTTTTATGTCATACAAAATTAACTATATTGTCCTGCATTAAAATGAGCATTTAGAGTAACCCCACTTCCTGGAATCCAGCAAATGCTTATAGTAAATGTAGGGAGCATTTCCTGCCAGTACAACAAACACATTCTTGAAAGGACACGGAAGTCACGTTCTTCCGTGTGAAAGATGCTCATGATCAACAGTTCATAGGAATTCTTTCACAGCCCCCAGTAAGCAGTGTACCTGGCAGTTAATTCTGCAGCCTTTCTGAGCTGCTGTACAGAAATACATCACTTCTCAAAATAAGCTGCCCACAAGATGAAAGGAATGTGCGACAGTAAAGTCATGTTTATCTCAGTGGGGTAATTTGACTTCATTACATTCTAGCAGCAAGGTTTGAAAAGGTGGTCCAATGTTCAGCACCCACATCTGGAGCCAAATTTGTAAGGGCTTAGTTTCCACTTAACTTCAACTTGTGGGCAACTAACGTATTTAAGTCTTTTTGAAACTCTGCCCTCAAGGCATAGAGTGGTTGGGCTTCTCCTTCATGATCTGTGTTATGTCTTTCAAACACTTTAGTGTTTTGGACACTGGTATATGGAGGTTATAATGCAACCGTATTTATTGGTATTATTATTACTGCTGTAGCTGCTAGGAAATTTTGGACCTGGCTCCCTGCTCTGTTTCACTAGAATTAATGCAAGACAAATTCTAAAACATTGAAACCGAGAACACTCTCTTCGGTCTTGTGCATGAGTATGTAGGACAAGGAGAACTCCTTCCTGGTGGTGCAGGATTGAAACCCTTGGTGTAGTTCACAAGCCAGCAGCTGCAGCATAGCTCAGTGGTCCACATTTGTCACTGAAAGCACTTAAAGTCGTTAGCCCAGGAAAAATGCGGGAGTTGCAGACGGGCCAGAGCTGGTGCTCTTCGTCATGTGCTTAAAAATGCAGAGAGATCAAGTATCCCGTAATAAAGATTGGCACTTGACTAACTTGGAAGCGTAGATACTTTAATGCAGAGTTTCTTTGTGACACGTGTGCAATTCTGGGCATAATGTTCCCTGGCTGAGGCCCTAAGTAATGCTGTAAAACCAAAATTAAGAGTAATATCTGATTCTGACACCAGTAGTAATATTGATTGATTGCTATTGAATTTCCTTCCTGATAGACTTATTTATTTCATTGTCTGAATGCCTCATGATTATCGATGTATTTATCTCCATAGTACTTGCTGGTGGAGGTGCAGTGGCATTGCCATCATTTCCCAGTTGGGTTAGGGGCACAGGGGTGCTGAAGAGCTCACCCGAGGTCACACAGGCTGTTTTGGGGAACATGGGTTTGAAGCCAGCATTCAGCTATCAAGCCAGGCTTCCTGTCCCATGGATCTCAGCTCCTGCATTTGCCTCTGTGTTTTACAAAATGTTCAGTGAGAAACTCTGTGTCCAACTTGGTTGTAGGACCTGGCCAGAGCTTCTCCAGTCTCCACTGGAAATAGAGAGGGAGGTAGCCTCACTGTGAGGGCCATGGGGGACTCACATCATAACAGGTTTTAACGGCATCCTTTAAAGTTACAGTAAAAAGCAGAGCCACAACACCATGCACTTTTTCCATAGATCTTGGGTGAGATTTTCTGTGTAAGTAGAGGTACAGGGAAGCTGAGGGATCAATCTGATGGGATGGATCTCCACAGAACTCAGCTTGCTGTGTAGCCCTATGGCTTGAAGGGGCAGAGGGGAAAGTGGTGGGGGAGATTTCTCTGAATGAATTTTGTCTTTTCATGTTTATCCTGCTGTGTTCTGCTGCTGCTTTCCTCTGCAGTCTTGTCCAGTAGATATTACTGTAAGAAGAGGAGGAGGTAACCAGGGCTAGTGTTCTTTATTCTTCATGGGTTTTTTCTGAGTAAGCTTTAACCTCAAGGTCTCTGAGTTTACTTAAGAACATTAGATGTGTCATCTGAAAAGTCACAAATACTGAATGATCCCGTACAGCGAAAGGAATACTAATTCTGTACTTCTAATAGTAGCTGTTACATGATTCATCTTTGTGTATAATAGCAGATCCACATTGTTTCCTGCCTCTTTTAGTCTTTGCAGTTAGCCAATTACAACCTAAATGGTTGGTTTTTTGTGTTTTTGCAGGGCAGAAACTACTGGATACCTTAGCTGAAACCTGGGATTTTTTCTTCAGTGATGTCCTGCCCATGCTTCAGGCTATTTTCTATCCTGTGCAGGTGAAAAATTACTCTGTTACTATAGAATCTTGAAAAACTGGAAAAAGCAACTTAACTGGTTCATCAACAGATTGATGCAATCCTTAACTCTCTTTCCTTGGGCCAGCCTCCCAGTGCAGCTGTTCTGTATAGTCATGTCACGCAAATAAGTTACTTATGCAAACGGATTTGAAGTGCTTGGCTGAAAAAGATGAAGGGGAACTTTGAAAACAGGAGTGGAGTGCAGGGAGGATGGTTAGTCCTTCTGTCAGCTCACACTTAAAGTCAAAAAAATATTATGAATGATAAACTGAAATATGCACACATTGCCATAAGTGGAGCTGTTTTGCCTTAAATATATGCATTTCCTTCTCTGCCATCGTCTCTGAAGTGTCTCCACTTTTGAAAAGGAATTGTATTTCCAAGGTCAAATTCTGTGCTACTATAAATGAACAGCAATAGTCAGTGGAGTTAGACCAGTTTACATGAGTACAGAAGTTGACTCCAGTAATTTTAAATCCACAATAGGTACTTGGTCTGATTTGGAAATCTCTACCAGAGAGATACAAGTGACTTTGGAGTTGCTTTTAGATGCCTACAGATTTTAGTGGGAGTTTGGTGCCTAAACGTATTTGGAGAAGCTTTATCTCATTTTTCCAAGTGGACTTCACACCTAAAATGATTATCCAAATGTTACTGATATTACCAGTTGCTTCTGCAGCTAATTAAAGGCATGAAATCTCAATTCAATGAAAAAGCTGCAAGTTTACCAGAATTTGGTTCTGAGAGAGAAGAGCTGTAAAATCATAGAGGGCTACTTCACCTGTTGACTTGTGTCTTACCAGTAGAAACTTTAAAACTACAGACATACTATGGTGTTAAAAAAACCTTATGGGAACACAATAGGAGATTTTTCTAACTGCCACATTATTTCAATCCAAGGCATTTGGGAACCTAAGGATATAGGTAGGCTCTCAACCTGGTTTTCCATACTGACTTGACTGAATTAGAACTCACTCAAGTACCCCTTTTCACTCTTGTGTTCCTTAAGCCTTTGAAAATAATTTAGCAACACAAGTCTCCTCACCTTTGAGATGAAAAATATTGCTTGAATTTTCAAAGGAACCGAGAGGAACTAAGAGCCCTAAGTCCCATGTAATTCCTAATAGATCTGAATACCTGATGTTCTGAGGTTACTTCCAAAAGCCCAGCTGGTGCTTATGTGCTCTTGTAAATTCTATTCATTAGCAACTGAAACAGATTTGGGGCCTTCTATACTTCGGTATAAATAATTAACAAAGTGAAAAGGAATGGGTGAGGTGGGGTTGAGTCAGGGTTCTTTATTCCAAACTAAGTCAATACCAGCTGAATACCAGACCTCCCTGAAGCATTAATATGTGGCTGGCAGCACTCATAACTGCAGGCAAGAATATATATGTACAGCCATGAATACCCAAGGAAAAAACTTTGATGCCAGAAACAGCAACAGTTTTACAACTCCTCATAAGGCAAGTGGTGTTAATCTCTGAAGGCAGAGCTGGCATTGTATTCTTCAGATCAGATTTTCTTCAGTGAGAAGGTATTCTTGAATTGCAATAAGATGTCTTTGAAAGTGCAGTATGAAACTTGAGCTCTACTCCTGCCTTATAGTGAAGTCTTCCAAACTGTAGAGAAAAGGAGGATCCACAGGTGGACTGAATCAGGATTCCCACCGTAACTGGAAGATCGTACCCAGCCAGTATTCAAAATCTTGAGAAATAATGGAAATTCAAGCATTTTTCAGCCCTGCTTGCCTTTTTCTTTTTAAACACATGATACATTCAATTACTGTTAAAGTATAAAATATTCTTATATAACCTGTGCTCAGGTATGATCATGATCCCCCACACCCCACCCTAACCCCTCATCATCTTCATACAGAGTCAGACTGTCATTGTATGCAGCATTCATTGTTGCTGAATCCAATTCACTCTGCAGACTTGTAGGCTGTTCTGTGTCATTTGTTATGTTTCCTTTGCTTTTCATTTAGGTTTAGCATTCTTGTAATCCCATAGAAGTGGAGGAAGGAATTCTGACAGAGGCTTTTGAAACTAATTTTCACACTGCTTTGTTTCTGTTTCCAAGGGGAAGGAGCCCTCGGTTCGGCAGCTGGCTCTTCTGCACTTTAGGAATATAATTACCCTCAACATTAAATTAGAAGATGCATTATCACGTTCCAGAGCCAGAGTTCCACCTTCTATTATTCAGATGCTGTTGATACTCCAGGTAAATTGGTTACTTTCTCAGGCTGTTTTCTTTATCTGTCTTCCTGTACTGTGTTGCTGAACTATTCTTAAGCAGTCTCTGATTTTGCTTATTCATTAAGAACTTCTTACCTAGAATGTCAGAGCTTCTGTGCAATTAAATGTGGTCCTAATATGTAAAAAGTAGAGACTGTAGAAGTTCAGATTGCATACCTTAGGATCCAGAGGGTCTGAGAGCAGAGACTCATTTTGAAACTGTGGGCCTTGAAATACAAAATGTTGCAAGCAGACCAGTGTATGTGGTAATACCATGACTTCCATTAAATACTACGTGTTTGCGCATTAGCAGTTCTGGATATGAAGCTTCCTGTCTGGAGTTGGCAACAAAGTGAATTTATGGTTGAATCATGGTGATATTTGGTCACTAGAAACAAGTACTATCGAAGTTGTTGATACAAAAACTTTAAGACCAGATACTGGTATTTGCCTTAGGGTTTTTTGTTGGATTTTTTTAGTGGTAGTGAGGAGAAACAAAAAGAGGAATTCCAGGCAAAATGCAAGTTTAGGATTTTTTTTTTGCTTGATGGAAGAAAAGCATGAGCTTGTGTTGATGAGAAGGGGTATGAGGCAGAAATGAAGGAGAGAGCCAGGAGTGGATTCTTAGGGAATGAAGAAGTTGAGATTTTCCTGGCTGGTGATTTTTTTAATAAACAAATAGATTTACAGCAAATTAAAGGATATATTTTCTCCTACACTTAAAACACTTCTTTGCTCTTCATCACAGTGTGAATTAGTTCTGTGTCTGCAATTGTTTTAAAGAGCAGGATAATCTAAAGGCCGGTGATGAAAATGGAGGAGAGGAGTAAGATTCTCTCTGCAGGGTCAAGAAGTGGCATTCACCTCTGCTATCACAGTGTACATTTGTTGAATCATATAGTATAATGGTGTATTTAACCTAGTTTTCTCAGAAAAAGATACTTATCCGATAGGACTGCTTGCTTGCCCCTTGTTTCCCTTCTCTCTAGCCTCTATCTTGCCAAATGCTTCTTGAAACTGCTGGCTGATTGTGGCACAATGACAGCAGTATCCGAGATATTAAGATTTCCTAGGAGTTGCATGGAAATTAGTGTCTGGAGAGAGGAGAGAGAGGAGCCTCAGGGGAAAACTGGAGCATGGGCTTAACTGTATAATGAGACATCAAAGAATTCACATAATTGAACTGTGAAGCCAAGCTGCGTTAATAGACACCAGAGACTCCACATGAGAGAGTACCATTGCGAAAACTTCAATCACAGGAAGGTTGTCTATCAGGCCTCATCCCTTCTTAGTCACAAGGTAAACTGCCCATTGTAAGTCAGGCTTCAGAAGTGTTGTTACTGACAGACCTGCTGGCTTTTTTGTGGTTTCTTCTTTACAGAATCTGTGTTGGCTCTGGGCAGGATCCGGCTTTCGGATGAATTCAGTGGTGAGCTGGGAACTGAGTAACATCCTGATTTAGGAAGTTCATAGGAGGTGATGTGGAGATATTTGCCAGGATTAGTGCTACAAGAAACAGTTTCTTTGCAAATCTGCTTTATTCAACAACTAGAGGTATTAACAAAGTGGATGCCTGTTTAGGGTAAAAGGCCAAATCCATTCTCATTGCAAAGCTGTTGGTGGAAATCAATAAGGAACCAAGAGGCAGTTTGCCCCTGGGCATTTATTTCTGCATATGTTACCTACGGTTGTGTGGTGGGGATGGTGTAAATCCTTTCTTGGCAATAGCTCTGCCGAACTTGTCATTTAAAATCTAATGGAAATTATAGGAAAAGGTCAGAAGAGGATCTGGGAACAAGCTATTTACATACTTAGCAGTGTTAGTCAATAATTGGATTTCAGAGCAAAGGCTTTTTCCCAAACTCAAATGTCACGTCAAACAAAAGCAAATTTTCTACATTCATGGCATGATAATGGAATTTCCTTGACTTAGATTAACTAAACATGTGAATAGTGCTGAAAGAGAGATAATAATTCAGCTGTCCAAAGAGCACATGGTGGTCTTGTGTGCATGGATTAACCCAGACTGAGAGACGATGTCTTGGTGTGGACATTGTCTAATCCCTATTGCTGTCTTATGTTGGATGTCTCCTCCATAACAAAAGCAACACTGCATCAGGTTCCCACTGCTGGAAGATGAGTCTGGTGATGTGGACCCTGGACTAAGTGTTGAACCTGGTGCTAAATTTCCCCATTTCTGTCCTTGTCAGCCTTGTGCAGCTGTGTTACACGATTAAGGAGTAGGTCATGTTCTTCAAGACAGCAGCTGTAATGTCAGCTGAAGGTCAGAGGTTGACAAAGGCCCATGCTGACACACAGCAGTCTGTCCTGTTAGACTGGATTAAAGCGGCAGAGATTTGGTAGCTAATGCAGGGTGTATCTGGTATTGCTCATGTAATAGCTTGTTATGGTGTAGGGGGAGACCTCTGACAATTTGTAGGAGAAGAAACTTTCCTTATGGGAGGGAAAGGAAGGGAAGCTTTTTTAAGAGGAAATGTAAGCTACAGCAATCCTTGGACCTTATTCAGAAGGTAGATGCTGATTCAGCAAAGCTCAGTAAGCACACGTTTTACGTGAGCGTGGGTTGGCTTCAGCATGTGAGCAATTTCATTGACCTCTGGGAAGTTACCGACCTACTGCAAGTTGCATGCATTCCTTGCTTGCTCAGCCAGCTGCACGCTGGCATGGAGAATAAAATAGTCCGTACCAAAGACCTCCTGAATAAATGGGCCTGAGATGAAGTTGAGCCCCTTGCTTCATTGTTTGGGTGATTGATTTTCCTTCTTTGCATCAAATCTTTCATCCTGTCCACAGTAAACTATTTGCTGGAAGTATGCCTACCAGCCATGCATTTAATATTCTAGCATGGGATACACAACCCACACCAGTCTTCTGGCATACAGTGGTGTGACAGAGGGTGTGGATAGGGACAGAAAGGATCACCAACCTGGCACATACCTCACAATTTACGGAGAGAGCCACATAACTCCCTTTCTTTGCATCTAAGGCATCAAAGATTTTTTTTTTTTTAAAAGGGGGTGAGGGCTGGAAAATCTCTTAACTTCTCTATGCAGTCTGTCTTTGAAGGAAATTTCTGGGATAAAGCTGTTACAAGTATTTTAACAGCAGATTGTACATCTGAAGCTTTATTTTAAGATACTCCCCATTTAAAGGACCAGAAAGTATTCCCCAGGTTAATTATTAGGCTTGGGTGCTCCAATCCAGTAGAGCTATTTCTGCATCTCGCTAGTGCTGTAACCTGGACTGATTACAAACCAGTTAATCTATTGGGGAAGAAAGATTCCCCCAGAACCTGTGGAAGGAGTCATGTTCTCATGTTGTTGAAGTCAGCGGGAGTTTTACCATGGCATGGAAGAAGCACCTTATACCACTCTTAACTTTCTGTTGCCAGCATAGCCTTACCTGGTTACAGAGCACAAACTGGCATGTTAATCCTTTGTGGTCACTTATTGGCAACATGACTTGAAGTGCCTCCAGGCTGCTCCTGTTTAACTTTTAGGTCCTTCAAGAGCAGAGTCATGATTGAGGGAAGTGGAAGAAGAACTAAAACTGCTTTTCAGCACGGAAAGGTGCACAGGAGCTTGTGTAACTACACTGAGTTGTCATTCTTGCCTCAAAGACCTTTCTCTTTGGGTGGAATTAGGAAGCTGGAGGGAGAGGGATAAAGAGAAGGAGACATTAGAAAGTAATTTTCTCCCTTATGCTCTGTGGACCAAAGAAAGTAGAGCTACCACCAGAAGATAAACAATCGGACTTATTTGCCAGAACATGTTGTCAAAGACTGAAGCTGGAGCATCATATATCCAGGTATCTCTACTGAAGTCTGAGAAAGTCAGAAAAGAAGACTTAAAGAGTGTTTATCTGCATCTTTTGGATAACATCATGATTGAGTGCACAGAATCTCCAGGTGACCCAAGGTATTTAAAAACCCTAGAAAAGCACAACACAATATCTCTCATGCTGAGGGATGAGGCCTCACATGTTTAGTGAAGCTCTGAAGACAAAAATAAGACCTGTGGTTTCCTTTTTGGCTTATTTGAGCTTCATTTGAACTACCTTGTCTGTTGTGTTTCTCTGTAAAGGAAGACAAATACATAAAACTGCCTGGTGGGACCTCTTTGTTGTCTCTGGAAGGTTTCTAGATGTAGACTCAGCTCCTTGCATTTTAACGGGGTAGAAAAGCACCTTGCAAGAGCTGAAAGCAAGTGCAAAAAGTGCTGTTTTTCCATCTCAGCAGCCACACAGCAAACCGAAGACAGTGTAGTGGTTAAAAACAAGACACCCTTTGCTATCTGAAAACTGCAGGGTCCTGCCTGTGGAATGACAAATTTGCTGTAACTCTGCAGTGTGTGTCAACTCGTGTCAATTCTTGATGGCCATTGGGTTTTGAATTTGGTGACTGGTTTTGAGAGGTTGTCTTACTGAGTCTTAGACCTGAAGCATAGATTGAGCAAAGTGGTGTGGGCATGAGTTTTCAACATGCTTTTAATTTCCCTTTTCCTTTTTCTGAACTCCTAGTTTATAAGACACAAAAGTCAGAAACCCATAAATAAATGTATTGTAGACCCTATTTAAATATGAATCACCATATCAAAAACCTGTGCTTCTCCTGTGTTGTGCATAAATGTGTTCTTGTTCCTGGTGAAAGAGTGGCTTGTCTGTATCTGCCCTATAGTCATGTAAGCAGTTAGGTAAGAAATCTTACAGCTGGGACATTGCCTGACACAAAGAAGAGTTCTCTACTGCTTTGTATTGACATAGGGAAACTGATAATCTGGCCCTCCAGATTTGCACCTGTGAGTATTCTGTAGAAATAACGCTTCACTTCTAAGCGATATCCTCTTATCTTATTCTGTCTTATTTATTGTCTTTATCATCAAGTGCAGTTTGCAGTAATTAAATTGACACAGGTTCGTTATCCTGAAATGAATTTGTATTGCCATGATTTTTAACAAGGCATAGCATTCATTTGCTGTAGGAAAAAGATCCTGTGGAAAGGAAATCTTGACCTTTTTGCTAGTGAGGAGTACTTGGCATATTTGATTTTGAATCTCTTTATATAGTTGTAATTATTGTTCTAGTATTCTGATGGTGGGAATCAATTCTTCATGGAAGCACCAAAACCACTATAATGATTTCATCTACATCTTGGAGTATTGCCTCAAGCAGGTTGGCATGTGCTGTCTTAATGAGACAAGAAGCTGGGAACTGTTGGAGAGTTAAAAAAAGATGTCAGCAGCAGTAGCCTGAGTGCAACACGGGAACCAGAAAGGTCTAAATGTACTTTACAGCCGTGCCAACGCTTTGGTCAGGCTGATGGGACCCGATGGGAGTGCTAAATACGCTATTTGTGCTAACCAAAGTACCACCTTTGCTTACTTGCTTGCCAGTCAAGAGCAATTGCCCTGCCACTGCTGGGGATCTTGCTGTAAGCGGTAAGGACGTCAGTCAGTGACAGTCGGTAGCTATACATTTTCCATTTACAAGGTATAGGCTTAAAGAAGGAAACCACATCAGAGATGTTTTCCCTCTATAATGTTTTTAGCTCTGTTTCTACCTGGCACTTATTCCACAGGTCACCACAAGTATGTTTTCTCTGGGGGCAGAGATAAGGGGAGCGAGCGTGGTTGCTGTTACCCCTTCCAAAAGCCTGACTGACAGGGGGCTTTTTCAATAGTAACTCCAGGGCAGCCAGCGTTTCTGCACCACGGACCTTGCGAGATCTGCGCTCATGTGGACCCTCTTTGTAACTAAGGCCGATGGAAATCCATTGCCATATGAAAAGAACAGATTTCAGTTTGATATCGAGTACTCTCCAAAACTATACTTGACAACACTACATGTTGCCACTTCAGTAACCTTAAGCAGCTGAAAAACAGGAAAGCGACGTAAAATGTTGTAGTTGTTTTGCTTTGTTACGTATGAACCTCTCTCATGAACATCATTGTGTAGTAATTCAATGCATCTTGTCCATCTTGTTAACAGAAAGACTGTTCAAGGGAATGTGACTACAGCCTTGTCCATACCAATTAAACACAATTGTTTTAGAAGGCAATTTGCATTGCGCAAACTCGCTGCACACGCTCATAGTGTGTTTTAAGAGTACCTTGCATTAAGGAAAGCGCTGCTTCTGTGAAAGATGCCAGTTAGTTAACCGAAGGTGTGGCTTCAGACAGAGTTGGTCGAACACCACAGCAGTATTCTGGGCTGCCCTGAGTTACGCTGTTACCGTCCATCAGGTCCTCTGCAGGTACTGCCCTTTTGCTGCCTTGTGCTGTGGTAGGTGAGAGGTGCTGACTTGTCCTTCTTCGAATTACCCAACACTTGCCTTGGGGCTGGAGTGGACGTGCACGGAGTTACGGTGCAGCCGCTGCCTGCGGCACCTGAGGCTGCCTTAGCCCACAATAATTTACTTGTGCAACCTAAGAGTGAGTTGTTTCTGCTCAAGTTAGGTAGGTGCATGTTTAACCTTGACTAAACCAGGTTGTTCTTACTAGAATGTATGTCTGTCTCCTTGACTTGGCCTCCATTAATGAAACTGGCCTGTTAAAACCAGTACAAGTTCATTGGTAGGCACATCCTTAATCCTTAACAAAATAGAGTTAGATCAGTAAATTCATTCTTAACTTGAATTAGGATGTCCCTGCAGACCCTGTAATTTTATTGAGTAAGAGGGAAAAAGTTTTAACTAATTGCATTAGTTCATACAAATATCTTTCGTGGACCTATGTGGGCCAGTAGACTAAAACTAGCATAAAAGATACCATAGAAATGTTGACTATTGAAAAGCTCTGAGCAGGGAATGTTCCCATGGTGCAAGAATCCTTTGAGGCAGGGTGCTTTAATACTGTAATTCATGGGTTGTCTACAGGGGGAACGTAAGGAAGTTAATCTAAGCTGCCTTTTAAAGAAGATTAATTAAACCTCATTAAAGCTCTGTATGGATGCTCACTCTGAGAATTAAAGGGCTAGGAAGGGAGGTGAGTTAAATTAGTGACACTTCAATTCTACATCAGAGGCCTAAGAACAATTGATCTGAACAGCTTTCTGTTATTAATTTAGTGAATATTATTTAATTTTCCTGAGTGTCCCCAGGTAGACAAAGCCACCAGGGAGTCGCAGCTGTTGAATTGCCCAGGGCTCTACAGGGGATTTCCCAAGAGGTCGCAGTCACTTCTCAGCTGCCATGGCTGACCACAGATGTGGGAACTGTCCCCAGTGCCACCAGTACCATCAGTGGTACCTGTCAGTTTTCACACAAAAGGGGACGAACGTTTGTTCTCCGGGGCTGGGTTGTGTCCGTGCAGGTAGTAAGGTCAGCCGATGCTGTGGTCGGGGTCACTGGTGCAGCATCTCCCGTTCTGTCCTGCTGGGATCCACCCTGCCCTGCTCACGGGAAGAAGGGCAGAGTGATTTCCAACAGAAAGACTGTTCAGGGTTGTTTCGTAGTGTTGCATACGTGGGCTTTCTCATGTTTTTTGAAGATGAGTAAGTATCGGTTTCCATTCAGATCTGAATATGAGGAGAAACTTCTTTACTCTGAGGGTGCCAGAGCCCTGGAACAGGCTGCCCAGAGAGGTTGTGGAGTCTCCTTCTCTGGAGACATTCAAAACCCCCCTGGACACGTTCCTGTGCCATCTGCTCTGGGTGAACCTGCTTTAGCAGGTGGGTTGGATTAGGTGATCTCCAGAGGTCCCTTCCAACCCCAACCGTTCTGTGATTCTGTAAGATCTGTCCTGAGCTGCAGCTGGGTGCAGAGCAGGTTGGGTAGTTCTGTGTGCAGGTACCGTGGTGCTCCTGCCTTCGCACCGCCTGAAGCTCTCCAGCTGAGCACAGGGCTGGCAGGCTAAGCTTCCCACCAGGAGGTTTCAGAGGCAACCCCTGTGCCCCTTCTCCTCCTGCTCCTTGAGACGTTCCTGCTTGCTGGTAGCACAGGTTCCTTTCCCATCACCTTGCTGGCTGCTTCATCACCTTTTACCTTCCCTTATGTGATGTCCAAACGGCTAAGTCCTCCTGGAGGCAACAGTGACCTGAACGAGTTACAGGGACCAGGGCAGCAGCTGGTGGAAATGCAGATGCTGTGAAGCTCTGTTTGCCCTGTAGGCGGTGGAAGCTGGAGCTGGTTGTGGTCCCTGGCAGGTAGGCTGCTGCCCTTTTGGTTTGGGGACAGATGGGGGCACAGCCAGTGCTCCTTGCCCTGGAAGGAGGTGCCCCTCAGCAGCAGGCACAGAGTGGTTTGCCCACACCAGTGTGAATGGCAGCTTCATGGAAGAGTCCCCTATAATTAGAGATGACCAAAAGGAATCGTTTCCTGTATTAATTGTTTGGAAGCAACTCTGGCAGCTGTTTGCTTTCCAACAGCAGTGATTTCTCCTGGGTTTTTTTTTGGTGTTTGCCTGTGTTGTTGTCTATGCTACAGAATTTTATTATTATGGGAAGAGGTATTTCTATTTAATCCGACAGGCTGGTTGAAACAGATTATATAAAATGTCCTAGCCTCTGCCTTCTCCCCAGAAGGTGCACGAAGAAGGGAACAAATTGTGAAATGTATGGAAGCTCCTGCTCTGCAATGCCACCCAAGTCCGATTTCCAAGCCTTTCTTCTCCTGGTCTGTGGTTGCTGCTGCCAGAACCATGGGGACAGCATGTGCCAGGCTGGTGGCAGAGACTTGTGCAGAGGGTAACTGCTTTGTGATGTATTTTCTCCAAACATGAAAAGGCTGTGCGTTGCAATCTGCGAAAGACAGGGGAGGGACTAAAAGAGTCTCTCAGAGACACCCTTTCTCCCATGGTGAGTGGACAGGGTTAATTGTCTTCTATCAGTAATTTCACAGCCTTACCCTTAGCTCTGCTGCAGCTGCAGAAGAAACAACTATGTGGCACAGCAATATGCAACACGTACTGTGAAATTCATTAACTTCCCGCTAGCCGATTATTACAAGCAATTAAAAGGTAAACAGTTAATCATGTGACAGAGCAGGATTCAGGTTATGTTTTCTTTATTTAAACCATTATCTGTTGGGAGCCTTGTCCTCTTTCCAGTGAGCTACTGGGTGGTTGCAGTAAAACTTCTGCAGTGCAAGGTGACAACGATGTGACAGGTCATGCCTGCGAGTCAGGTGTGTGGGCAGGTGTGCCAAGCATCCCTGGTACCTTATGGCTTTGCTATGAGCAAACTGGCTGGCCATGGCCATGAGGTTTTGCTGAGAAGGAACCACCCATCAGAAAGAGGGTGGGAGCTGCGGTGGGGCAAGCCTGGGGTGCAGGGAGGGGAGGGGACTGCTCCTGACTCATGTGCTCTTCAAAACGGATCCAGAGGCCTCTGGTTTGAAGTTATTAGGTAGGGGATTGCGCTTTCGTGCTCTCTGATCCAAATGCAAAGCAAAAAGCAAGCATGCTGCAATCAAGCAGATGCTGACAGGAGGAAAAGCCATCGTTTAGCCTGGCTGAAATGTCAGAAAGGTATTTTGCAAAATACAGCTGTTGTACTCAGAGTGGCTCTTGCATAAAACCAATTAAATTTCCTCTCCTTGAGCAGCTAAGAACTGTCAGCTGCTTCTATTACCTGGCCACTGTGTGTCCGCAAGCCTCCTTTCTTGCTACCCTGTTTCCCCGAAAATAAGAGAGGGTCTTATATTAATTTTTGCTCCAAAAGATTCTTACTTTTTTACATGTATAGCTGCCTGGGCACAATTTAAATTGAGTTTTTTTATGAACTGTAACTAGGTCTTCATTTGCCTTATATTTCAAGCATCCTCAAAAATCCTGAAAAATCATGCTAGGGCTTATCTTCAGGTTACGTCTTATTTTCGGGGAAACAGGGTTGTGTGGGTAGAGCTTTCATGCACTCTGCACTGTATAAACAATGAAAATATCATCTCTGTACTGAAGATTTTGTAGCCTGATGCAAAAGATGGTGGATGTATCTGGACAGACACGCGGGGGACAGAAGGAAACAAGATGACAAACATACTAGAAGTAATTTTGTGGCACATAATACTTCATTTGCCTTACTGGTCTAGAGACTAAAGACTCTAGAGACTAAAGGCAATGTGGTCCTTCTTATCCTCTTGTTATAGGTTGCCTTTTGGCCTCCCAGGAAAAACATGCATACCTCATTCTTCTTGTATCACTCATGAGCTGTTCTTGTGGTTTCCTTGTTCAGTTGAAGAGAACAAAACCTTGGAAGCAGCAATGGGGTATTTCTGTTGTTTCTCAAAATGTCTGAATCACATGAGGACGGATGTTTGGGCAGTATGAAGATAATGCAGCTCTGCTAAAGTCCATGTATAGTAGAGAAGGAAGTGGGCAGTGCTTTTGCCTGAAAAGCTCTAGAATATGGTTTGATATGCAGCTGTGTTGTTAACATTTAAAACTGAACCAAGAAGAAGGCTCACTCTGTGGAGGTGGCTGTATGATATTATGCGAATTAAATTAAAGCACCAGCCAGCCTTGAGGCGGGGGTGGGGAGGGGAAAGGGATTGTTTCAGTAGTAGAGTCGTATCAACAAGAGGTAGGTCACGGTGTCTGTTGGTTTCAACCACACAGGTTTCCATTACACGTAGATCTACCATGGCTGTTGCAAGAATTGCTGAATGCTGCTGCATTTGGCAAGGGCGTGGAGTTGCCAGTGTGCATGTCCCTGGTAGGTGATGGGGACGAAGGAGGGAAGGTCAGCGCTTTAGAGCCACTCCTGCGATCACATACCTAATCCCTGTACTTGTTTGCATTTGGGGAGTACACTGCTCAGTGCTCTCTGACTGCAAAATCAGATTTTGTATGCTTGTATTTCCTTGTTTCCTTGTATCCTCTACACATTGGGTTGCTGAGAGAAGATTTCTGTTCTAAGTCCAGTCAGTTATTTCTGAAGCATTTTGGATTGGCGAAGACTTTTTAATTGAAATTAAATTGTTCTGTAGAAATGTGTTACTTTCAGCAAAGCTTTCACTGCAAGCCAGGAGGGCTCCCTCGGGCCCAGGCTGCTGGGCACCTGGTCTCCAAAACTTCTGTGTTCTGGGACTGGTGAAAGCTCAATCTCCTCGTGCAAGAGAATAACCACACAACACTCTCTCGGGAATGTGCTGCTTGTTTCCCAGTAGCCCCAGTGGGTTGCTCCCTGCCCGCACGAGCAGCAGGCAGTGGGCAAGCACCTGTCCGGAGTGGCTGGTTGCCCAAGCAGGCAGCTGCCCATGGATGGTGGCTGAACCACTCGCCTTCTTAAGGCAGGGTAGGTAGGTGATCTGGAGGTGATCTGCTGCTTTCTGGCTCACAGGGGTGAGTTGTTGGTGGTGAATATGGTGTCACTAACAAAAATAGCAAAAATTTTAAAAAATCCAGAAGGCGCAGCTGACGCGTCTGCTCGGTCTATTCAAGCGTATTTCAGAAAAGAAGAAAATTCATAGATACAGGCACCTGCAAAGGATGAAGCAGCGTGGAGAATGCTGAGGGTTGAATGTTCATTAATGATTTAAAAGGGGAGTGTGGTTGTGAAAGGCAGTATCAGAAATCCTCAGAAGTAGGTAACAGCAGTCAAGTTAATGTTTGCAGCTCTTCAAAAGCATTTCTTGGATGTCTCTTCAAAAGGGTGTGGATGCACTGAGGGAGCGCTCTGCCATCCTTTCTTCTGTTTGAGTACCTACCTGAAAATAGATGCAACATGGATTTTTTTGTAATAAATGTTAAATGGGAAAACAGTCAGAGCCAAGACTAGGTAAAAGACTTGAATGATCACAGTTAAAAGTCATCAATTCCCCAGCAAGGTTAGATGAGCTCAATGTATATAGATCAGCAAAAACTTCAGGAGGGAGCCTAAAAAGAACTGGAAAGCTTTATTCTCTTGGACGTTAAACATCACATCTGATTACTTGGTAACACACAGGGTGATCTCTCCGTGGGGCTGCACTCACCTTTCTGTGCATGTGTGTGTTTGCCCATGACTGTAATGTTGCAGTGCCGAAGCGTTTGTAAATGCAGATAAACTAACTCCAGCTCAGATTTATTCCGTAAACAGCGCTTCAGAGTCGCTTCTGCACAGATTCATCTGGTGGGTTGTTTCAAAGTCACATGAGCTTATTTGACTGAGATGATTGCAGCTCTCGTCTGTGCCCAGGGGAGTCACTTAGCCTGGAATCAGACAACCTCTAGCCCTAACACTATGAAAGGCAGAAATGCATACCATTATTTTTGGTTGATCTTTGTTAGCAAAGTGGCTGTTCAGCTTCTGCAGGATCCTAAGCACTGTATTTAAAGCCTCAAAGTAACTTCCTCACTTCTAATCATTTCATATCTTTTCCTTATCTTCAGTCTTCATCTTCTGCTTTGTCTTTTGCAGTCTCATATAAAATGTTTAATAACAGTTTAGAGAAAAATAATGCATTTTGTTTATGTGGGTCAGGGGAAGACTAGCCTGTCCTTAGTGTTTGATCTTTTCTGGAGAGAAAAATCCCATTGCTATCTTTCTGCAGACGAGCCATTTGAAAAACCTCTCACCAGCTAAACAGAAACCATGTCTGGGTGTTTTGTCTTCCTTATCTTTTGTCTGTGTCTCAGTGCTACCAATGAAAGGAAGAGAGAAGCAGTGCAGCTTCTCACACTGACAGTGACATAACTTGGCACTTGCTGGAGATTAAAGTGAATATGACAAGATCTTTATTTCTAAGGCAGTCACAGGGATCTGAAGTGCTGACTTCTGTCAATATGGCAATGGAAAGCTTCTCTGCCTCTCCCTCCTGTGAATGCTGTTGCTATGAGAAAAGCAAGAGGCAGAGATGAGACAAGACATGATTTAACCCTTCAAATATTCTAGGCTTTACCAGTATGCTAGTGGCTTAGGATAGAATGAAGAGAGGAAAAAAGAACATGGGGCAACACTACCAAGGGCTCATAATGATACAAACATGGGTTGTGCAGCTGCATCTGTCCAATGTGTACAAAAAGGGTACAGGTGCCTAGGAATGGACATAAAATGCATAGGACAAGGCCTCCCGTGCCTGGAAGCCAGTATACAATTACTAACCTAACAGGGGTTATTCTGACTTAAAGCAGTTGAGAATTTGGTGTACAAGTCCTACTTCTCATATTTCCTCCTGCCATGAGATGTACCTGTTTGTGAACACACATAGCATAGAGGCTTACTGAAAATGAGTCCTTTACGAATTTTTAACCCCCTGCACTGGGCTGAGAGAGCTCTCCAAGAGGGGAAACTGCTTTCTTCCAGCTTGTTCCAGTCTGCAAAGCTGTGGCCTCCCATTTCCCCCGGCCCAGGCACATTTTCTCATTCTGCCTTTGGACTGCTGCACAGAAACCCCCGTGGGGAAGAGGGCACACATAGTTTAAGTGGATCAGGTTCAGCTTCATCAACACAGGCTTGCACAAAGCAAAATGTAGTCCTTGCTTGAAGCAGTTTTGATCCTGTTTGAGTCTTGTTTCCTAAAGGCTAAAAAATGTCTGAGTTGTCTGCTTGGGATGAAAGTGGCATGAATCATCAGGGAAACCCAGGAGGAAGTATCTGAAATTTTCTACCCTGGCAAACACACACAAGTGGGCTAGAAGCAGCAGCAAGAAGATTAAAGTCCCAGTCCTTGACCCCTTTCTGCTCCCAGTTAGTTTGATGCAGGGCATTTCTTTTTACCCATATGTCTCTTCGAAATGGATCAACTGATCTCGTAGTCCCTCTCAGTGAAGTCCCAGAGTTTACTCAATGTTTTTTGTGGCACTTGAAGCTCTTGGATGGAGAGCTCTGCAGAAATGCAGAGCTCTGTTGAAGCTAGTAGAAGAACATGGGCCAGCAGTGTGCCCTTGCTGCAAAGAAGATTAATGGTGTTCTGGGCTGCGTTAGATAAAGCATTGTCAGCAGGTCGAGGGAGATGATCTTTCCCCTCTACTCAGCGCTCGTGAGGCCTCAGCTGGAGTGCTGTGTCCAGTTCTGGGCTCCTCAGTACCAGAGAGGCATGGGCTTACTGGAGAGAGTCCAACAAAGGACCATGAAGATGATAATAAAGGCGCAGGAGCATCTCTCATGTGAGGGAAGGCTGAGAGAGCTGGGACTGTTCAGCCTGGACAAGAGAAGGTTCATGGGGATCTTATCAATCATTACAAATACCTGAAGGAGGAATGTAAAGAAGATGAAGCCAAGCTCTTCTCGCTGGTGCTCAGTGACAGGACCAGAGGCAGTGGGCACAAACTGAAACACAGCCCAGTCTGTCTGAACATAAGGAAACCCTGTCTTACGGTGAGGGTGACTGAGCACTGGCTCAAGTTGCCCAGAGAGGTGGTGGAGTCTCCCTCCTTGGAGACATTCAGAAGCCATCTGGACATGGTCCTGGGCAACTGACTCTAGGTGGCCCTGGATTGGACTAGATGACTCCAAAGGTCCCTTCTAACCTCAACCATTCTGCGATTCCGTGAACATCAGGATTTCATCAATGTAAGTGGACAAATTCATCACTCTCTCCATGTCTTTTCTGGTTTAATGCTGTTTCAACCCTTGCTGGCTTGGGCTGGACTGCAAGCTGGTGTCAGTCAGCATAGTTCCGCTTAACTGCAATTGACATTCAGAATTAAGTAGAATAATTGTTGCCAACAGTCTGCTGCTTCTCTGTTGGACAGCAGAAGGGTTCAGCATTGCACTCATTCGCCTCCTAAACAGGAAAGCTGCAACTACAGAAGAAAGGTGCTTAGTGAAAGCATGAAAGAAATCCATCCTCTCCCCTGTTCAGAGGACTCAGTAGATAGGCCAGTTCTTTATTTCTGGAAACTGGTTATTCTCTCAGTTATTGACCATCTTCATCATGTTGGTTAAATAATTTCTAGCACAGATTGTTTATGGTTAAGGGCTACTGCAAAGTCCTGTGCACCAAGTTTTTATATCGCTATTTGCCAGAAGCGCTAATGTATTCTACAAGAAAGCCTGCACTGAGTGTGCCCTATTTCCTTTCTCTTTTGCCTATGCACTTCTCCTGCTATGACTGTTAGCAAGAAAACGTTGAATTTAGTTAGCTTCTGGTCTGACACTGCGCAGCTTATTCTACACACTGTGTTACCCTTGGTGTCAAGATTGCGAAGGCTGAGAAGAATCCATTATCAAATCTGATACCTCCGTGAGTTTACTCATGAGTTTGCATTTAATCCCTGTGTAAATGGAGGCCAGATGATGCCCCACAGATTTAATTCCATTTGTATAATACTGGGGGATTCGCTCTGCAGGGCTGTCTCCCAGGGAAAACGGTGGGCAGCTGGGGGAGAGGGAGCCAAATGTCTCCACCTACTTGGACCTCCTGATTTTGTGTTGGAGTTCAGGAAGTTCTGCAAGGGGTATGAGAGTGAGATCTTCAAGTATTTCAGCAGAGTGTTGTGCATATTGGCTGAAGATGGAGTAAATGTGAGCAGGAGACTCCCATGATGATGCTTTGTGGTGCAGTAGGAGCAGCGGCTTTGGACAGCCGTGCACACGAGGACAGCTTCAGCTGTTTGGGCAGTGGTTGCTGCTCCAGTAGCCACTGTGGTCTCCTCCAAAGCTGGAGGGCTGGGTGGGCTTGGTCAGTGTAAGTTCCAAAGTGCTATAGAGAAAACAAAAATTCTATACACTTGGGAACCACTCCTGAAGCGTCTTCTCAGCTGAGTAGACCATAATGTAACTTCACTGCCATAGGTTTGTGTGTGAGCATTGCAAGATCAGTAAAAACCAAATGATCAGCTGTTAGATGATACTAGATCAACTCGTGTCTATTCAAAGGAAGATGGAGGGATGCAGACCTCAATCCAGAAGCTGACCCATAGCATAACTGGGAGCACATGCTGTGCCACCAGTGGTGCACATTGCTGGAACTGGTGACCCATTTGTCCCCTGTCCTCCCCACAGTGATTCATGCTTTCCCTGAGACCGGGTTGCTCTGTGTTGCTCAAGTTCTAGAAGGCCAGATATGATGCAATGAAAGGTATTACGTGCGCCGAAGTGAGATAACAAGTAGTCATGCCCTATGAGGGCGCTGGTTTCCAGAGCTCTTACCAGCAAGGCTGCTGCTATCTCTTTGACTAAAACAAGAAGCAGATATTGCCGTGTATGTGGTCACCAGGGTGTGCACTGCAGTCTGCACACCCTTATCTACCAGCAGTGTTGGCTGAGTAATGTGTGTTTTCACTATAGATATTATTCTGTGTCTGCCTTGAGGTATGTCTTGTGACTTTTAATTTCAGTTTTCCCAGGGAGTAGTTGGGCAACTGTTATTATCCAGATTATCACAGCTGCGTGTGTGTTTCTTTCAGTCATATTGATCTGACCCATTGCCAGTCAAAGAAAGAAACGTGGTTCTTAATGCATTTTTCTTTCCTCCAAGGAACCTGCTGCTTTTAAGCAGAAAATAGTTACGTTTCTTAGCTGTTTTCCTGTGTGGTTAAGACAGGGCAGTACATGAGGCCAGGACCTCACTTGATGTTTGGGCCTGACCCTCTCAGCGCTTCCGGCAGCGCGTTTCCTTTCACATCGTGCCAGGTCAGGACCGCTGCAGCCATCGGTAGGTCACAGCCTTTTGCTGGTAGATGAGGGTGGATGCCAGACACCGAGGACACCCCGGTGGACCCAGGCTGAGGGCACCCCAGCAGACTCAAGTTCGGGGTGTGTAATTTGGCCGTGAGCTGAGCTGTACGCAGCCACTTTCTGTCACATGGGCAGAGGACCTCGCTGTTCCGGGCCACCAAGTCACCGAGGGTAATGATTGATGAAAAGACTTCATTAAATAATCCAGAAGTCTGGCTATTGCTCCTTTCTTTCCTGAGTCCAGAGGTAACCCAGGATCTAGGTTGCGGCTGTTACCGCTTGGTGTCCCCAGTGGTAGAGCTGCTCCCACGTCAAGCTCTAGGACGTCCTGTGCCTCCCTCAGTGCCATCTCTGCTTCTGGCAGGTGCTGGGCTTGGGTCCAGAAGGCCTGCCTGCTTTACCCACCCTGACCTGGGAGAAGACAGATTTTATTTCTGGTTTTTTTTTCTATTCTATTTTTCATTTAAAAGCTGTTTATCAGTTGAAAGAGAAGGCAGTCTTCTGCACCAGTACTTACTCATGTAAACATGCTGAAGTATTAAAGCTAAAGTTGAGTGCTACGTCATTTAATCAGTGACCAGTGTATACTTCAGCACATCTGCAGTTGCACATGGGCATGAAGTAGTTCTGTCCAGTTGTTAGGGTACACTTAGACACTGAAGATGCCTTTTAAAGTGTAATTTCATAGGCGAATGGTACTATAATACTCTGTGCTAAAGAGGGAAGTGAAAAGGAACTGAGTGATACTACCATTTCTAGATGTTACTAGTGGTGGGTGCTGTTAGTCAAAACTGGAAACTGTAGAGGACCTTTGACCTTTTATAAGTACTCAGCAAAACGCTAAGTTACTGCTGGTCAGTTAAAAGCAGTTTGGTGTTTAATAGCGGTTTATGATTGTTTTCAGACACAGATGAGCGAGGAGTTACCTGGGGCAGCTTGCAGTTGGCCAGCCAGAACTGAAGCAGCCTGCGGTAAAGATGAATGCAGGGAGGCTCGTACAGCAGAGGAGGTCAGCAGATGACAGGAGGCTTGCCCAGGGCTTGAAAGAGGATCCGAGGATATTTGGGGTATTATGAAACAGCAGATGTCAAAGGAACAAAGCAAAGGGTTAAAACAAAAGAAGTCAGGCATGAGAGTGGTGGCCACTTCCAGATCGAGCTAAGACACTAAGGTGCAATAACATGAGCCCAACATCAACAGAAAGCAGCCAGGAGAAGCAGGTAGCGAAAAGAGCAGCCAGCAGCTAAGTTTATTTCTAGCCTCTTGGCATGCACAAGACATACCCTTCGGGTATGCCTGGTAGCCAGAGGACATGACAGCTTTAGCTGTAGCTCTTTTGTCTCTAACTATTGTGATTTATGTGCTCAGACCCCTGGACTGGTGTCTTACCAGCCATCAAGGGGGCAATGCATTGCTGGATTTTTAAGGTAAATCGTTTTTCAGTCAATGTAACCCACCAATTCTCAAGATTTCAAGGGAGCTGGATGAAATGGTGAATATACCATTCTTCTGCTGGTGGCTGCTCTTCCCACCAGGAGTGCTGGAGAGGAAAACTTCATCTTTGTCCTACTTAGTGCTGTGCTGGCAAGCATTTGTGAGTGGGCTGTAATTCATGGAGCAAAAGGGCAGAAGCTGATTCAGCTTGCTCCGTCACCCAGGAGCAGTCTCTGCTCCTAGGGCTGTTTTCTATTATTAGTCTCCCTGGGCAGGTTTTTAACAGTAGGGATTTAACACCAGTTTTTGCCACCAAAACAGTGAGGTTTTGCCACCTTTTTGCTCCCTAATACAGGTAAAAAGGAGACGAGCAGCTTTGCACACAGTTTTTGGGGTGAGAAGTGAGAGGCATAAGCAGCAAATGATACACAAAACCAGCTCCATTTCTGCCACATGCCAGGGTTTCACAAGCTAGGTCTTTTCCTTAAGATGTCCTGCATCTGGTCATAGGAAAATGGCAAACCTAAAACACTGTGTCTTGATTTAGCTGGGCTGCCTAATGAGATGTACCAGACCATCAGCAGCCTAAATAGTTTTTCATGGCTGGGACTGTTGTTGGAGATTGCTTTATGTCTGAGCATCTTACCAGAGCCTGAAGCAGTGAAGTGGCCAACACCAGGTGAAAAGTGGTGGGAGAGAGGTGATTAATTTCTGGGCTTCTTTGCAACTCACAGCCTGAACACCTCCCCGATGGGCTGGGCTTGGTACAGCCAGGTTTGTGGTCACTTCAGAGCATTAATTTGGAAGTACTGATACTATCCGGTTATATTTTAGGTGTCTTTTAACCAAAAATTAAAGGATTTCTGTTATGATGATGAATAAAAAGATGGAGCTGGAGCGGTGGGGAGTATTCAGCAATGGCCACCTAGTTGTACAGGGGCAAAGGCTGCAAGCTGGCTTACATTTTACACTGCGTTGTATCGGTGGCAGATCCACCTGCCTGTGTGCCATTATCACTGTTCACTCTCTATGAAGAAAAGAGCAGGGTGTTGAAAATGAATATAATGGGATATAGAAATGAAGAGTTGTGATTGTGGTTATTTCCTCGCCATGGTAAAATAAAGCAAGGACACGTGATATGTTTTTGGTAAGAAAAATTGTGGCAAATGTTAGCGAAGTAGGGATTAGGTTTCTGGCAACTTTGCAAGTCACATAAGCTGCACTTAGGTATAATACGATGTTTATAATGGCTTAATAGTATTTTTTGTTAAAACATATGTTCATTAAAAAAATCTTCAAAGCAATCCATCTTCACTGTACAACATGCAAAAGGTTGAATCTCTAAACCTTAGCCGTAGGCAGATTTTAAGGTTGTGTTTGAGGAGGACTCTTCAAGTCTTTAAATGTCTGCATGGAGTGGCATCCACATTAGGACCACTTTGAGGCTTGGGGAAGTCCTATATATTGTAAAAAGAGGCTGTGGCCTTACGTGAGAGTGCTAAACCCCTTGCTATTCTTCTGAAGGTATCTGCTTATTAGCAGTGCCGAAAGATGAATTTATGCTTTCCCCTGTGCTCCCATATAAAACCTTTGTGTCCTTTAAAACCTCAGCAGCAGTTTGTGGTTAACTTACTAAATTACAGGGGTGGAAGCCTGAGCAATTCGGTGCATCCATTCTCACTGGAATGACATGGGTTTGACTCACTGGGTTTTGTTCCCAAACACAAGGAATGTTTTGTTCCGGTAACATACCTGAGTGCAGCAACAGGAGCCACGCACGTGGCCGGTGCCGCGGCTCAGCAGCCGGGGCAGTAACTTCATGAAGTAGCTACCTCAATAATCTGCAGTCTTTAGGGGATATGGCCCTCCTGGGAGTGCTTACGGATCTACATCTCAAAAATAGTAGTGCAGGGGATCCTTTTGATGCTTTCAAACAACTATATACAATGATTTTTTTCCAAATGATTTGATTACAAATTAATGAGGTAAGGGACTTGGATACTGTGTTACATGCAGAAATACATCTCCCTTTTTGATGCTGAGTATACACCCTTTCTATTTGCAATGGTATTCACATATTCAGGACTCAAATCCCCCATTATCCATTCCTTGAGAGCAGAGCAGACTCTTGTAATAATATTGCATTATAGTCCTTCCAAAGATAATGAGGTGGCTCTTGTTGCATTTCAAAACAGTGTGACCAAGATGAGGGTTTGATCCAGCAGCTACATTCTTCCAGAAGTACTAAGGTACTTGCAGCTATTTGATATTGAGCTATTTTGGCCCTCAATTGAGAAATAAATAGGTCAGGCAAGGCCTTTGAAAGAAATTTAATAGATACATCGAACACTTGCTGAGAAGCATAAAACTCTCCTGCTAAAATGAAATTGAGTTCATGAAAGGTCACGATTATCTCTTAAAGTAAGTTTTTGCATGTCTGCAGAGCAAATACTGCATTAAAGATAAGGGTAGAATCTCTGTTTTACTGGTAATGCTCCAAGATTTCTTTTTTCCTTCAAATTATGATACAGCTTCCTGCAAGCTAAGCAGCCAGCCCGCTAGAGCTGACTTTTGCTTTATTGCTATGTAGTGACATACCAAACTAGTAAGGCATCAACCAGTAAGTAGGAGAAGAACCATGAGCTGCCAAAATAACAGGAAAATACTTTTAAAAATTATTTTATTGGTGACTTTTAAGACCTGCTGTCAGTTTTTCAGAAACTATTGTGACACGGCTAACAATCCCAAGTTGGTTTTACTCTAAAGCTGATTTTGCCTTTATATGCACAATCACAAATTTGGGAAATGGTCTAAAAAGGACGTAATATACCTTTAGTATATATAGATATCCATGTAGATAGATGTATAGATGTCTATACATGTATATCTATCTATATTTACATGTAAATCTATGAAGCATTTATAACCGTACTTTGCTCCATCCCAGACTTCCACCAGAAGTGCCTTCTCACTGAATTTGGTGTCACACAAACACGTGATTTCACATGTCACAACAGATGGGGCAGAAACGTCCAGCAGAAAGAAGAGTTTAGAGGCACCCTTGGGGCTGGCAGCTAAAGCAAAACAGAAGCTTGCCCTGGCCTGCTAAATCATAGAATGTCCTGAGTTGAAAGGGACCCACAAGGACCATTGAGTCCACCTCCTGTCCCTGCACAGGACAACCCCACAGTTCACACCATGTGTCTGAGCGCCTTGTCCAGTCTCTTCTTGAACACTGTCAGGCTTGGGGCCGTGACACCTCCCTGGGGAGCCTGTTCCAGTGTCCACCACCCTCTGGGGGAAGAACCTTTTCCTCATGTCCAACCTAAAACTCCCCTGGCACATCTTCCTGACATTCCCTCGGTTCTGTCATTGGTCACCAGAGACAAGAGATCAGTGTCTGCCCCTCCTCCTCCCCTTGTGAGGAAGCTGTAGCCGCCATGAGGTCTCCCCTCAGTCTCCTCATCTCCAGGCTGAACAAACCAAGTGATTTTAGCCACTCCTCATATGGCTTCCCCTTCAAACTCTTCACCAACTTTGTGGCCTCCTCTGGACACTCTCCAGTAGCTTTATATCCCTTTTATCCAGTAGCACCCAGACCTGCACACAGAGCTCCAGGTGAGGCCACACCAGTGCAGAGCAGAGCGGGACAATCACCTCCCTCGCCTGGCTGGCAATGCTGTGCTGGATGCACCCAGGACACGGTTGCCCCTCTTGTCATGTCGACACAGCTGCAGCACAGGCCAGCTGGCTCCAGATCAGGGGACATTTGGCTTCATGAGTGGCACATGGTGACTGCAGTGCGGTGCTGCTCTGCCTCTGGGCCACTTGGGCTGCGATAATTCATAAGTAAGTGATAGTGTTGTTCGGGTCATATGGAAAGTTTGTGTTTGGAAAGCTGAGACAGTCCTTGCTGAATATCGGGATGTGCTTGTATTTGGTTAAATAGAGACCCAGAGCATGTTTGTCATTGAATAACGCAGCAGAAAGAAATGCAGGAAAAACACTGTTTTACAAGCTCAGGACATGGTCTGCAGCCTGTTACGCTCTTGCTGTCAGAGAAGCTCCACACTGAGAAAGTGGTTTAAGGGAACTGCCCCCTCCAGCGCCGGCAGGAAGGCCTGGGACTATGGCCAGTGCAGGACGGATGTCGCAGGTGGATGCAGCACGTTTGTGTCACGGTGCCGAGCAGAAGTCACCGTCGCTCCAGCGGATGCCAGACGTTTCATGACTTTTCAGTATGTTTTGAAAAGCATCCCACAAAGCTGAGGAGTAAGACTAATGGCAGGCTGTGCTAATACTGGGTGGTTTTGCACTGTAAAGGTGGTGTTAGTTGGCCTCTTCAACGCTGGGAACTAAAGGAGGCTGAAGTGAAAAGGGAGGTGAAGATCAGCACTGCTCTTGAGCGAGCAGGAATGAAGGGTGAGGGCGAGACTGAAGAAGCTGATGCAGGTGGTTTGGGAGTCGGCATTTTGAGAGAAGAGGGTGTTTCTTGGGAGCGGTGAGCCGATGGACTCTCCAGGCATAGCAGCTGCAGGGCAGTGGTTGCGGGGACAAGGCAAATCCATCCCCCAGCACAGCTGCTCCCTGGCCCGGTGATGGAGCGGGGTCGCAGCAGCTGGAGCTGCGTGGTGGAGTCTCCATCCTCTCAGCTCACCCCAGGAGCCTACCCCAACCCAACAGAGCTGCTAGAAGCCTCTTTGTATCCCTGCCAGAGTAGCAGTCAATGCAGAATACAGCTCGGGGTTTTGAGGTTTTCATTAGGGAAGAAGGAGTGTATAGCAGAACAAATAATTCACAACCAAAAGGGAAACCAAAATAACTTTTCAAGCATGTGAGGCCAGTAGGAAATCAGATAGTGTTAAGGGGCCCTTGGACAAGGACACTTTTACCCCTTGTACAGTATTGCAGTTCTGCTAGTGTTAATATTTTGTGTGTGACATGGTACTAGTGAATTACTGGGTTCCATTCTCCACAGTTGATGTTTGTCTGTGGTCTTTCACAAGAATCAAAAATACCTCAATGGCAGAGAAGTAAACAAAGCCTAACCCCAAAGTCTGGGCATGAGCAATACTAAATATCACTGGCTTTTGCCACCAGTATGATATATCACATTTAGGAAGCCAGTTCCATAGGTAATTGGAGTGGGAGCCTGGAGCAGATGGCCTAATGCCCTGGCCTTTGCCAGTGGGTTATGAGCTTGATGTAATCATGAATATGCAATAAAGTAGCAGGCGTGTTGCCTTTCTAAGGGCTAAAAAAATCTCGGCTAAATCCCAACAAGACAGGAGGGGAAACCCCAGAGCAGATCTCAACACAGTCAAAATTGACACCTTTCCTACTGTTACTTGAAACATTTTCTCTGATATAGGCCAACAATGACTTAGAAATAATACATGCACTTTCACTAAGTCCTCTGAGTTATTCCTATGTTATTTTTATCTGTTTTAAATTGGTTGAATAGCTGTGGGTTCGTTCTGCTGTTACTTTGCAAGCTTTCAGATTCACTGCATATGCCCTTGTGTTCATATTTGTATTTGCGACTCTCCCAAAGTTTTACAGGACGTAGCACATCTCCAAAGATTGTTATTCATTATTTAAAACCTGCTGAGTTGCAATCCAAATTCCATCCGTTCTCTGTTGGCTGTTATTGATTTTCCATTCATAAACTTTTATCAAGTAACGCCAGGCGGCATCCAGGCAGCGCGGCAGCCGAGAGGTGAAGAACGCCATTCACAGACACGTTGCAGGCTGATCGTCACCCGTAGACACTGGTTGATGAATCACAGTGAGCAGCAAATACATCCTGAACACGAGCATTCTTCCGTATGCTGAAGGAAGTGTTGCAGTTTTACTCATTTCATCTGCGTATTGCTCTCTGGAGGCTTTCATCCCAACATGTTTCTTTTTGCAATGATTCAGGGACATACTGTGAAATCTGGAATTCTGCTAAATTCAGGCAAGCTCCTTGCTGAGTATGACATTTAGGATCTTAATTCTGCAACAAGATACATCAAACATATGGCCACATAGCAACGCACTAAAATGTGAATTTACTGTGGGCTGCATAGGAATTGTACGCATTATTATGCAAGGCTCTTCTCAGGCAATGCAGCTGCAGCTGTACATGGAAGGAAGACTACAGCTCCACAGGGTTTTCCTGTCACCTCTGCAGCCTTATAAGCCCATTTGTGGGGTGGAAGCGCAGAGTTAACAGCTAAAGGCAAAAGGTTTTGCCTATGGGTGGATCTTAACATGCTAGTTGTAATGTGACTTTTGCCTGGAGGATGGCAAGTGCCAGGGAGGGGGTAAGGAAAGAGATACAGACCTCTTCACTGAGAGTCTCAGTTTCCACCGTTTTCTTAAGCCTGTTGGCAGGTTAAGCATTGCTTAGATGGCAGTGACACCCTGTGGTACCAGCTGCTGGTGCAGCACTCACTGGTGGTTTGTTCAGAAGTCAGTATAAGATTGCAATAACAAAGAGTCCAGGGATGCATTAAATTCATCTTCGCAGACTGCATCCTCCATCCTGCCTGGGTGCCTTTGTACTAAGCAGACTGTATCTTTCTGGATTTAAATGTCCTGGAAGTAGCTACTGCCTCTTTCTGAGCATTTGTTCAGTGCCTGCACAGTGAGTCTCTCTGGTTCGACTCACTTCTGGTTTTACAGTAAGAGGAATTTGCTGTAGTAACAAACCAGTATCGCATCACGGTTCACCTTTGCTATATAACTTTGTAAAGATGCTCGTTGCATCTCTGCTTGCCCTGGTGAGCAAGGAAAGCTTGAGGTTGGAGGGGACAGTGCTCATCTTGGGTATTTTCTCTCTTTCAGGGGGTTCATGAGTCAAAAGGTGTGACTGAAGATTATTTGAAACTGGAATCCCTGATCCAGAAAGTCGTTTCTCCTTACTTGGGCACATACGGTCTGTATTCCAGTGACGGACCCTTCACGCACTCTTCCTGTATCTTGGGTAAGAATAAGAAAAGCTCGATTTGACGCAGCACAGAGGGCTTCACCAAAACCTTCGTCCACACAGGGCCAGGGCCCACATGAGAGGAGGCTGCCAGTACTAACACTACACGGTCAGGCTCCTTTGCTAAGGCTGTGCTCTTTGCAGTGTGCAAAGTCACAGCAAAACTTGCTTGTGGCAGAAGATGGAAACACATCATCATAACAGTGCTCATTTATAAATCTGTGAATCTGGAGTGTGTTTAGCATTTCCATTCTACCTTTTAATGCGAGAGCTTTAACACAGGATGCTTTATGGACAGTGAGAGGAAGAAGCAAGAAGCCATGTCTAGAGTGCCAAGTAATGTCTGTTGAATAGCACACAAAGGTCATTCAAGGCTGTTTAAAGCAGGGAAGAAAGTAGGAATTTGTCTTAGAGAAGACTAACTGATAAGCCTTTAAATCAGTAAAAGCTTTCTGCAGAGTAGAAGGTAATAAGCTGTTCTCCATCCCAATGGAGATAAGAAAAATAGAATGGAGCACACATAGCAGGGGAAATTGAGATTACATGGAAGGAAATATCTCTAGTGTCACAAAAACCGCCTCTGGAGGCTGTTGAATCTTCACAGATAGAAGCGCTATGTACATGTCACATACCACAGGCATCCAAAAGGAGCAAGGTGGGTAAACGTGGTCCTACCTGGTGGCAGAGGCTGAGTGAGTTACTTTCTTGAGTCCCTTCCAGCTTATTTTCTATGATTCCTTGAGCTCTGAAGTATTCAGTGACTTCTGTGAAGGCAAGATCTGGCCAACGGGAAAGTCTTTTGAATATCCCTTGTAGCAGTTAAATCTGTTGAAAATGCAAGGGGGATACTACCAGCGTAAATCAAAAAGGAAATGAGGTAGTACCTGAGTATTTTAATACAAATACTGTGATAGCGTGCTTGAATAGAGAAAACCAAGGGGAAAATAAGTTCAGTTGTGTGTTTTCTATGCAGGCAGTTTAATCTGTTTGCTTGTCAGAAATGGTCAGTAAGGTAGTTGGTTTTCCCTTGAAGCTGAATGGAAAAATGGTTATATTGCAATAGGCATTTAAGAAACAAATCAGTTTTACGTGAATGAATAGAGGCCAGTTATTTATGGAAAACAGTTCAGGATTACTACTTTGAATTCATTGCTTGCCATTAAAAGGCCACAAGCATTTAAATGGAGTCCCAAATTGATGTTATGTGAACACAAGCTTTTGTTTGCCAAGACAAAAAAAAAATGCACCCAAGGAAAATAAAACTCCAGTGAAACCAATTGTTGCATTACATGACTGCAGAAAATAGGAAGGTTTTGGTGGACCAGGCGCTTCCTCTTGCTGCGGTCTGGGGTGTAGCAGTACCCCAGGATAGATCTTACTGTAGTCAGTGAACCTGGATCCAGGGGAGCTGAGCGTGTTAAGTTTCTGCTGCTTTTAAACTAGCGCATCTAGTTCTGTCCAGCTATTTTGGTAGCATGATTTGAAGCTGTGACATACTGTGGTCAGGACTGGTGAGGCCACTGACCTCTTTTCTTCCCTGTCTGGCCAGCACACCCAGCCTTCCCTTCCAGCCAAGACTTGGTGTGACCAAAAAGCCAGAGTTCAGTGGCAAGGGAGGCCCAGGGAATCTCTTCTGTTTGCCAGGTGAAACTCCTAACAAACAAAAAGTCCAAAAGTGAACTTGGCTCAGTTGGTTTCGCTGCTGAGGCAGACACAATTGCAAAATGTAGTCTTAAGTAACAGAAACTGGCTTTTTTAGTAGTAAAGCGTATGATTGGAATTTGTGTCCAGGTAAGCGCATAATTATACACAGGTATAGTTTTAGAAGAAACTGGCGTTTGCAAAGGAAATTGCGTGGTTTGCAGGGGAACATATACCAGGATCCTGATTTAAAGCAGACAATTTATATGCAGTGGCTGTGGTTGACTTCCAGAGCATAACTGGATCCCCTTCTCCAGCCACGGCCCCTTCATGGGGATGGCAAAGTGAGAGTAGCAGGAAGAAAGCTTCAGACTAGACATGAGGAAGAAATATTTTACACTGAGGGCGGTGAAACACTGGCCCAGGTTGCCCAGAGAGGTGGTAGATGCCCCATCCCTGGAGACATTCAAGGCCAGGCTGGACGGGGCTCTGAGCAACCTGATCTAGTTGAAGATGTCCCTGCTCATTGCAGGGGCGTTGGACTAGGTGAGCTTTGAAGGTCCCTTCCAACCCAAACTATTCTATGATTCTAAAAGCGAGACCTGTTATTCACACCACTTTTTTTTTTTTTTTTACCTTTTTTCAGCATAAGTGAGTCTGAGCACTGAGGTCTGCAAAAAGTTTGCATGGTGGTCACTTTGATGTAGCTGCTGGAGAGCACTCCGGCCCTAAACCACTCGTGGCAGATCTCCGTGCTGATCTGCTGCCACCTGCTGCTCATTCTTTGGAAAGAGCCCACTTGGTTAGCAGCTGCGTTCCTACAATCAGTGCCGGACCGAGGGCAGGTTTGTTCCCCAAAAAGGTTGCTTTGGGCACTGCCTTCCAGTTGACAGTTCCAAACACTCTTGCTGCTCTCTCCTTGTGTGGTCTCCAAACAATGCTTTGAACCTAAGTTTTTCCAGAATTATTAGTGAGACTGCCTATCTTAAGCCTTGTGCCCCAAATTTGAAGAGACCTCATTTTCCCAGGGTGGGTGGAAAAGCTAAATTTCAACTACTAGAAATTAGTGATGACCTTTCTAGCCTGAACAGGAATAGTATTGCACTTTCTGTTCTTGTCTAAAGGAAGTATTTGCAGTTGTGTACCAGGTCTCCCACAATATTTACTGTGTTACTCTAGTTGCTGGAAGTTGTATGAATATAAGGGAATAACAGCTATCATTTGTAAAGGTAGGTTTGGGGTCTTCAATATGCTGAAGGAATCTAGGAAATCTGAAGTGCATAGATCTATAAAACCAAAACAATGTATTCTTTTATGAAAGTTTCTGTCATTCAAGAAAAGTTCGTTAATATTTAGGCCTTGACTTTTCTTTTGAACACCTGTAATTATTAGTCCCACAAAAAACAGGAGACTTTGTAGATGTTACTCTGGATCTTTCTCTGTTTACAGAGAAGCGGTTCTTCAGGCGTTCGAAATCGGGTGACATCCTTGCCAAGAACCCCGTGGTGCGATCGAAAAGCTACAACAATCCGCTGCTGACACCAGTGGCCGAGTACGAAACCGAGGGCATGGCTGCCAACGGAACAGGCATCCGAAGGCACTCCGTTTCGGAAATGACCTCCTGCCTGGAGCTCCAGGGGTACTCCAACCTCACCACCATCATGGACAACGGTTCCAAGAGCTCCATGACAGCCACGAAAGGCTCACTGTCAGGAGACCAGGAGAGGCCCAGCACCGGGTCAGTGCAATGCTCCAGCAAGCTCAGCACAGTTGAGCAACAGAAAGGACTCTTCCACTCGATGGACGACCCTCATAGGTCTTTTGAGCTGGACAGGGACCCTTCCTTGATTCCAGTTCCTTCTTCGAGCCCTGAGAACATAGTAGATCAGATTTTGGAGTCGATTGACTCTGATTCTGAAGGCATTTTTATTGATTTTGGCCGAGGCTGTTCCAATTCATCAGCGTACGACGTGGACGTGAACAGACAGAGCATCATGTGAAGGACAGGGGGAGACAAACCCTGGGTTTTAATATCATGTATGAAAGTTACTAACGCATTGAGTCGGACTGTGGGCAAGCTATGTATGTCTAGGGCAGAACCTCTGTTGTAGGTCATCACAGCTGTACTGAAGTACACAAACACAAGTTTACAGCAGGCGGGAATCTGCTGCAAGGGGGAAGAAACTCCAACCACTTCTCTCCATCCTTGTCACTCTGCAGTCAGATCTCCTATTGTCTTTATAAACTTGGGGCTTCACAAGCTGACGAGTGTCTGGTAAAATGCTATTAGTGCAGCTGGCAGTGTTTGTTCAGTAAAACAGCCTAGTAAATAGCTGCGTCCACTTTTAATTTTCTCAAGAGGTTTCCTGTAGACAGCTGGTTGTTCTCTGAACTGTAACACCTCAGCCAGAGTGAAAACATATCCTTCAAAAAAACAAACAAACAAAAAAACAAACCCAAAGGCTGTGGGCCTTCATGCCACAGGATACAATGATAAAAAAGTCTCTTTTAATCTTTTTATTGTACATCTTGTATGCACTCCTTTGCCTAATGGTGAGTTAACAGTTCTTGAAGAAAGGCAAATAAACAGAATTGTGCTACCTGATGTCACGCGATGCCTTGAGTCTCATGTTCTGTTTCACAGACAATACCTTGTGTCTGTGGGAGAGTTGTCTTGAAGCTGGCTTTTAAGGTCCTGTTAATTTGCTCTGAATGTGGGAATTCCAAAAAATCTGTGCACTGTTCACTCCTGGAGCATCCATTGTATGGAGACATCCCAGCAGAATTCAACTTACATGTTTCCTAAATAAATAAAAACATGGCTTCTCAGTGGAAATTCTCATTATCTATTTATATTCTTAAAGAAATACAATTATACCTGTGCTGTCAATTATGTGTTGTTATTTGAGGAGTGTGAACCTTGCAGCCCTTCTCATTCTAAGCACTCCCAGCTCTTTGATTCTCCCTTGCAGTAACGTGGTGTAAGAGCTGTGTTGGTGGTTTTACAGAGGATGGATGCACATGATATGAAGGTGAAGTAGAAATCCTGATGCACAATGGATTTTTTTATCAGATGGTTTTACCGTGAAGATCTACTTGAGGTCACTCCATTCTAGGCATCTCCTCTGCAGGAAAGAGTGAGTCCTGAGCTGCTCAGCAGAGACTGGTTGCCAGTTTGGTCTGGCAGCAGCTGGCACTTAGCTCAGGTGCTCAGGGACTTGCCAGCTTCACTCTGCACTTGCGCTGCTGACCCCAGCATTGGCCAAACTCTTGGCCAGGCTTTGATTACATTTCTAGGCTCCAGTCCCCCACTTCTGATATTTAATTTCCTTTGGCCTCACTACTGGATCTTTCAGAAAGTATCACCTCAGGCTTTGGCTGCCACTCTGCTTCACTGCTGCGGATTTCCCCTTCCAGGTAGATGTGCAGGCTCCCCGTAATGCAGAGATTTGAGAACCTCAGAAGCCAGCTGAGGAAGGAGCCCCATACATGAAGCACAGAGTCTGTGCGGAGGGACTTAACACCAGCTGGCAGAAACACAGGTGCAGCAGAACATACCCTCAGTGAGAGCAGCTCTGGTGCCTGCGGGGAGCTGTGAGGGCCAATAAACGAAATGACTTAGGGTGCTGGCACCTAACCAGCCCTCTGGGTGTGCAGGTAAAGGTCGAAGATTATTGGGTCACCCATTTGGCCACTTCCTGGCCATGGCAGTGCCTGTGCGATGCTGCCGTTGCGCACCCAGGAGTACTTAACTGCTGATGGGGCTGAGAATGTTGGCAGCTTGCTCACATCTGAGGTTTGTCGGGTTCCTATCAGAGAGTTGGGGCTACCAACAGGTGTTTGCTCACCTTCGTCTAGCTGGGGGCCACAATGAGCCCACAGTCCCAAGGTACATTCGGTGCCACACTTCACCCTGTGCAAACTACGGGGGAGAGAGGAGGTCCTGCTGAATGTGAATACAAAATATGATAGGATTGGTGATTTCCTAAAGTGTCCTAAAATGGTACAAGCCCTCACACCGGTGCCCTCAGCCTCCACCCTTGTTCCTCCTGGCAAATGCTGTTGCCTGAATTATTGCTGAGGTTGGAGAAAAAGATTATCCATAGCTTTTTTTTCTAGGAACACAGTGCAGGGGAGGAGAAAATAACATTCAAACCCCTGCAAGAAAATTTTTAAAGTATAGTGGATCTAGGCCTCTCCACACCTTCTTCCTTTAGGAAGAATTATTAAATGTAATAAGAATCATAAGCTTACTTAATTATTGGGGAATGTTTAAGCAGAGTTTCAAGTAAGAGAAAAGGACCACTAGGATCCTTCCCACCTGAGCTTTTGTGTGGTTAGTGCCCTCCTCTGTGACAGGAGACCTTGAATCCCCTGGTACACTGCTGATGAACTAACCTCTCCCACCTTGCAGGCAGCCAGTGAATGACAATCCTTTTCCATTTTTAAAGGATGTTTAAATACAGGCTTCAGTGACAGCAGCTGCATAAGAGGAGTATTCCTAACAGCCACCTCAGAAGATCTCCAAGAGGAAACAGCCTTGTCTTCAGGGTTTCCTCTTGGCCAATACATTTAAGTGTGCTCTGGAGGGTCAAAGCTCTAGCTGCCAGAAAATCTTCTGTACCCTTTCGTTAGCAGCACACAGCACCTGTTCACCAGGACCACGCTGGAGAATGGGAGAAAAGCCAAGCCCAGCTGAGCCCCCAAAAAATGACTAACAGCTGTGCTAAGAGTTGAATATGTATTTTAAGGAAGTAGCACCCAAACCTGTTGGGATTCATTACTTGTTATTAGGTGCTAGGATGATCTGTAAGTGCTGCTAAGCTGAAGTAAAAGGCTAATATTTTTCCTCCTTAGGCTGAAGAGGATCTCAGTTGGCCTCAGCTGAGGTAAGTTAAGCTGATGATGTTGTAATAGAACAGGTTGATTTTTGCTGTTATGGTTTAGAGCCTGCTAAACTTGCATCTCTGCTAGCAAATGTGGTACTCCCAAAAGTGTTTTGCCTGCTGTGTTAAAGCTCTTCTGCTGGGGTAATGACAAAGAACAAGTGCATTCTGACTCTAAAGGTTCAAACTGCAGTTGCAGGGCTATTTTTTTAATTAAAGAAAACATTATAAACTCAGCAGGCTTGCTATGAAGAATCTGAAAATCTGAAGTGAGAGTTAAGTCCAAAGGCAATGGTGATAGGGTGGTATTTTGTCTCTCCTTCAAGTTTCTATTAAAATATGCAAGTGTGTATGACTGTAAATTGAAAAACTGGGTGTCGTGGTCTGGGCAATTCCTGTGAAAGTCACTGTCTCTTGTCCTCTGAGATAAAGTTTCTCACCATCCTGTTCCCAAAGAAGTGGCATGGCTGGTGGCACTATCCACTCTGTGGAAAGATGTAGGTGGAGCTGTGCTTTAGCTCTTGTGCTTTCAGCCTTTGTGCAGGTTGGCTTTGTATCTGCAATATTGTGTGTGAATGTGCCTTATTTATGAAGTTGCGAGGTGCAGAGAGTCAGACATGGCCCCGGGAAGACAGGTCGTGTGAATGATGCTGAGCCAGGTGTGTGCAGGTAATCAAAACCCAGTGTTCAGTGACTTTAAACACTGCATAGATGTGAGACCACCCTAATGTGTGATCCTTCTACAAGTAATCCCCATGCAGACAAGTCAGGGATGTGGTCTTCTTGGAGACAAATGGTGGAGTCATTGCAAAGAAAAAAAAAGTGTATCCAAGAGAAGAGTGCAGGTTCTTGGCAAAACGCATTTATGAAGTGATGGCTTTCAGCTTTCAAATGCTGCTACATGGTGGTGTCCCAGTGCACCAGTGGAACTCGAGCCCTATCTCTAAGGGGGCATTCTCTGCATGCCAGTTTTTCCTCCTGCACCACCTTTCCTTTGTTATGATAAACTCTGGCATTTTATATCCTAATCCAAAACTCAAAAGCTCTCTGCTCTTTCCCTGGCTGGGATATGTTCCAAAACCCTACAAGGGAGACAGAGAGCAACAGATAGCACTTAAAGCTCTTGTCATCTGGCACTGCAGGGTTAACATCACGCAAGCAAAACCAACTGGGAGAGTCACCTAATGAACAGCTGCTGAGCTCCATAGAGTAGTAGTAACAGCTCCCTGGAGCACAACTGGAAACAGCAGAATAATTGGCTGCAAATAATGCTGCCTGAATAGAGGTGTGCTGTGGTATTTTCTGTTTGGTTTTTTTGTAGAAATGGGGACAATGGCTTTCTGTTATTCAGTTAGCTCCTGGTTAAGCTGGTTTTGATAGTGGTTTTGACAAAAATAAAAGCTTTTGCTGATACTGTCTGAACCACTAAGTTGTGATGACGCTATGGGCTACCCTCTTCTAGGGCCACCATACGGACATGTGAGTATATGAAAATAACTGGTCTCTGGCTAAAGTTCTGGTTAGAGATGTATGGATTACCCCTTTATTAGAGTAATATCCTATAAGAATGTCTTGGAAATAAAGATGTCAGTCCTCAGTGTTATTTTTGAGCTCTGGTCTGCAGAGGTGTGACTGTCATTCCAGAATTTTTCTCATTTGGAGGGTGAGGAGCAGAAACCCAGATACCAATTGAGCCGGCAGTGCTGCGAATAATGTATGCAGCTGTATTAATAATACATAAATCCTTGCCACCATGCCCTCCGGGAGAATAAAATGCTTGGTTTACAGTTGCAGTCTTGTTTGCACCTTTCCACAAAGGAAAAAAAAACACTTCTAAAAGGGGAAAAATGTATTTTGTCTTGAAGAGCCTTCTAACATCTGTTAGTCTTTCACATGGTGTGGTAGCCACAGCAGCAGATTGCTGCGCTCAGGGGTTTGCAAGTTCCTGGGCTCCTCTTCCCATGCGAAGGGAGGAGACGATTTGCTTGGGGCTGGAAAAGCAAGCCAGCATCTCGAGCTGGGTGCAGGGCGAAAGGTGCCAAGAAAGCAGCTGTGCTGTTGTGTTTCCTAAAACCCAACTCGGGCTAGGGCTGCTCACGGTACTTTATTTGTCTTAACTGGCAGCAGGCTTCAGAAAAACAGAGGCCAGCTGATGTTTTTTGGGCTGCTGCAGCTCAGTTGCCAGCCCACCCTTCCCAGGAGGGTCATGTGGAGAAAAGCTGCCACGGAATAGTTGCTGGAAGTGTCCATGGGTGGCTAATGGTCCCTCTGTACGACCTGAAGGACCTCATGCTTCTGCCTGCTTTCTGATGTTACCAATGGATTAGGGATCTCTCAGGGACTGAGGTTACACCAAACGATCGAACTCCCTGAGCCATTGAGAGAAATGCCAGAAAGCAGTTCAAATATTTTTGTGCGGTCCCAGGATGCTGGAAACAAGTGGACACAAACTCTCCCAGGTGCTCTGTGTTGGTCCTCACTGCTCCGTCAAAACTGATGGTTAAACTGGGCTCGTTTCATCAGACTCGGATTCATGTGTTGTTTCTTTGAAATCCCTCACCTGGTTTAAAGCTGCTACCTAGTCCTCTGTATTGCCCTCGGCCGCTTTTTAGAGAGATCTGCAGAAAGGATTTAGCTTTGACCCACTATCTAAATGTCATAATTATGCTGGCATTTTAATATTCTTCAGGCAGGTAACTTGACTAGTAATTAAATAGTGAAAATAGCCTGTTCTTTCACAAATGGTGCACCCCTCAGGTCTTGTGTTGTGTAATTGGATTAGCAAATTGGCTGCTTGCCTGCCTTGTAGCAGGATTGCCTACCTGAGAGGTGAACTGCCAGGATCCCCAGCCAAAGCCAGGGGAGAGGGAAGGGAGAATTGGGTGTGTGAAGAGCTGTGGAACTGCTGGGCTAACAAACCTGCCAGAAGTTTCTCGTTGGTTAGTTGCCTTTGTAAAATGAGGTATCGGAGGCTAAGTTTATATCTCTCTTACAGTGGATCTGCATCAGCATTTTCACCCTTAACATTGCTTAATCTTCCAGAATACATTTATTTTATAATTATTAGGAGATGAAATAACTTTTTCCTGTGCAAAAGGAAATAGTCTTAGGCCGAGTTTTATCTAGGTTTTAAAATGCATTCCCTTTATAAAGTCTCTGAACTCTGGGTTTGGAAATCAGGATTTGAAAGGAATTCTTGGGGCACCGATGTTGTCTTTACAATGAAGATTAGTCTTGGGATCAGATTGCTAGGCTGGAACTCAGAGACTAGGGTGGCTTAATTCCATGTCCTCCATGGGCTTTTTGCATGGATTTAAGTCACTTAATAGCTCTTTATGTCAGTTACCTCTTCAGAACATGGGGATAATATTCTTATCTGTCTTTCTTGCATTTTAAATTGTCAAGTGGATTGTCTGTTGCTTAAAGGTTTCATGATAAAGTACACACAATGAGAGGAGACAGTGTATCAGAGAATGAATATGAAATAGCAATGCAACCCTAAACTTTTGTGTATTTAACTGTCTTATTCTTTCAATGTAGCTGCACCCCTGACTCAGGTCTATACTTGCTAATTAATTCTTATTTATGGTCCCTTCCCTATCTATCTTCGTGTCTTGCTTGGCTTTCCTCCTCCACAGTCATCTTCACTGACATATTTATAAGGATATTAGGCTCTGTTTCTTAGGCTTATATTACCTCTTTAATATTCTTTGAGCTTTGAGTACTTCATGGGTATTTTTTTTATTTCAATACATGTTATTTAGTTCTTATCAGCATCAAGCTTCTTATTGCCAATTGCTCTAAATAGTTTTGGTCCCTCTGAAATTCCTCATGTTCTGTCCTGAATATACTCAGTAACACCCAGGAGCAAATATCTCTGCTTCGTGCTTCATCCATCTCTTCCAATCAAAAAAATGGAAAGGCACTAGGCTTGATTTCCAAAGAGGAACATTTATCTTCCCACTTGCAGTAGTTTTGTGGAAAATTGAGATCATAATGTTCTGTTCTTTATGATCACTCGAACTGTTTTTCCCAGCTACAGATGTAAAGGTTGCTAGTTTATAAGTGTTTGGATCGTACCCTCAGGCTTCTGTTAAAATACAGGTATGGTACTTGTGCTCTCCAGTTCTCTACAATGTCTATCATAAAATACTCCATTTGCTGTGAATTATTAAGCCACTTCATTCTTAAACCTCATGGGTATGCAATCATTTGGGATGGTAACATACTACAGGAAGCTGGAGAGGGTGGTAACCTCTTGGGGTATCCACAGGCAATCTCTTTACATTGTAACATAGAATAGTAAAAACAGAAATGGAAATGCCACACCAAAAAAATTGGAAGTGGGATGGTATGTGGGTGCTAGAGCATTCAAAAGGTGCAAACCATTCAATGGCAAAAGTTAACTGACTTCAAATGCTCCTGAGATTTCACCCTATGTCCGCACCAATAGCTTTGTGATGTCCCTGTTATTAAAACTTGTTCAAAACTTCCCAAAGGAGGAGGGTGCACAACAGAAATTATTCTGAAGAAAATATTGTACATGGCTCTGAGTGGAGAATTTTGTAAGGCTTGTGAGGGGAGGAGTTTGTCAGGGTAAGGGTGGAAAACATTTGCAGTTTCACCGGTTCAATTTAAAGCCTGATTTGTCAGACAAGTGTTCTCAATCTTTGGCAAAATTGGCTTTTAAAATTATTTTTAACCGCTTTTTGTGTCATCCGCTCCAGGAGTGAGGAGCGGTGGCACTTGAGCACATTGTACCGCTAGCAAACCAGGCAGCATTCAAATGGACAAAAGCTTTCTGGAGAAAACTCCAGATTTCCAGGGCACAGTGACTGAGAGGTGGAAGAAAGGGCTTTGTTTCACAAACATTCCTGCAATTCCTCAGCTGCTGCTGTGCACAGCAAGGGGGAAGGCGATTACCTGCACTATCCGGGATATGATGAACATTGCTGAGAAAAACACGCTTGGGATGTTAGTTATTCTCTAAATTCACTTTTCCTTTCCTTGAGTCAAACACTAGGGACTCTGTTCATACACAAAATGGCACTTGGGTGGTAAGACTCAAGGGAGCATTCAAAGTTTTATTGTGTCAGATGCAGATGCATCCAAACACACCTGTGGCACCCTGCTGCCTCTCTTTCTTCTACCCTCTATAAACAAGTAACTGCTGGTTATTGACAAACAGCTCGAATATTTTGAAATTGGTCTTTCACGGGTCAAGCTCTAGAAGGTATTATAGATGCATCCACTATGTATGGATCCATCTAGATACTTCCATTAAGCTCCTCCATGAAGCATCAGGGAACCTTCTTGCAGTTGGAGACTGCAAGTGTCCAGCACAGTGCAGGATCTGGCCCAGTCAGTCAGGAATTAGGAAACAGTGGAGAAATGGAGTAAAACTGATGCCACAGGTAGCAGGGGAAGAAACTGCACATTGATGCCTCCAGTTGGCATGTGCAGCCTGGAAGGACCACACACATAGTTACTGTGCAGATTCAAATGAATTCAACTTTCTGTCAGCAAGAATCACTTAATGATTTGCTCATGCTGAAGAACTGATTTGATATTCTACCTTTTGCGTCTTCCAAAATATATTCCTTAGATGTTGCGTGTGAGTGAGGATTCTTGAGTGGTAATGCTGCAGCAGCTTCATTTTTAAATGCTCACAGTGGATGTATTGGTCTTGGTTCAGGTTATAGGAGTATACAAATATAGCCCCAAGTCACTTTTAAACAGTTCCACACATACAAAGATATTATTTATTTTCTCCTTACTCTTTAAACTGTCATATATTTTCCTCCTCCTAGTTAAGTGGAGTTCAGGGATTTATGTGTGTGGTGGGTGGGGTTTTTTGCTTGTTTATTTTTTCCCAGAGGATGCTTTAAATCAAACCTGAAGTCCTGCTTTTCTGGTCTTGGCACATGCTGGGATTATCTCTGTGTTTTCTGATGACTGTACTGTTCTTATTCCTTCTTTTCTTTAATAACCCTGTAAACTAGCTCATTGGGATGCTCTGTGACAAAAGCTGACCACCGGCTTCGTGTAAGGAGATGCTCCCTGAGTGGTGTGCCAGTGTCCAGGCTGCATGTTTTAGAAGGGAGACGTAGCTGTAAACAGGACTGACTGAAAACGACTATGCTGCTTGCTCTTTCCACTGGAATTTCTCTTTTCCCTCATTCATCTAGTTGCTGTTGCCTTGTTGACCGACCTTGTTGACTCTACAGGCTACAAAGACACTACAATAATCTTGTTGGGGTTCCAGATCTGTTTCTTGGGCTCCTTTTTGCACGGCCAAGAAGCCTGTCGATGAAGGAGGCGAAGATGGCAAGGAGATGCACCCAGAGTTGAGTGTCTCCTTGGAGGCACTCCTGTTGCAGCCTGACTTGCAGAAGACAATTTCTCATCTCATATGGTCAGATGTGGTGAACAGCTTCCTTCAGCAACACCTCCTCCTCTCTCTTTTCCAGTCTAAAGTGTACGTAAAAACTATACAGAGTAACGAGTCTACTCAGCACAAACGCTCCCCCTTCCAGCAGAAGCTTTTCAGGACAGCTACACAGTGTAAGGTTTGCTCAAGTCACTATCCCAAGCTGATATTTTTATCAGTGCAGGAGTCAAAAGGCAATTCTTGGACGGCAGATCCTTCCTTAAAACTGGCTGGGTAGCAGTCAGTATTCAGACTAAGATTTTCTACAGTCTATTTCTGCAGGATTTCTGTGGCCTTGCCTCTGATTCCTTGGGTGAGCAGTGATATCAAGCCTACTGTTGGGATGAAAGGATCCTGCAGTTCCACTTCTTTGCCTCTCTCCATATGCTCTCCTGGCTAACAAAACTGGTGTATAGCAACACATCAAATAAATCCCCACTCCTGCTTTCAGACGCTAACCCTCAGAAAAACCACATATTTAAGATGGTTATTTATTACAGCGGCAGTGCTAGCACCTTCTAGATGGTGGGTCCCTTCCTTGCCGGAGGGCTGTTGTGGAAATGGTGTGCTCCCTGCTCTGGGGTGCAGGTCTTCTTCTGGGGTGTGCTTTCAGCCTCAGAGTGGTGTGGTGCTGGGCTTGGTGCCAGCGTGCACAGCACCTGCGCTTAGCACCGCAGGGAAATAACACCCAGAAAAATGCCAGTGAGGGTTGCACGGTTCTGTGAGGATGGGCTGTGCTGCCCCTAAAGAAGAGCCACCCCATTTATTTATTCCAACAGCTCAGTCCTGAGCCTCTCTTATCAAGAAACGTGGATCTTCTGTACATCTCCTAAGATCACTCGTCAATAGACTTCACTACTTCTCTGCAGGCTCAGTGATATTGCAGCTCCCTTTAGGTCCTTCTTGGTTTTGCAGTGGATCAGAGCTTGTACAGTATTACTGTGTTACTATCCAAACTGGCCACTGGATTGCACCATTGCTCCAAATAAATGCATCTGAAAGCAATGCAGCACGTAAGAGCGGAGGAGCCAGCTCTGTATATAAAAGGCCTTTTGTGTTCTCACTTTCCAAAGTCCCTCTGAGAGAACAGCAGGAACATGCTGAGCTTGCTACAAGAAAATGAGTCTCTGATCAAACTCGTGCCTTCATTTATGGGCTGATGGGGACTGAGAAACACAACAACCTTAGCACCCTTTGATTTCCTCGAGCCCTGCTGCCTGTGGCGTACTCAGCTGTGCACACTGGTGATGAGTTGGGCAAGAGCTGCTGTGTTGCATTTCAGAAGAACACCCCTTCTGTGGTTGCTCATCTCATGGTGAAGGTGAGAAGACTGAAGAACTTGGAGAACTAATTGCTCTTTTAGAAGAGCCTAGCGAGAGGAACAAACAGCAGGGGTAGCACAGAAAGGCAGAGCCCAGGCTGCCCAACAAAGCTGTCGCAGCAGGACCATCTCCTGAGACGTGGAGAGCTTGTAATCAAGGACTTTTTAATCAACTGGGGTAAATGGCTCTTGCAATAGCTGTCTTGCTTCTACCGTGCACATCACATCTCTAACCTCAAGCATGTCTGAGTTGCGGATGACTTCTCTGTACTCCAGCCCTGGAGCTACCAGCCTGAGACATGGGCACTGCCACAGGGCTGCTGAAGCTCAATAACTAGAAGTTCCATTTTTGCAGACAGGTCAGATGCTCCTCCTACAGATTTGGACCAGGGTCCCCACATGTAGCTCCTCTGCCTCAGGCACTCCACAACGTGGGGAAGCAAGATGTGCGGTTCCAGCCACCTGGATGACAAAGGAAGATCAACGCTAACATAACTATCTGGATGGTCAAAGAAGAAATAATACTAACATAATTAGATCACAGCAACTAGTCAAAATATAAAGGGCCTTGGGGGGGTTGTACTGAAGTATGTTTTACATAGTTGTAAAGAGTGATAGCCCAGACTCATGAGAATGGTGTCTCCGGCCAGATGACCGCCCTCAAGTACATGTGATGTGTGAATGTTGTTGGGCCTGGTCTGTGAATGAGTGGGAATGTAACTGAAACGGACACAACATAAGTGTGGTGTGGTTTTAATAACATTCGTTGAAAAAAACATCTTGTTTAACCTCTTAGTCCAGGCTCATATCTGTAAAACCTATAAACTGTCAATGGCTAATAAAGAGGGTCTCAGTTTGGCTCAGTTCTGCCTGGCTCTGCTCTCGCTGCTAACAAGAACTTTGTGCCCATGCATCTCTCTCTGCGTCTATGAATTGTTCCTCATCGCCGCACCACAAGGCAGGGACCTCTTCTCTTTTCTACCATTGGTGTTCAGGTCTACCAATGGGTCTCTTCTGGGCTCTTTGGGGGAGCTTCCCCAAACCTGACCTGCCACAGCCTGTGCTTATGTTGGTGGTCTCTGGTCATCCAATTGGTTAGATCCTTCTTAATCTTGCCTTGGTGCTGTTTGGTTGTTCTAAGTCTCCAGCAGACCACGATTCTGTGACTTTCAGATGGCTGCCTTGCAGCCATAGCTTGTTTCATATCCTGCCTAAGACCTTAAAGCCACAGTTTAGGCATTTGTCTGGCACACACAAGGTCTCTAGGGAAGGCCCTGCAGGCTCCTCCATGGATCCCAAGCAGAGCAAATGGGCGGGTTACAGAGAGACATGGAGGGTGTCCTCAGCAAGGCAGTTTCTGTTCCTTTCAGTATGCAAAATTCTGTTAATAAGCTCAGAGGCAACTTGCCTCTGCAAGGCAGCCTCCCCTGATCACCCTGGGCTCAAATGGCACACTTTTCCTGAAGGAAAAAAGTAGGTTTGCCTTTCAGCCACAAGCTGGCTGACTTCTGAGTTTCACAGCATTTTTACTCAAAATGCAAAGTTCTATGTCTGCTAGTTGTATATGTGAGACCAGTGGTCTTTATCGTACTTTCTGCCTGGCAAAGCATTTCAGCCAAGTGCTTAGTCCTCTTTTTTACTGTGTGCCTGTGCCAGAGCTGTGCCCTCTGTGCTTCTGGATTCCAAGACCGGGTTTTTCTATCTTCCCATCTCATCTGTGCCTTGCTTATACCCCACAGCTCAACACAGAATATTACCTCTTCTCTAGTGACACTGCTTATCTTCTGAGTGTTAACTTGATGGCTTGTGTCTGATATCTGTGATATTAAATCCATGAACCTTTTTGACAATGAGATCAAAGACTCTGTTATGCTGAGCAAAACCTCAATGATGAGGAAAACCTTAGCATTGGTGAGCCACCTTGGTGGCTTTTCTGAGAGATGAGGAGGATACATGGTTGCTTGCACAGAATCAGTACAGCAGTGGGAGTGGGAGAAAAGGTGGCACTGAAAATATGTGAACAGCTTTGCTTCAGGTGGTGCAATGGGCCAACCCAGCTAAGGGACACCTCCTCCCAGAACATGCAGGAAAGGGACTGATCATCATTGCAAATGGTTGTTTAGCTCATATACAGCTGGTCTTAAGCCAGACTTCAAAACTAGTTCAGACTGAGGCACTTAACTCATGTCTAGCGAGACATTTGTTGCTCTATCACTGTACCACAAGACCTTGACTAAATAAAAAAAAAAAAAAATCACTCCAATGAAAGTCAGAGTGATGCTTGTATGTACAGAGAATCCAAGAATGGTTATCTGTACAATATATTCCAGCACTGTTATTTTAAGAAATAAGGGTAGAATGTGTATTTATTTAATAGAAAAACAGATACACTGTGTAAACATGAAAGTCAAGCTTTGAAACCATTGTTGAGCTGTAATTTAAGATGCCTCTAGGAACTGCTGAGTTCAAAAAGAATCTGTAGCTTAAAAATATATCCTCAATACAGGTAGGAAGTAACCTAGTTTTACAAGTTGACAAATACTTGTGATTCTTTGAGACTATTTGATGTAACTGTTCAGACATTTTCAGGGATGCTTTGGATGATTCAATTAGGCTTGCAAGAAGGTTTAAGTCTGTTGATAAAAGCTCTATGCTGCTATTCCTGGCTATGATACAAAAAAAGGTGTACAGTATTTGTCTGACTGAATTTAATATATATCTTAGAGCATGAGATAATAAGTTTTGTGGTTTTTATTTGTACACCATTAGCATGGTAACATATTAAAGTGTGTGGTAGCTGTTTTGCACAACTAACTGAAAAAGCAAAACTACAGTTAACTCGCTGATATTGTTGGATCAACGTATTTTCTATACTATGAATGTGGATATTATGCTCAGTTTTTAAAATCTTTAGGCACACGGAGAAGGAAGGTATAGGTAAAGGCAAGAACCACGGAATGATTTGGGTTGAAAGAGACCTTCAAAGGTTATCTAGGCCTAGCCCCCTGCCATGAGCAGGGACATCTTCAACTAGATCAGGTTGCTCAGAGCCCCGTCCAGCCTGGCCTGGAATGTCTCCAGGGATGGGGCATCTACCACATCTCTGGGCAACCTGGGCCAGTGTTTGACCACCCTCATTGTAAAACATTTCTTCCTTTTGTCTAGCCTGAGTCTCCCTTCCTTAGTTTAAAACCACCACCCCTTGTCCTATCACAACAGGCCCTACTAGAACGCATGTCCCCATCTTTCTTATAGGCCACTTTTAAGTACTGGAAGGCCACAATAAGGTCTCTCTGAAGCCTTCTTCAGGCTGAACCAGCCAAACTCTCTCAGCCTGTCCTCACAGCAGAGCTGTTCCAGCCCTCTGATCATTTCTGTGGCCTCCTCTGTCCCCTCTCCAACAGGTCCATGTCTGTCCTGTGCTGAGGGCTCCAGAGCTGGACACAGGACTCCAGGTGGGGTCTCACCAGAGCAGAGCAGAGGGGCAGAATCACCTCCCTTGACCTGCTGGCCACGCTGCTTTTGATGAAGCCCAAGATACGATTGGCCTTCTAGGCTGCAGGTGCACGTTGCTGGCTCATGTCCAACCTTTCATCCACCAATAGCCCCAAGTCCTCCTCTGCAGGGCTGCTCTCAATCTCTTCGTCCTGCAGCCTGTATTGATTGTTGCCCTGACCCAGGTGCAGGACCTTGCACTTGGCCTTGTTGAACCTCATGAGGTTTGCACAGACACACTTCTCAAGCTTGTCCCGGGTCCCTTTGGGTGGCATCCTGTCCCTCAGGCATGTCCACTGCACCACTCAGCTTGCTGTGATCCGCAAACTTGCCGAGGGTGCACTCAAGCCCACTATGTCTTCGATGAAGATATTAACAGTACTGGTCCCATTAAGGACCCCTGAGGGACACCAGTCTCCATCTGGACATTGAGCTGTTGACTGTTCCCCTCTAGATGTGACAGTCCAACCAATTCCTCATTCAATATAGAGTCCACCCATCAAACCTATATCTCTCCAGTCTAGAGAGAAGCATGTTGAAGAGGACTGTGTCAAAGGCCTTACGGAAGTCCAGATAGATGTCATCTGTAGCTCTTCCCTTGTCCACTGATGTAATCACTCCATTGTAGAAGGCCACTAGGTTGGTCAGGCAGGACTTGCCCTTGTTGAAGCCATGCTGGCTGTCTCAAATCACCTCCTTGTTCTTCATGTGCCTTAACATACATAGCTTCTAGGAGGATCTGTTCCATGATATTCCCAGGTATTTGCTTGTCTGGGAGACTGAACACAGCCCTTTTTGAAAATGATGGTGTCCAGTCATACTTGAGGACTCCTTAAGGAGGTGCAGTGATATCACCACTTGGAAAGATACCTCATGAAGAGGTGAGCAAGGCCAATGCTGATGAGTCCTGCTGGGGTCTGGAAGAAGATGGGAAGCAGGATCTTGAGCCCTGCAACAAAATGCTTCCCTAACTCTGTCTGTCATCCAAGGCCAACGGCAAGAACCACTGGTGACAGAAGAGATTTTCAGGTGTTGCTTTTCCTTGAAAGAGCAAAAGCAGTCCAGTTTACCCCATGCCTTGCACCCAACTGTGGCTCTTGGCTCAGTGCAGCTCAGGAGCCCCCTGCAATATGGCCTTGGAAGTCATCTAAGGGCATCTGCCATTGCTTCCTTGAAGGACCACTCAGTCAGGCCTAGTTCAGTTCAACTCAAATGTCTCTTGTTGACCCAAATCTCTCTTGTGTGGGTGTATCCAAGCTGCATAAAAGGGAATCAGCCCTTTGCAAGTACATAGTCAAATCACAGCTTCCCCTTGATCCCTGCCTGCTGCTTCCTTTACAGGCCTAACTAAGCTACAAAGACGACAGTCTGAGGCCCTAAATCATCTTTTGCCTGGCTCCTTTCAAAGCTCATGAGGTCATCCACCTCCTGTGCCAGGCTACCCAGAGAGCTTTGCTCAGTGTGGTCACAGACTGGATAAGCACAAAGTCAGTGCTGGCCACTGAATGGGGACAACAGGGACAATGTCATGGCAGGAAGACAGGTCTTCGCATAGACCAAGCCAAAAAAGCATCATGGGCTTCCCGCATAGGTGTAGGAATAAGCCAGGACTTAAGAACTGATTGATTCTCTGCCATGTCACCAGTTCGAGGCTTGTGGTTGTAAGGCAGAGCTCTTCAGTACTTCTTCTTAGGCATAAATGGGAGTACCTGGCCAAAACATTTATCTTTGGGAAACACGCCATAAAGGTTGCTCTCAGAAGCAGGATCTTTAGCTCTGTAACAATATGCCAACCCTCTGTTATGGACAAGCTGTTGAGGAGGACCATCCCTGGAGAAGGATTACCAAAGAGGCTGGTGGACAGTCCATTTGGCTGGAATTTCCCACCATCTACATTTAAAGAGAAAACTAAACAATGGTGCAATTCCTACACTTTGAAAAGATATGGCTTTGTTTGAATTGAACTTGTTTCTTTCTCCTGGCGAAACAAAACCCTGGTTTGTTTTGTGTGCCTTCAGACTGTGGTCTGGGAAGTGCACCCAGCTCCTGTATGTAGGTCCTTTGAAGACAAAGATCGTAGAGCAAGGCTGGCTTTTATCTTGGGGATGGTTTGGCTCTTCTGAATGAGAACATCATAACCCTCCACAGCCATTTTCTCACTCTTGTGTCTGTCTTGCCCCAAGCCCAGCACTGCAACCAGGTTGGGCAGGAGGAATCCACCAGAAAAAGAGGTTCACTGTGCCTGCACAGTCACACTCAATGGGGATTTTCTCAGTTACTAACAAAATCATAGAGACAGACATGGGACAGCCTTCCATGCGAGCAAAAATAATTGCACATGAGAAGGTTACAAGGTCCTTTCCAAGGTAATGGACATTTCTTGTTGCCGAACAACTTGATCTACTAGTTTCGCATGAATTCGTTCTTTAAATCTTTATTGCATTTTTTCTGATGGTCGCATACATGTATCCTAGAAAACTTTTTGTTTGGATCCCCGCTCCCTAGAGTTGCCACTGTTACAGCACTGTTGCCACGTTCTGCTCTGGTCCTTGCTTTTCTGCTGATCCCCGAACCCTCCAAGGTGTCCACCAGAGGCAATACTGGTCCCAGCTGTCTCTCCTGTTCTTCCTTTCTGGGCTGTAGTCAACGCTGTAGAGGAACACATGCTTTTGTCGTAGTCAGTTCAGAGCTTCTTGTTTTAAATTAAATAGGCTCAAGCAACTGCAATGTGAATATATTCCCTGCTAAAGGAGCACAGGCATGAGGAGAACGAAGTGGGGGGTGGGGGGAGGAACCAGACAGCCATTCTAAAAACTTCCTGAAATAATAGGATTTATCAGATTTGCTATACTGGTTTTCAGCCCTCTGTGGTTCAACAGTGCAGCATATCCAGCTGCGAGGTGTATAGGGCCAGATGAAAAATGCCACAGCCACCAGATGCAAAGTGCTGAACTAACATAAACTCACTCTACTAGTCACATTTGTTTTAAAAGCAACTGTAAACCAACTTGACCACAGCAGGCTGGAGCGGGGCTTGTTGGTCCTTTGACACCCAGCAAAACCTCTGCATCATGTGTGCTGGTGAACTTGACAGAAATGTGATCAATGCTTGACACAGACCAGATTTTTGTGGTTAAGTGATCTGGTCATATGTAGGTCTGGCATTAAGCTGTCTGGAATTGTGTGGTCTCACATAAGCCACTTTATACATCCAAGGGATTTTACAACAGCATTTCTCTAGAAGGCTTTTAGAAAAAACATTTCTAATTTCAGGCACTTATATATTGGTCTAATTAAGAGCACGAGTGATGTGATGGAATTTCCTTAACCTTGTGAACTAGAGAAAAGGGTTTGTAACAAACAAGGACAGCAGTGTTTAATCCATGACTTTACAAGGAAAGCATAGCAGGAACATCAAATTGCACTCCGTTTGATAGGCTCTATGCAACCAGACATCAGAAATGCAAAAAGAGGCACAATATCAAGTGGAAGTAAGGCACCCCGAAAGCCTTGGGTTTAGGAGCATGCTGTGAACTCAACATCATGCACACAAGATCATACTTCGTGTTGAGATTTTCAAAGAGAGTGAAAAAGAGCGGAGTGGCAGTATTGCTTGTTTTTTATCTGGAGCAGATCAAGTAACTCAGGTGGGATTTTTCTAAGGTTTCTAATCCACAGGGGTTTGATCTTATTTCTTGTCTTCCACTGAGCATTAATAGAGAGGAGATGTGTAGGTATAGCCAGCAGAATGTTTCATTTTCTCTTTACAAATATGAAGGCTGTTTTGAGGTAGGAATGGTCAGTGACTGATGGTTGAATACGAGGAACAAGATGTGGAACTTGAATTCTCATTTCTTTGGCTTTTGAAATGTCATGTGATTAAATGAAGGGGTTTGGCTTGGTTTCCTCTCTAGGAATCTGAAAAATCATCCAGGTTCTCAGCAGCATTGAGTCAAAGCTCTTCAAACTCATTATCTGGTCCTTAAGACACAAGAAGGAAATGCTTTTGTATCGTAGTTTTGGTGTGTGTCATATCTGGTAGGGGCCAGGTACTGCCATGAAAAGCTTTGTAAAAACAAAACTGGCTGTTCCATTAGAAGTATATACATGGCCATCTGTGTTTTGCTCAAGGCAGGAACACACCAGCTGCAGACGGATGTGGATTCTGGCAAGAGTTTCTCCAACTATGTTTCCCCAAGGCATTCTCTTCTCATTCTGCCTAGAAACACCCTCCAAGGAAAAGCTTTATTTGGACTAGAAAGTAGCCATCTTCAAGAGCAGCTGGCTTACTATTTTATAGGTGGACTGCTGGAGTCTAGAAAGCTACTGCCAACAGTGTGACCAAGGGTTCTCTGCAGAAAGCCTTTGGTATTTGACACTGGTTTTCTTCCCCCAGGTGCTGGGGGTCTGTTGGGCTCAAAATAGCAAATCCTTTCATTTAAATGCACTTGTAATACTTGCTAAGTGGCACCGCAGTGTGCGGATGTGCAAAGGGGTCTAGACACAGTGAAATAAAAGAGAAAATTGCTGTGTTTTCCACCCTCCCACTGGGACTACCTGCAAGAAGTGATACAGAAATAAATGGTGCAGGCTGCAAGCATTCTCACACGTAAACAGAAGTCTTGAAGTGAAGTTTCTTTAAAGAAAGTTCCCTCTCATTCCACAAATCTGAGACACAATGAACAAAATAACTGTATGGTCTGGGCATGTTCCTAACCTAACTCAAGAAAGTCAGTGGATTAATTCTACTTTTTTCCCCCCCCCATTTTGAGTTGTCATATTATGAGGTATAACAACTTTGAGGGAAAGGAAGAGATACATTTTAGTTGTGTGGTTCGTTGTACGAAAACAAGCAAGTAAAACCATGGTGAAAGCTCATTAGTTAACACCAGTTAATAAATGAAGATCAAGTCCATGGAAACCATGGTACTTAGGAACCTACTTATTTGAGGTATGAATCTAGTCTACTCATACTGGTTGCACCCTACTTACACATAGTAAAGCCCCTTTAGTGTGTGTTTGCTTCAGTATTTTAGCGAACCTTCGGTGCAGCAGGAGCTCGTTTAGTATCTCAAAACAGGGAAGTTAAAACGCTTATTCCGCACATATGGTTTGGATGCTCAGTGGAGGAGAAGGAGCAATTCAGAGCTACAGCCTAATTTAGGTGGTAGATCCTGCATCTCATTTCTAACTTCATGGGGATCCCACTGAGACCACCATGATCTTGTGAGGCGATTATTGCCCTCCTTCCCCTTGATGCTCCACTGCAGAAAGCTTATCCTTCAAGAATGACCTTGTAAAACCTTAGAATATTTCTGGTGCAGCTATTAATTGAGTAGGATGCTGACTGAGAGGAAGGGGAGGAGAATGCAAATACTCTGCACTTGGGGCCCAAACAGTATCTTGTATAGGCCCTTGTGTTGAAAATAAGCATCAGTGCTGACAGGGACAGACAAAGGACTGAATCCCACACCCACATTACTTGCATGTTCTTCCTCCTCAGTAACAAAGATTAAAAGAAAACCCAGCTTGCTTCATGGATCTTAGTACTGTTAACCTACTTCCCTGAAAGTCACAGACAGTGCTTCAAAGCACTGAATAGAAATAAAAATGTATTTCCCTTAAAGCATAAGACCCAGCCTGAGACTTTTGCAGTGTTTCCACACTAACAAGTCAGATATGGCAACTGATTGTGCTTCAGCTGAAAATGCGAATCCACTGATGCATTTGTCTAGTAGGATTGCCTTCAAATGCACAAGCTATTTGTCACCCCTTGCTGTACACATGCGTTCTCTCACAAAGTTATCGTGGTCTGATTACTTGCTTTTTAAATGAATTGGTCAAGCTGTCTTCATTACTCTAGCTTGGCGCTGATTCTGCTGTCTAGACTTAATCTACCTTTAACTGCAAACTTTGCATTAAGTACTTTTTACATGGCATTAAAAATGAAACCACTAAGATAACATAAAGGAAGCCAGGGAAGATCTAAAAAATACCAATAGAGTAGTAGATGTACACAGTCTAGGTTTTGCTCTACATAGGAAATAAAGTAAATAAATCAAAATAATTTAACTGGAAAGAGGGGGCAAATTCAGGACCATTTTCTGACTAGCTGTCCACAAAGGCCTGATGTAGTTAGCTCCTTCTGAATGAGTGGGGTGTCTTCAGTAATTTCAATGCAGCTCTTTGCATCTAAAGGGCAGAAGACATTAAGGCCTCTGACTGCTTTCTGTGTGCCCTCATAAATGAAGCAGCCAGTATTTCAGGTTTAATATCTCCCATACAAACCTGTACTAGAGCCAAAGTAGACAGTGCTGAAAGGAAAGGCATCTAAGTTACACTGTGCTTTAGCTGGTCCTTTCCTCCTCATGCAGCAGAATGTATTTACCAATTTGTTTACTGCTAGTGGCTGTTGAGAAGTGGGAGAAAGGTTTGTTGCTGCTGTTTTTTACCAAAGCTACCTGATTACAAACTAAATTGTCAGCACATCCGTATACTTAGGCATGGATTGATTGGGGCAGAGGAGAGCTGGAAATAATTTCTTTCATTTGCTCTTTTTTTTCTTTTTTTTTTTTTCCTTCCCTACTCCCCCCCTCCCCTTACTCACTTGTGCTACATCCTATGCTCCATGTAAAAAAGAACAACTGGAAAGTACACACTGCCTGCATGAACTCACCTGTCCTGGTCCAGCCACCTCCTAGACAGCAGAGTCACCTGCCAGCACGGACAAGGGAGCATTGGGTTGCTGGCAATACAATGGAGTTATGTTTTATTTTAATTTCTCCGTCCTTGAGATCATTATGCTGGAAGAAATTCAGTGTCTTAAGAAGTTTAGGGACAACCGAGACAAGTATTGCTGCACTCTGCCCCAACTGGTTGATACGTAGCTGTAAATGCCACAGCCTCTTTTCAAATTCTGCTTCCACTTCAGGCCTCTTTGCAGCCACCTGTGTGTGGTGTCCTTGAGCCACAGTGGGATGTCCTTGAGAACCGTGGTTTCTTCTTTGTACTCCTCTGTAAATCCATACATCGCTCCTCCACATCTTTCTGCATGATCCACTGTATTGCAAAATATCTATAAGAAATCAGCAGGCCAAAATAAGCTATAATTATTGAGAGCAGATGTTTCCTAAAAAGCCATGTGAAGACCAAAACTGAAATCACCTTTGGGACGAGAGAGTTACATAGCAGCTAACCTTCCAGACCATTTGATCTTATTTCCTTCCATCATTTTTTTTTTCTCACTTCTTCATTTTGGCCTCTTGTTCTGAATCTAATTTGAGATGTTTTGGGGCAGAGTATGGCTGTGTGTGAGGGATACTACATACAGCACATTTCTGCTCAGAGCTCTCTTGTACTAGCCTCTTCTTCCCTTCTCTTGTAAGGACGCATTTTCACTCTTCCAAGATTTCTAAAGAATTGTAATTGACCTCCAGTCCCTATTTTAAGCTTTTTTGGAGTTGGTTTGTTTGTTTTTTCCCACAGTACTAAAATTATTAGTGCTTCACCAGAAGCCTAGGTGCTAGAAGCATCACCTGATACTTCAGAACGGAGAGGAAATGACCTTCAATAACTACCACGTTAAGCAACGAAGCTTTACCTATGAGTGTTCTGCTTCATACCATACTTGGGCAAGAAATATCCATGCACACCAGGCTCTCTGGAGAGCTCCCCTCTTTGTTCTCAGGCTCCAGCTGCGCAGACGCACCTTTGAGATGCGCTCTGCCACATGGCTCTGTGCTGACTCGCTGGCTTCCAGCTGCAGAGCAAAGCCACCCTATTCCTCACTGCTGAACGATGATGCCCAGTGCCTTGTGCCCCAAGCTCACCGGTGCCTGCCTCTGGGCATTCATCTGCAGAAAATAGAAAGCACTCTATAAAGATGAAATAGCACTGCCAAGAAGGGACAGTGTTGGAGACAGACTGCAGGGAGGGAGAGATATTATCAAAGCTCGGTTCCCTTTTGGATTCTTGCCTGCTATGTGCTACGCAGCCTTTCCTCCTGCCCTTTAAATATTTGGCTGCAAAGTACCATGTGTTTGGATTATACCTCTGCAAGGCCATCTCTTGTGTACAGACTTTTTTTGAATCACTAGAAGACACTGTAAAAGTGGTTTAGTGACTTTTGACAATGACTGGGAAGGTGTGTTTATTTTCTGTCAGTATTACATTATATGTCAAGTAACAACCACAAATAACTTGCTGACAATTCATCACTCGGAGGATTTGTGGTTTATGTTTTTGTTCTCAGTGTGAATTCTGCCCTTTGGGAGGAAGAAGCAAATTAAAATTTCTATCCAGATAAGAAGAACAGTAGAGAGGAAATCTCATTTCTGTTGCCCAAACTGTTATCAGTCTAACATGGTGCAAGAGACCTTTTTTCCTTTGGTCTCCCTACTGAGGTGGCTCCAGTAGCCGCTGGTTGTGCTTCTTCTTGTATAGATTACAGCCTTCTAGAACTGGATTGATGCCAAAAGAAATAATATTAAATGTGTTTTAATTATCTAGTTGGTATCATACTGATTACTCTCATAGTCCCTGAGCCAAAGCTTTCAGATGCTATAGCTGGCGTAACTTTTTGAGGTGAGGCAAGTGACTATGTATGTTGAAACAATAGATTGATTTACCAGCCAATAGAGCTTCCTATCCAGAGCTGTTAGGCTCCTCCAGGTGGTCAGACAAATCATTAGAAATAAAGAAAATGTGGCATTTGTGGGCTATAGTTAGCTTTTGAGAAAGCATAAGCAGAAACAGAGATGGGCTCAAACCATGATTTTCACTAGTGTTGGGCTATGTTGCTCTGTTACGAATAAAAAATAAATTGACATGCTAAGCTGGAAGGAATTCTCACAATTTTTTTTGACAAATGAAGTCCCTGCCTTCACTCAAAGTGGGCAGTACATTATAAGAAAAAAATAATATTTTATGCATTTCTTCAATCATGAACCAGGGCATATCATGATGGAAGTTTCAAAAAAAATTGGGTTTCATCCTGTGTTGATTCTCTTGAAACCAGCAAGATTTCAACAGCCACTATGCAGAGGAAGAAAATCTCATTCTTTGATGTTTGTGCAAAGAAGTACGCAAGAAGCCCAGGGCAGAGATGAAATTTGGAAAACTTTATCCTTTACTCCATTAAGTAACTCCACCTAAGTAGCACTAATAGCACACCAGCACTAACACGAGCATACAAGAATCTACTCAAAGAACAAGGCCCCAGTGCTTCTTGCCTGCATGGACCCGTTCCTGTTATTTTCTAAATGGCAGGCCTGGTTTTGATCTCTACATCGAAGCACAGCAATGTTTTGGGTTGTAGGTTTTTTTTGTAAAGAAATATTTATTTCTTCTAATATCCTGCTTCCTCTCCAGAAAACTTCTTAAGCTGTATCTCTCTTTCATCACCAAAGCACAAAAGATGCTTTCATCTTCCATCTCTAGTTATACTTCTCTCACTTCATCTAAAAAAAAAAAAAAATCTTTTAGTAGCAATGCTGTTCAGAACTCTGTCGAGCAATTCTTTGCCCCTGGTAATCTCTTAGTCTCCTGAAAGGAAACAGGTAAACCCACTAATTTGAAATGGATGTGATAAAACATCTGTGCTCGGCTTGTGGGAAGCACAAAGATAAATATATGCTCTGCAACATCAGTATCAGCCTTCACCACAAATCAACTGCAGAACAGAGGATGTAAACCGCAAAGCAGGGACCCTCTCAAGATAGGGAAGTAACGAAGATTTTCTTAACAACTTCAATAATTATTTTGTTTTACCTCCGAAAGAGAAAGGAAGAAACCACTCAAAATTGTTGGGGAATCTCAAAGCACCTTCAAAGCACTAAGGGCTGCTGCACTAGTTTGTATTGTAACAAAGCGGATGTTGCTGATTTCATTTTTCCACATTGAAAGAATAATTTTTAAAATGTCAAGGTATAATATGTGCAGGTGCTCAACTTCTTTGCCCTAAATGATGCATTTCAGTAAGAACGTAAATGCTCTTCTTCTGTATTTGTGTTATTGTAGAGTTTCTCCTCTGGGGTACATAATACTTGGCTGGTGGTAAATGAAGACAGTGCCCCATTTCCCTAATCACTGTGAAGCACTAAGGGCATCTCAAGGATGCTGCAGCATTGAAAAGAATAGCAAAAGGAATAGCCTATGGTTGTTACTCCTGCAGGGTTCTTTACTTTCAAGAGACAACATATTTTTGACTGTTTATCTACATCTAAACAGCATTTCTACAGGTTGTTTTTTGCTGTTATCCTAGATCCCATACATAAGAGTTACCTATACAAATAACAGACCTGGCTTTTTTCTTAGTATCTTTTAATCAGAGTCTTGTAGACCAGAAGAAAAATGTTACTGGTTTGAAGTGCACACATTTTTTTTTTCTAACACTTAAAATTCTGATTTGGGCTGTACTTTATTATTTTCATTTATGCCAAACCAGGACAAACTGCACAAAACTGTTGAACCAAAATAAACCTAGTGTCAACCAAAACAAGCACCCAGCCAGCCTTTTGCACAGGTTTGACTAAATCTGTTAGAAGTCATACATGTTGGTAGACCTCATTTACATGAAATACTTAAGAGTGAAAGGCCTGATCCTACAGTGGTGTGCTGTTTTTGGCTGGGATAGAGTTACTTTTCTTCATAGTAGCTGGTGTGGGGCTGTGTTTTGGATTTGTGTTGAGAACAGTGTTGGTAGCACAGGGATGTTTTTGTTACTGCTGAGCGGTGCTTACACAGCATCAAGGCCTTTTCTGCTCCTCACTCCACCCCACCAGTGCGTCAGCTGGAGGTGCATGAGAAGTTGGGAGGGGACAGAGCTGGGACAGCTGACCCCAACTGGCCAAAGGGCTATTCCATACCATATGACATCACGCTCAGCATATAAAACTGGGGGAAGAAGAAGGAATGGGAGATGTTTGGAGTGATGGAGATTGTCTTCTCAAGTAACCATTACTTGTGATGGAGCCCTGCTTTCCTGGAGGTGGCTGAACACTGGCCTGCCCATGGGAAGTAGTGAATGAATTCCTTCTTTTGCTTTGCTTGTGTGCACAGCTTTCGCTTTACCTATTTTTAGGTAAAGGTTGAGGTAACTTTTACCTCAACCTCTCTCCCCCATCACACTGGGGCGGAGTGAGCGAGTGGCTGCGAGGTGCTGAGCTGCCAGCTGGGGTTAAACTATGATGAATGGTCTCTGGATTTCACTGCAGGAATGAGGGCTGACTACAGACAGGAAAGCTAAAAAAGCAAGAGCAAAAAATTGGAAGAAAATTAAGACAGAAGCATCCAGGATCCAGGTCACATATTTATAAACTAAGTAGTCATTAATAGTTGTCCTGATTTTGTTAAAAACAAGACCAGTTTCCCTTCTAGTCATTTTTCCTTTCAGCTACATTCTTTTAAGTAACTGCACTTTTCTGAATTTGGCTGCTTGTTTTTGCAGACAGCAGCTGATAATGTAAGGTCACTGAAAAAAAAAAATGCACATCCCATAAGTGAGAGGGGCATATTTGCAAGGAGGGGCAAACAGAACAGTTGACCAAAATTGACCAACTAAGTATTCCATCCCATACATGTCATATACCATATAAAAGTGGGAGATCACAAGGGTCTCGTTCTCTTCGACCATGGCTGGCATCTGAAGAGGACCCTGCCTGTTGTGCCTGTGATCCGAGGCCTGGTTCCAGACCCTGCATCCCTGAATCCAGTTCCGGTTTGCTGCAGGGTCCAGCCCAGGACTTCTGGGTGCCTGCCCAGCAGCTGCCAGAGCAGCCGCCTCCATTGCTGAGCTGTGCTGGGAAATTCAATATTGGTTTTGTATATTTCGTATTATTTTCTCTATTTTATTAGTCCCATCAGTAAAGCATTTTTAACTTTTTCCAACTTGCAAGTCCCTCTCTCTTTTCCTCCTGTCACCTTTCCCTTGGTAGGGAGGGCTGGGGGTGGCAACGGAAAGGGGGTTGACAGAGAGCATCTGCCACGGTTTATTGTTGCCCTGCATTAAACAGTGACAATAGTTTAATTTAAATGTTGTGTTGTTGGTTTTTTTCTTACTAGAGAGTGTTTTCTATATAGTCTTGTCTTGCAACGGGTGCTTCCTTCCCACTTCTGCAAATTTGTTTTTTGGGGTTTTGTTGGTTGGTTGATTGGTTGGTTTTTTCATCCTCTGAAGCCACAGTGCCTGTGACCTTGTATTCAGGAAATATCAGCTAAGCCTTTTTTAGCCTCACTGTAAACAGCTGAATTCAGTGCTGTTAAATTTTTTTCCACTTTGTTTTACAAGATTTATAGACAGTGAAATGTTTAAACACTGAGATCAGTTCAATTGTCCTTATCTTTTTGTTTAATAAATACACAGTGTTAACTCTGCTTTGTCAGATTGGGTTATGTGAATGCACATGTGTGAGAGGAAATTCAATGTGCTGCAGTGCAGAGAGCAGCAGATTATTTTTTGTTCTTCTCAAAGCAAATAACAGTGATTACATTCATACACATACCTACCCCGCAAAATACAGGCTCTTAATGCATGTCAGACTCTGGATCCAGTTTGCTGCTTTGACACCTGACACGAGCAGAATTGTGTGGTATTTTTGAATTTGTATGTTGGACTTTGAGTAACATTCAGAGTCACAGTGATGCTCTCTTCTGCATGCTGTTTTTTGTTAGTGGCTCGATATAATAACTTGGCATTCACGGAGTGGATCTTGCACAACCAGGGGCAGATTTACTGAAGATAAAAATCTGTCCCAAAATGCTAAACCAAAATATTGTGTATTTCGTAATAATCTCAGACCAGATATAATTTGATGTCATATGAATTGACAGCAAAAACCTTCAATTAATGTGAAAGTTTTGACTCTGAAATATGTAATAATGACATGAAACAAGCTGCATTTTTGAGGCATAAAAAACTATTAGAATTTTAGAATTCTAGGTGATGTATCTTAGATCTTGAGATGTAGGGTACAGTACAAATGCTGTTATCCAATATTTATTTTTTATTAACACTATATGGTTTTATGGGGAATGTAGTTAGAAAAATGAGATCTAGTTGAATTCCAAGGCTTACGTGGAAGTTCAGGACTACTCAGTAAAACCTTTTATTCCCTCTCCTGGAAATGTATGCATTAGATTCCTAATTCAGTTTTGGAGATTGTTTCCTCATGTATTACCTTAACGGCTGATTGACACTTTTGTTTTTACTGGCCCATTGTAGCACGAGCTGTGTGTAGTCTATTTTATTTGATTACAACGGAGCTGAGATCTGCTTGACTTCTACCTTTATTTGGCTTTGTTTAGTGTAAAGCAAAATCCAGTTCAGTCCACTGAGATGCTGAGCCATCCCCTGCCAGGGAAGGCTATTTAATTTTGAGCGATGCTTTCTACCTTGCAGTACGGAGACCACCCACCACGTACTAAAATGAAACACGGTCTGGATGATACGAGGGTGCTCATTTTCAGAGGCCGTTACTCCAGTGTTAGGTGAAACCTCAGCAGCATCACAGCCATCCCTCCTTTACTGTATTCTGCAGCTGCTCTAAAAGAAGTGGGGTAAGCATGGCACCAGGGGTGCCACCTCCCTCCATCCACCAACAGGGAAAGCGGTTCCCTTGCAGTGCTCAGTGGCAATTTGGATCCAACCTTCACCCACGTGGCAGTGGAGAAACCAAGCAGCAGTTTCCCTATTTCAGCAGAAACAGGGAAAGCAGGAGCCCACAAACACCACCTCTCAGTCAGTTTTCTCTCTTTTCATCCTGCCTGGCTATCGCTCAAACCCTCTCTCCTGTTCTCTTCACACTTATTTCTCCAGTTTTCCTTATTTTTTTCCCTCCTTTCATTTCCACATACCTCCAGAGTAAACCCGTGAGAGGAAAAAGCAATAATTGTAGAGTTGGTGCTTGCCATCACCTTGTCTGTTTAGCCCACTGGGTTATAAATGTGTTCTGCTGAGTACTTTGCAAGGCAAGGATCTGTCCCTGTGTGCTTGTTACGTGCTGCTACCCTAACATTCATTGTAATAAAACTTTATGCCAGCTGAGGATGTTATTATTAGCACTAATTGGTGTAACTTGGTGTACTTCACTTGACATGAGTGCAAATGACAGTCTCCAGTGCTTAAGGATCCCTCTATTTGTAACAATGCTTCATGCAACATCTTTGTATGACCTCTCACATCTGCCAGGGGTGTTTGCAACATCATCAAAAAGCCTCCTCTAACTTTTGATCATGGTAATGATGCTGTGCGAGTTCCAGCAAAGAAATTGCTTTTCTTAAATGGGTTTCAGAATAATGCTGCCTTTCATGGTACGCATTTTAATGTTTTTAAAGATTACTTAGCAAAACAAATATCCCTGGAACAGCAATATGTGAACAGAGATTAATGTTTTACATCCTAGGACAAGTTATTTCAACTGTGCCCGTGTCTTGCCAAAAAAATAACAATTCTAAATGAAATTGACAGTATGGAAATGATAGCACTCTCTTCTCATTTCTAGCCCTGTGTGCCATCTCTTACAAGCTACAGAGTCCTCAGCAAATCGCATTTCATCTTAAACACGGAAAAAGAGATTCAAAGACATAGAGTCTCGTCCTTTTAAAGCATTAATGAGAGACAAAGTGTTAACATAAATGAATGAGACAAACCAAATATTTCACTAGAATCTATATAATGTATGAAGGATGAATGCACTTCAGCTTTAAATAATTACAGACTCCTTTCTGTTCAGCATTACTAAAATTGCTTGAAAGATGGGTGAACTCAGTCCAGGGGGTTTTGTCTAAATATAATTGATGATGAGTGACTTAAATAGGCTTTTGGTCTGTTCTTCAACTTTCAGTGCTTTTCTCAAGGTGACCGATCATAATTTACAGCAATGGAGAGCAGCAGTTCCTAGAAAGCCAGCGGTGCCATTGATTTTGACCTAAGCTTTCAACTGGCAAGCTACCAATTACTTCTATAAAGGTTTCAGCCGCTCAGTGTAGAAGAACACACGGTGCTGGCTTTTTGGCAATTTGAGATAGCAAGATAGCCAATGTATCAATTCTCCTCTGTTGACAAAGCTCCTGGGCAGTAGCTGCTGTAGTGCTGCTTCTAGGTCTGGAGATTTTTGATCATCTCAGATTTAATGACTTTCCCAAGCGGAGGACTTAATGTGCATATATTATTTAGCGGTAATACCCAACTGGCAACAGACACAATAGATACTGATTGATGGGCTTACAGAGATGTGTACTAAGTATACACTGTGCCTAAAAATTCCCCTCTCTTTTTGTCAAAGATGGATCAAATGTAAAGTATCACAGAGAAAATATATCAAAGCATACCAGGCACATCTTGAATTAAAATCTAATTGAAATTCACCATACAATGCTTGATTATCTGTATAGGCTTAGAGATTTTAGTGCAAACTGAAAGGTTTATTTGCACAGGTTTGGAGTCTTGCTTTTTGTTTTGGCCCTCTTTTCCTGGGTACTGAGGAATTTATCTAGCTTACAGCTTCTAAAGACACTGGATAAAGGGTTCTAAAACTACCTGTAATCGCAATAAGCAGATTTGCAAAATCCTTTCTCTTCTGTGCAAAGATCTTCATCAGACACACTATTGAACTACTGGTAAGGCTAGTTGTTGTTATCTGCTGTCACTGGAAACTGTGGCTATTTTTATTGCTAGAATCAAACTTAAAAAAAACCAAACCAAACAAACAAAACCACCAAAACAACAAAAAACAACAACAACCAAACCAACCCAACACCTGCTACCATACACTAACATGCAGGCACACATAATACAGGATAAGGAGTATTAGTATGACACACAGATGAGCCTTCCTTTAGGCCAAAATGTATTTGCAAGTTACTAGATTGCACTTGCATTGGTTTGGAGATTTTTTTTTTTTTTTTTTTTTTTGGTAGGATGAGCTAGAAGACAGTACTTGGCTTGCACTGTATGTAAGACTTTCTAGTATGATAGCCCAGCTCATTGCTGCCCCTGCCTTGCTGCTTGATTTCTGCATGCTTCTTAGACTGTAAGTTCTCGGGGGCCTGGTTCCCTTCTATTCTGCATTTATGAAGATCCTAGCACAGTGAAACCTGAGGCTTGAGTTCTTCCAATGCATATAAAGAAATAAAAGGCTACAGCCCAGAGTTTGAGTAATACCATCTATAGAGTACATAGAATTTCCCTCATTGTTTTGGGATTTTCTGAAGGAAGTTTCTGTGTAAGTACAGAGATTTTTTTGAAGAACTTCTAAGCACACACCTTCCTTTGAATTTTTTCCTGCTTTATTCCAAATGGCTCTCGGCTTTTTCATGTGCAGTGGTTGTTCATAGTAATAACCCCTAAGAGAAAAGGCAGTGTAATGCTTCTGAAAATACAACAGATGCTTGCAATATCATTGCCCTTTCTACAGGGACTTCTGCAAACTGATTCCTTGCTACACTCAGCATGTTAACATCCAGGAGCGGAATATTGTTTGTGGAATTTATAATGGGACCAGGGATTCAAAAAATTGATCCACGGGGTTTTATAACTACAGGAGCTCCAAACTATACATTATCAAGCTGCCTTGACTCTGCTGGTTTTCAAACACAACTCAGTTTGCATTTACAGCCTATTCTGAATAATCTTCACTTGGTACATCCTTACTCAGAGACTGTCAAGGAGAATGATTATCTGCCAAGTACTGATGTGTTTGGAAATATTCAGCACAAGTTTTGGTGTGTTATTCAAATGAATGACTTCTTTTGTCACCCCTGAAATATGCATTGTCACTCTGGCAACCTCTGTATCCTGGAAGGTGTGCAGCACAATGAGATGTATAAACGAACAAGAGGCAGGCAGAACGACACACATGATGAATGAGAAAAAGAAGTCATTAGGAAAGCCTGGGATAAGAGCAGAAGGGACAAAAAAAAAATCTCTTATGTGGGCATGAGGTGGGAAAATGGGGTTGGTTTCATTTTCTTCTGTCTTGGCAGATTTCTGGGAGTGCATACAAGGGCTTAGAGTGAAAATACACATGAAAAATGCAAAAGTCCATTAAAAAACATAAACTCCTCTTTTCCAATGTTCAGTTCTTTTATGGCATCATTTTGTCTTCTCTGACTCTCTGTCATTTTTCACTGATTTCTTAAACCTTTCCATGAATAAAGTGTAACCCCCCACACTGCTCTGCCAGGCTTTGTAGCGGCAATCATTTTTCTAATCCAGAAGCTCCTTCCTCCCCACAAGCTCCTTGGTTATAAAAAATGATTTTCAGCCATTGAAAACTGCAGTGGGTGCCCACAATCTCTGCCGCTGTATTCCTACTGCCTTCTCACTCCACTTGCAGACATTGATGAGCATTAGCTGTCGGCAAGCTTATTTCCAGTACATTGGCTCTAATATCCAGCTCTGCTCTAAGCCCTGACGTTGTCTTTGCATACAGCCTCTACCTATTTGAGGGAGTATATAGCAAACATATTTCCCTCAGGAGCTGAAGGGGAGGCAAGGTTGCATCCTCTCAGCTAGCATTTCCTATTTTCCCTGATCAAAAATATTATTTCATTAAGCAAGATGTACTCATATTTTTTTCCCTTGTATTTGGCTTTTCCTTATACTTATTTCCACAGTGGTATCTTTAAATCATGATTAAATGGATGAAATGAAATGCTTTTCATATTATTTTTTATTAAAAACTCTGTTATTGGAAAGTGGGATATTTCCGTAATAGTGTGGAACTTGGACTTAATGTTTCAGGAAAAATGCGTTATGCTAATTTGCTTTTTAATGAATTATGATTTTAAAATTTACATGTTATAAGCTTCTACAGTCCTGTATTTTGGGAGAAATCAAATCCTAGTGCAAATGTGTGCTATATATTTTTTTTCTAAAAAAAAAGCTCATCTAGCTTAAATCTGAACTTTCTCCTTTTGGTACACGTGACTACCAATAGGGTTCTTGAATATGTACAGGGACAATACATGAATAGAATAGACTATTTCAGTTGGAAGGGACCTACAACAATCATTTAGTCCAACTGCCTGAGCAATGTAGGGCTGCCCAGAAGCTAAAGCATGTTGTGAACGGCCTTGTCCAACCACCTCTCAAGTACTGACAGGCTTGGGGCATTGACCACCTCCCTACCAAGCCTGTTCCACTGTTTGGCCACCCTCTTGGTAAATAAATGCTCCCTAATGTCCAGTCTAAACCTCACCTGGTGCAGCTTTGGGCCATTCATGCACATCCTGTCACTGGATACCAGGGAGAAGAGTTCTGCACCTCCCTTTCCACATCCCCTCCTCAGGAAGCTGTAGAGAGCCATGAGGTCACCCCTCATCCTCCTTTTCTCCACACTAGACAAGCCAAAAGTCCTCAGTCACTGCTCATAGGACATTCCTTCCAGCCCTTTCACCAGCTTTGTTGCCCTCCTCTGGAGATGTTCATGGACCTTCACATCCTTTTTAAATTAGTGCTCAAAATGGGGTTGCACCAATGCTGAATACAGTGTGATAATCACCTCTTTTGACCGGTTGGTTATGCTGTGCTTGATGCACCCCAGGATGGAGTTTGTCCTCTTGGCTGCCAGGGCACACCGAAAACTCCAGGTCCCTTTCTCCAGGGCTGCTCTCCAGCCACTCCTCTCTCAGTTTATACATGTGCTGGGCATTACTCCACCCTAGGTGCAGAATCCAGCATTTCAACTTTTTAAATTTAATCCCATTAATCATAACCCAATGCTCCAGTCTATCCAGATCCCTCTGCAAGGCCTCCTGTCCCTTAAGAGAGTCAACAGCATGTCATAGTTTGGTATCATCAGCAAACTTGCTAATGGTGCATTCAACTCCTGTATCCATATTGTTGATAAACATGTGGAACAGAACTGATCCTAGAACTGAACCCTGAGGAATGCCACTGGTGACTGACCATCAGACAGATGTAAATCATTTGCTACAGCCCTTTGAGCTCTGCCCTTCAGCCAGTTCTTCACCCAGCGCGCTGTAAACCCGCTCACCCCACAGTTGGAAAACTTGTCCAGAAGGATGCTGTGAGTATCATTATCAAAAGCCATACTAAAATCCAGAAAAATTACATCTACCATCTTCCTTTCATCAAGTAGGCAGGTGACCCTATCATAGAAGGGTATAAAATTAGTTAAATAGGAGTTTTGTTTTGTGAATCTACGTTGGCTGTGCCTGATGATTGCATTATTCTTTAAATATCAGAAGAGGAGAACTGCCAAAATACCTCAATCGTTCCCAGATCTAAAATCTTCTCCAGGTTACATTTGCAGAAAGATGTTCCACAGCCCAAACATGTGATAGGATATAGGCATCATACAGATTTAGCACAAATTTATTTGGGCAGATATTTTATTCTGTTCTTCAGGATTTACAGAGTTTATGTTTAGAGACTGGTCTTGTGCTTAGCATGCCAAGTGTTTATGCAATTCATCTTCCATGCTCGTGCTCTGACATGTCCTTGTCACGGGATGCTGGAAACTCATCCAGAGGAGAGGGTGTTGGACAGACTGTGAGTCTGAGCTATGTCCTTTTGTATTATCTTTGTTAACTAGACGTGCTACTTTGAGATTTAGGCAATCCACCTTTTAGAAATTTCCGACGAGTGGTTCACATGTTCTCTACAACCACCCTTTCAAACCCCCTTCTAAATTATGGGTTTGACCTTTGTCATTTCATAGCACTAAAGTATTTAATTTTCTGTGCCTCGATTTGCCCCTTTCCAGGCTGAGACTGCAGAGGTAGGAAAACTAGTGCCATGTGTGTAAGCACATTCAGAAAAAAATGCTAACAACCCCACACCACTGGATAGTGATTTGTCTTTTTGGTTGCTTTTTGGCAAGGCCCTAGGGAATTTGCATAAATCGAGAGACAGGAAGGCATAAAACGGTGACGAATGGCTCCCCTGGCTTGAACGCTCAGCAGCAGCTCCACCTTGACTGATGAACCAAGGGTATACAATGATGTTTATACAACGGTAAGATACGTTTTTGCAGGGTGCTTCTTCAGCACTGACAATTATCTCTGTTAACGATGCATTTGCAGCAAAGCGTGCTGGACTTTTTGGACCCAGCTCAGCCCAAGCATAGCACCGCCAGTGTCAGCGGAACTTTGCACATCTAAAGGAAGTGGGAATTTTTTGCACCGTGATTTACAGCACATGTTGCTTGGATGAAAGAGAATTGCAGTTATATGCTGGCTTTTAAAAATATTTTCACTCTTGAAAGAAGCCTGATTGACAAAGGATATGAGCTATTGAATTATAACGCGCCAGATTTTACTAAGAATGCTCTAAATATGCAAATTTATGGGAGGGGAAGCAATATTTTTACTCCTATTTAGGATGGATATGATAGACAGAAATAATTCTCTTGTCACTTGTTACAGAGAAGAATTATTAATTTTGCTTTGTCTGTAGAAAGGCAAAAACCAGCAATCATGTTACAAAGTAGGTTGCATAAATTGGTTGACTTTCAATGCTTCTTTCCCCATCACATCTTAGGAAGAAGAAAAGATTTCTTAATGGTGCCAGGTTCCATTAGAAGAGTAGCACAACATAGTTTTAATTGACACATACCACATCTTACAAAAATAAGAGGCAAACTCCCTGACCATTCAATTACCATATAAATAAGAATGTGCATATCTCTCCTCATATCAGCATTTTGCTTTTTTTGTTGTTGTTGATGAAAATATGTTAATGGGTAAAAGCAGCTTTTCATTTGAATAATGATTTAATGCTTCTGTGAATTTCAGATGGTGGATTAAGCCCTTTCTTTAAAAGTTTGCAATTTCCCTATAGTTCACCAGCTGCCTTTGCTCAAAGGAAAAAAAAAAGGCAAATGGGAGACTTCAAACCTTGGCACCTGCTAGGGTGCTGCTGCGGTTTATAAATCTGTTTAGGGAAATGAAGCATACAAGTCCTCTCTTGCTCCTTGTTCAGAAGACTATTGCTAAAGGGATAGAGGAAAAAGCCCAGTGGCGTGTGTTTTATGGTCCTGATCAGTTTTCTTTTTTGTGTCTTGCCAGTGGGAGGTGATCCTTTGCAGTTATACACTTCAGGTTTACAAGATCACCGAGGCAAGCTTCTTCTGACTTGACCATAAGAGAGGCACCAGATCTGAGTCAAAATGAACTACTTGCAGCGCACTAATGTTAATTGTTCAAGTAGATAATCATTTATGGGGAAACTGTACTGGCTATGGTAGCTGCATGTGATGCCTCCTTCATTCTGCACTGCAGGCCATTCCCGCTGCCAGAGTTTCTGTCGTCTCACTTCATTTTACATTGGTAGGAGGATGGAAAACCCATTTGCTTGATAGTGGATTCCTGAACAGCAGCTGTCCTGTTTTCACTGATTTTTTTCCCATGCTTTGGTCACCAGACATCAAACTGGCTTTGATACAGCTAAAAAATCAGTAACACCCCAGTCAAAATAACAAAAACAGTGGGCTACAGCAGTTAAACCAACCATGAGATTTGTATCCTGTAGTGTATAAAGATGTGGTTCAACAGCCAGCCTCTAGGCCCTTCTTGATTTCTGAAGGACAGCTCCAAGTTCAAACAGTTATTGCAGTTAATCACTTTCCTATTTTAGGAAGAAAAATAAAGGCAATACCGCTCTTCCCAGACCTAATTTCTGAAATAATTTAGACTTGAACACTGATTGCATAATAGGAGTTTTGGTCATGCCAGGGAAGGTGAGGAAGTGGTTTGAGGCTGGAACATGTATCAGTAGAGCATCCCAATCTACAGTTATATACCGTGATATACAGAAGCACAGGGCTCTGCGAGTGGTGGTGATTAGAATTACATTGCTACTAAAATTGCAAACAGCTCTGAATCAGCTGTTAAAAAGTAAGTTTCCACTAGATGGAAGACTCTTCTTTCTGCTTTCTCTCCATCTGTAAAGCTGCCTGGCAGAAAGGGATCTGACGGTGTTGATTGACAGCTGGATGAACATGAGCCAGCAGTGTGCCCACGTGGCCAAAAAGGCCAACAGCATCCTGGCTTGTATCAGGAATAGTGTGGCCAGCAGGGCTAGGGAAGCGATTGTGCCACTGTACTCGGTGCTCGTGAGGCTGCAACTTGAATCCTGTGTTCAGTTTTGGGCCCCTCACTACAGGAAAGACACGGAGGTGCTGGAGAGAGTGCAGAGAAGGGCAATGAAGCTGGTGAGGGGCCTGGAGCACAAGTCTGATGAGGAGCAGCTGAGGGAACTGAGGCTGTTCAGCCTGGAGAAAAGGAGGCTGAGGGGAGACCTCACTGCTGTCTACAACTCCCTGAAAGGAGGTTGTAACGTGGAGGGTGTTGGTCTCTTCTCCCAAGTAGCAAGTGACAGGACAAGAGCAAATGGACTCAAGTTGTGCCAGGGGAGGTTTAGACTGGATATTAGGAAAATATTCTACATGGAAAGGGTTATCAGGCACTGGAACAGGCTGCCCAAGGAAGTGGTGGAGTCACCATCCCTGGAGGTATTTAAAAGGTGTTTAGATGAGGTTTTTAGGGACATGTTTTAGTGCTAGCGTTAGGTTAGGTTAATGGTTGGACTTGATGATCCTGAGGGTTTCTTCCAACCGAAATGATTCTACGATCTCTTCCCCCTACTTGCTGAATCTCAGACCTGAAAGCCACTGTGCTTTAATTGTACCCCCATGTCACTTGGAAAAGCACTTGCAGAGTGAATCGCCAGTGCAACATAAGGGACACCTTCTATGTCTGATTTTCAAAAGGTGTACTTAGCACATCTGTCTGAAAAATCCAAGCTGTTAATTATTAGCTCCAAATGATACGTAGATGCAGGCCGAAAGCAGAAAAAGCATCAGGCTTTTCACAATAGTTATTTGTTTCTCTCAAGTGAATTCCTCAAGGTATCTGTGTCTTTTTATCCCTTTCACTTTGGAATAAAAATCTATGTCCAGTTGTCTCACTAGAGAGGAAAATAATCTGCATTGCACCGTACATTTGGAACAGTGCAGATAATGTGTATTTGCTGCCATCAGCCTTCGTGTTTCTCTCCTAAGGTTCAATATTGCAATAGTAGTGCTATAACAAAAGGACCTGTTCCATTGGTGTAGAAGGGGCTCTTCTGGTAGTGGAGTAAGATTTAGCTTAACCATCTTCATCAAATAGAAAAGTATTAAGTAGACTTCATGAAAGCATGACACTGACATGGAAAAAAATATTTTAAAAATCTAGTTTACGTTCTCTTTACATACATTCTGTATTTTGAGGCCACTGATAATACACTTGGATTCCTAATTTCATACACCCATTTTGAAAAGCAAAATATGATACTCCATAATAGGATACAGAGAAGTTTTAGCATAATAGACAGAAGTCAACAGAAGCCATATGGAATATGAGTAGGATTGTCTTGCTTTGTTGCCCATTGTCATCTTGGTCTAGTTCCATATGGTAGTTGAGCTCTGTTTACATGACTTTGATGTGTAGGCATGTATGTTATTGGAGTTGTTAACCAATTAATAAAAATGTACTGCCATATGTGCCGATTCTACAGTTTGCTGGTTTATTTGCATTGGAAACTGATTTGGGAAGAAATAATTCTGTTCTCAATTCTGTTCTGATGACAATAATGTCCTCTTATACAAAGACTGTACTCACAGTCACACTTCTAACTTGTGCTTATTGAGAGGGAGCTCTTGATGCAAATTGATGAAAAGCTTTGGTAGAAATGCAGTTCTAAGCAGCTCATGGCCTGAAACAATCCGATTCTTCTTGTCAATAACTTGGGAACAAATTCTGATGAATGAATGCATGTCAGAAAGCCAAGTTTAAGCCATAGAATAATAGAATCATTTAGGTTGGAAAAGACCTATAAGATCATAGAGTCCAACTGTAAACCTGATACTGGCAAGTCCACCACTAAACCACTTCCTTAAACACCATATCTACATGGCTTTTAAATACCTCCAAGGATGGTGATTCCACCACTTCCCTGGGCAGCCTGTTCCAATGCCTGACAACCCTTTCTGTGAAGAATTTTTTCCTGATACCCAATCTAAACCTCCCCTGGCACAACTTGAGGCCATTTCCTCTCATCCTATCACTTGCTACTTGGGAGAAGAGACCAACACCCTCCGCGTTACAGCCTCCTTTCAGGGAGTTGTAGACAGTGAAAGGTCTCCCATCAGGCTCCTTTTCTCCAGGCTAAACAGCTCCAGTTCCCTCAACTGCCCCTCACCAGCTTCATTGCCCTTCTCTGCACTCTCTCCAGCACCTCAATGTCTTTCTTGTAGTGAGGCGCCCAAAACTGAACACAGTATTTGAGGTGGGGCCTCACCAGTGCTGAGTTCACGAGGATGATCACTTCCCTAGTCCTGCTGGCCACACTATTTCTGATACAAACCAGGACGCTATTGGCCATTTGGCCACCTGGGCACGCTGCTGGCTCATGGCCCAGATCCTTTTCCTCCAGGCAGCTTTCCAGCCACTCTTACCTGAGCCTGTAGCATTGCATGGGTTTGTTGGGACCCAAGTGCAGGACCTGGCACTTGGCCTTGTTGAAACTCATACAACTGGCCTCCGCCCAATGAGCCAGCCAGTCCAGATCTCTGTATGGCCTTCCTACCCTCAAGCAGATCAACACTCCCACCTAACTTGCTGTCATCTGCAAAGTCACTGAGGGTGCACTCAATCCCCTCGTCCAGATCATTGGTAAAGAAATTAAACAGAACCGGTCCCAGTAGTGAGCTCTGGGGAACACCACTTGTGAGCGGCTGCCACCTGGATTTGGTTCCGCTCACCACAACTCTTTGGGCCCGGCCATCCAGCCAGTTCTTTATCCATCGTAGAGTACGCCCACCCAGGCCGTGAGCTGCCAGCTTCTCCAGGAGAATGCTGTGGGATACAGTGTCATCACCTTATGTGTAATTCAGATAGGTGCTAAAGACGACTTAGAAAGAAACTCATAAACAGGTTCCTGGACAAGGACGAAACTGAAAAAAATAACTTGGTTTTGAGTTAATTCACGAGTTCTTACAAAACTTAGAAAGGGATTTAAAGTTCACACTTTGGTTGAAGACCAGATCCCTTATGGATTCCATTAAAATCTTTGTGAGGGACAGATTTCGTCACGTCTTCCTACTGGAGAGTTTATTATTTTTTTGACACATCCGGTGTGCATTGAGAGACAGGGCCTTGGCTGGATGGACCACTGCTTGGGGCTGGTGTGCTTCTTTCTGAAGTCTGTGGTTGCAGAAGGTATTTCTCAGAAAAATCCATATCTGTAATCTTTCTCCATTGATCCTTACTTATCTCTGCCCTCCAGGAATTACCAGCCAGGCTCACTTTGCCTTTTATTTACATTATCTACTAAAGCAACAAATGTATTTGTACAGCAGTGCTTCAGTAGTACTTCTGGGTCATACAACACACTCTTGTGGTTATTCTGTGCCTCATAATAAGCTCGTTTGGAATGAGCGTATGGATGATTTTCCAAAGTAAATTGTTTTGCTGCTAAATTCAGTGAGACTAACCCAGCAAAGGAGGATTTCGCCCATATTAGCGTTTATTTCCTTTGAAAGGGAATGACTTTGAAAAGAGCCTGTGGATTCACAGGACTGTTATTAGCATAGCTCACTAATGATAATTACTGTGGAATTTCCTGTTTGAGGAAATCCAACTGTGAGTTCATAAACATGTGTGAAAGCAAACGGAGAGGAAAAACAAAATTCAAACAACTCTTCATTCCATTAAATCTCGCTTTCAATTCACAGCTTTCCATTGGCATTCAATTCTATTTTGTAGCAATGAAAGGCTCTGACAAGTTGCATGAATGGGGAAAGTACTAAAGAAACAAAACCAGAAAACAATCAATTATTTTTTACTGACATACATTATTTTATGCTCTAAGTTGTATGACAGGAATTTCTTCTCACTTTTTAAATTATATTTTTGCTTTATTATCCATACAGTAGTACCGCATTGTCATTTTAGAAATTACAGACACATTGAAAGAATACTGGAGGTTCCACTGAGTCTATGTATTTATGCTGCATTCCTTGTGGTAACTGATACATTATACATCATAAATAACTCTAATACTAAAGGACACGGTGCCCCATATTAAGTAATTTTGCATTAGAGGACCCTCATTTGCAACTTTCTCTAAAGCAAATTTTAACAATAGTGAATTATGTTCCTTAAGTTAACCTGTATATAATTACAGGTTTAGAGATGACAAACAGCATACATTTACTTCTTGTTCATATGGAATGAAACACTATAATATATGCACACAACAGAGTCAAAATGCATACAGACTATTATATAGTACTCTCTTGTTTTTTGTTTTTGTTTTTAAAAAAAGGTAGCATGATTTATTGAGCTTAACCTGATGAGATGTCACAGCCTTACTCAAAAACATAACTTTGCTGTTTCTGTTGATCTTTCCTCCAGTTTGCATAAGGTCAGCTGGCCTCAATACTGAGTCTTATCTTAGACACCCACCATGCAAATCTATTGCACCTTGAGAGAAAAGAGAGGTGATCTTTTACCAAGTAAAAATCTGCAGCCTGATGTTACTCCACTATTTTATCAGTAAACTTTGCTTTCTGTGACCTAAGTCACTTAGCTACACTTAGCTTTAGATCCTACTTACAGAATATTGATCATCTACCAGCGCAGTTAAAATAACACAAGTGACATACATCTTGCACAGGTCTTCTGCCAACAGGAGCTGACGAACAGCTGAGTTAGCACCAAAGTCTTCCAGCAACGATCCTACAGTCCTTACGGTCATCGCTGCTCTGATTTAAATTTTGCTGCTCAGAAGATCTCAGTGATTGGCAGCTCTCGTCTTCAAAATTTCTAGATAGCCTCCTTCTACAAATTCAGCTCACTGCTGTTGTTTGGGGTCCATGTAAAGCTGTCACTAAATAATCCGCTTATTCAGACATGCAAAAGGACATATTGGGTACAAAAGGGGAGAGTTTCATGCCAGGTGAATGCTAGGGAAGTACGGCGGTCCAGACAAAAATCTGGACTTGCCTGCCTTCCCTCCCATTTGTGCTACTGCTCTGAGGAATTACATGCCACTCTCAGAAAGGACTTCATCATGGTCTTCACTGTCTGGAAGAAACCAGCCTGGAGTCTTGTATCAATTGTGAGCTAATTAAGAACGTGGCAAAGTCCATGGAAAGAGATCTCCTTTAAGACCAAACTAACGCTAGAGAAAAAGCTCTCTCTGGGCTCTGTAAGACAAACTTAACACTTCATTTACCCATAAGCTTGACTTCTACATCTGAGGTGGCAGTTGGCTGCAATCTGAGATGGGCAAAATTATTTTGTTTCAAAATCATAAAATTTATTCTGAATCCATTGACTGGACATGTTCACAATGAGGAAAGTAGAAGCAGTGTTCTTCAACTTTTTGAGTTTCAGACAAAATTTTAATGCAATAAAAATACATCTATAGAGAACCGCATTTGAGATGGAAAAGAGGTAAATGCAAAGCAATGCCCGAGCATTCAGGTTGTGTACATAAAATCTCAAAGGCATGACTGTAAATAAATCCAGAAACTAGGCAATCTGAATGCGTGATTTTGCGGAAGAAACCTGTGAGGCAGGCTTCGAAGTAAAAAAATACAACATTTGGCTTTTTCAGCCTGAGGGGTTAGTCGAAAATCAATCACAGGCGTGCTGTGCCCTAAATTCAGGTCAGACCTAGTAGCCACAGCATCCCAGGAAAGATGCTGAAAAGTCTACTGAATTTTGTGAGGGCCTTGTACTTGGTGAGAAAACAGACTGATCCAAGCAACTACAGGCTCTTTCATCTGACCTCATTAGTACACAAAGCTTTAGCACAAATGCTGAAGGAAAAACTAATTAAAGATGTGGAGGTATATGAAAAACTAGTTAAAACGCAGCAGGACTTCACCAAAGAAGTAACATACCAGACTAAGCCAGTATCTTCGTCTGATAAATCATTTTCTCAAAGAATGAAGATACGGTAGATCAAATCTATCTGGACTTCAATAAAACATTTGAGAGGATGCCATGCGAGAAAATATTAATTAAGATGGAGAGATGTGAATGAATGTAAGAAATGAAAAGTAAGGACAATAGTGTGTGCTGAAAGAGAAACTCTAGATGGAAGGAGGTTACTAATGCAGTTCCATAGGGACTGATCTCAGAACTAATCTTAGTCAAATTTTATTAGTGACCTTGCCACAAAAACCATGAGTGTGCTAATGAAATTTGCTGATGACATAGACCCAAGACCTGCTGTTACAACAGAAAAGGACTGGAATGCCCCATGGAAAGAATTGGACGAGTCTGCGGACAGGAGGAAGAAATGACATACAATTTAATAGTAGGAATACAAACTTGTACAATTAGCAGAAATTCCTATTAATTCTAGTAAAATGAGGTGAAGAGGTGGCTTCTCCAGATGGACAGAAGAAAGAAAAGATACTGCATGAATTAATCACTCAGAAGCAGGAGTGCATCCATGGAGAGCTGATTTGTTTGGAAGGGCAGTGTGAGGGGTGTACCATGCAGCCAGAGCGGTAAGGGCAGTCACACTGGCTCAGACCCTGCATCCCATAACCCCCTTTCTGATAGTAGCCACCAGCAGAAGCTGTGGGAGGCAAGGCTGGAAGAATTTTCCCTGCACAGTGGAAGCATCCAGCTGGTGAGGGGTCTGGAGCACAAGTCTGATGAGGAGCGGCTGAGGGAACTGGGGCTGTTCAGCCTGGAGAAAAGGAGGCTGAGGGGAGACCTCACTGCTGTCTACAACTCCCTGAAAGGAGGCTGTAACGTGGAGGGTGTTGGTCTCTTCTCCCAAGTAGCAAGTGACAGTACAAGAGGAAATGGCCTCAAGTTGCGCCAGGGGAGGTTCATATTGGAGATTAGGAAAGAAATCTTTGTGGAAAGCATTGTCAGGCACTGGAACAGGCTGCCCAGGGAAGTGGTGGAGTCACCATCCCTGGAGGTGTTTAAACAGCACTTAGATGAGGTTCTTAGGGACATGGTTTAGTGCTAGAGTTTGGGTATGGCTGGATTCAATGATCCTGAGGGTCTCTTCCAACCAAGATGATTCTATGACTCTAACTTGTGACTCAGTGAGGTAGTTTCCTTGTGCCTCTAATTGTGGTTTTGCCTATTTTTTTTTAACTTAGCATTGATTGTCTCATCTTACTTCCTGCTCCTCTACTTGCAATGACAATTTCCTAGCATGGATTTGAAGGAGTATAAAGAAAACAGCATGATCACGGTGAAATTGTGGGACAAAAGATCAACCTGGAGTCTTTTGTCAGGATGATGGTACTTTGGACCTCTCCTAACTGCATGGGGACACCCAGGTAGACTGTAGAGGAGCTACTGGTGCCACATGCTTGTAAAAAAGGTGTATGAGAAGAACAAATGTAGGTCATAGAGACTGGAAAACGACAGTGGGCAGATATTGCCTGTTTGTTCCCTGGGCAGAGGGGCAATGGCACAAAACATTGGCAGCACAGAACCCATCAGCACGCAGGGGCCTTGCAGTGAATGTCTGGCTCATCTACATCACTTAAACGAATTACAAAGGGCAGGTCTCCCCTGGAGTGTTTTGTCATTATGTTCATTGCTCCCCACTGTATTCAGATGGTGAAGCCTGAAAACTTAATCACTGACGGGCCTGAACAACCCCAGGTTCCAGTATAAGTCGGGGAATGACCTGTTGGAGAACAGTGTAGGGGAAAAGGACCTGGGGGTCCTGGTGGACGGCAGGATGACCACGAGCGAGCACTGTGCCCTTGTGGCCAAAGCCAATGGCATCCTGGGGTGTATTAGAAGGGGGGTGGTTAGTAGGTCAAGAGAAGTTCTCCCTCCCCTCTACTCTGCCCTGGTGAGACCACATCTGGAATATTGTGTCCAGTTCTCCGCCCCTCAGTTCAGGAAGGACAGGGAACTGCTGGAGAGAGTCCAGTGCAGGGCAACAAAGATGATGGAGTGGAGCATCTCCCTTATGAGGAAAGGCTGAGGGAGCTGGGTATCTTTAGCTTGGAGGAGACTGAGGGGTGACCTCATTAATGTTTATAAATATATAAAGGGTCAGCGTCAGGAGGATGGAGTCAGGCTCTTCTTGGTGATGACCAATGGTAGGACAAGGGGCAATGGGTACAAACTAGAACACAGGAGGTTCCATTTAAATATGAAAAGAAACTTCTTCTCAGTGAGGGTAACAGAGCACTGGAACAGGCTGCCCAGGGAGGTTGTGGAGTCTCCTTCTCTGGAGACATTCAAAACCCGCATGGACACCTTCCTGTGTAACCTCAACTAGGTGTTCCTGCTTGGGCACGGGGATTAGACTGGATGATCTTTTGAGGTCCCTTCCAATCCCTAACATTCTGTGATTCTGTGATTTATCCTGACACCCCCCTCCACACCCTCAGTAAAGAGGCAATAAAAAGGTATTAATTTACATATCTTGCTTTTCAACCAGGTTTTGTCTCCCCTCTTCAGTCACCCCGCAGGCCTGCAGGGCCCCGAGCTGCCTCTGTCCCGCTCCTGCGGGAACCGAAACCGAAAGGCCAGGGCCGGGCTGTGTCTCCGACACTCGCCGGCAGTTCTGCTAAGAGCTGCCTTCCCCCCCCGCCCCGGTTCACCTGCGCGGCCCGAACCCCTGGCACCCCGCCCCGCCAGCCCGGGGCAGACATCGAGATCCCCGCTTCGTCTCCCCCGCGGAGTCCCTTCCGGCCCCTCACGCCGCCTCCATTTCGGTCAGCGGGCCCGTTACCGCCCCGCCCCGGGCCTGAGGTGAGCGCGGCCCCACAGCCGCCCGCCCCAAACGCTGCCTCCAGGGCCCGGACGCGCCCGCCGTGCCCCGTCCCGCAGCCTCGCCCCTCCTCCGGCCGCCCGCAGGTGAGACCGGCCCCGGGGCGGTGCTGCTGCGGCCCGCCCGCCTGCTCTCGGCCGGGAGAAGCACCTGTGGTACCTGCGACTTCCCACCGCCGCCAGGTACGTGAGGCCGGCCCGGCCCGGCCGCTCGCCCCGAGGAGCGTGGAGGGGCCCAGGCTCGCCTGTCCCCGGGGGCCCGCTCCGCCCCGGCTCCTTATCCGCGGGGACCACGGTGGTTTCGCCCGGGGCGGCAGCGGTTTCCTCCCGCTGGGGGAAGGTGGAAGCAGCTGGGCTGCCCGGGGAGGGAGGAGAGAAACTCGCGGCCGGGAGGGGTTTGGGGGGTGGCGGGGCAGCGCGGCCCGGGCCTCCTCGCAGGGACCCCCGGGGCTCTTCCAGAGAGCGCTTGGGAGATGTGTACAGGTATTTGTGGGTGTATGGGGCTGTTCAGCCTGGAGAAAAGGAGGCTGAGGGGAGACCTTATCGCTGTCTACAACGCCCTGAAAGGAGGTTGTAGCGTGGAGGGTGTTGGTCTCTTATCCCAAGTAACAAGGACAAGAGGAAATGACCTCAAGTTGCGCCAGGGGAGGTTTAGATTGGATATCAGGAAAAAATTCTTCACAGAAAGGGTTGTCAGGCCTTGGAACAGGCTGCCCAGGGAAGTGGTGGAGTCACCATCCCTGGAGGTGTTTAGAAGATGTATAGATGAAGCTCTTAGGGACATGGCTTAGGGCTAGAGTTAGGTTAATGGTTGGACTTGATCTTGAGGGTCTCTTCCAACCCAAAGGATTCTATGGTTTTGTGTCAAACCAAGTTCTCTTGTGTTTCTTGTTGCAACAACCTGTTGTGCTGCCCTTTGGGTGAAAGGTGCCCTGTCTAAAGGCAAAGCAACCAGTTTAGTCTGGGATTCCGCCCCCCCTTCCCCATTTTACTTGTTGGGTAGTGGCTGTACCAGACTTACCCCATAGAAGGTGCCTGGGTAGGCAGGCTTTTGGTGTGTGCTTTCCATGGAATGTTTTCATTTTTATTGTTTCTCACACTAATAAGATTCAAAGGTCATGACAAGACACGGGTTTATACTATAATAGGTATGATATGAGGCTGTTGGTTTACACCGGTGCTTACACTTTAGTCTGAAAGTGGTTATTTGCACAAGGATATGACTCAACTGAATAGGATTCTTTACATTGAGAATATGTGAAATAGTTTGCTGGATTTAATGGTTGGTAGGTGAATTTGTGTTCTTGTGGTCATCCCCCACTGACTTTGTGGGAGAACTTTATAGGACAAAACATTTCCGGCCCAGAGTCCTGTTGCTGAATTGGAGCTCATGTCAGTGTAAAACCTCACAAGAAGCACTTTTCTGTGTCCAGGGTAAAGATTAAAGTAAACATTATGTGATTGAGGTTCAATACTATAAGCCATAAAACATCTCTTAAAGAACATATCTAGCTATTTATTGATATGTTGTGTTTATAGGGTTCTCTTTCGTCTTCTTTGTTACCAGTCCTTTGAAAATGAATTCCTTGTCACCCCCATTATAGTAGGTATGGCTATATTCTTTGTTCATTTTTTCAGCATTCTTTCTATGTGTGTTGCATCGTATTTTTTGCCATGTTGCTAAAATCTGTATTGATGTGCATAAGGAGCTGAATTCATGTTGTATATGAAACTTCTGTTCTGACCTTTCCAAATGTCTGAGCGATGACCTTGTTATTTTGCAGTCAGTTTTCCAGGCAGAAGGTGGCACCAGGTTTAGTTAAGGCCGATTTGACTCCTGGTGAGGCTGTGGTAGGCTGGGAGTACAGACTGGAACCGGTTCCTCTCGTTCTCTGCCATTAGCATTCCTGCAATTCCTTCCATCCAGCCCCCCCTTCCAAGAAGTCATCCACCAAAAGGCTGAAACCTTTTAGGGCAGACAAAGAAGCTTAGGCTCTCATCCCACACTTGCACAGCAGGTAAGCAGCTCCCCTGACATGCAAGGGAAAGGCCCATTCCTCTCGAGGTGCCTTTCCCACAAGGGTAACTGAGTATACAGCCAGGAGTTTCCTGTCCTTGATGCTGTATGTTGTATCGATGACTTTGCTGGGGTTGGGACATTTTTTTTTAATTTTTAACACAAATGAGCTATTGGCCTATGACTCAGTCTCTGAGCTGAATGATTGCTGAACTTCATTTCATCTGGTCTTTTACTTCTGCAAGTCCAGCCTAGGTGGTTGGATGCAAGAGTAAAGCTCCTCGTAGAGCAGTAGTTAGGGCTGCTGAAAGTAGGAGCCTTGCTTCTGACACCAAAGCCTCTTCCAAGAAGGAGTGACCGCTGCTTTTGGGTGGTATTTTGGCATGTAAGTGTGATTTTTGCCACTGGTGTGTTAGAGAGTTTGGTAAGCTGCCTAAAAGAGCGAGCCATGTTAGCCTCAAATCTAGCAGTTTGTTGAGAGGTCTCTGAATAGATCTAAGTCAGGTAGTGATGTTTCTGTAACCAAATAATTTATTTTTTGAAGTTGCTTTTACACAAGTCACTTATTCCATTGTCATCAGACAAAAATATGGAGTAAAGGTAGGTGGAACTAACTTTAGGAAGTGAAAGGAACCTGAATTCCCTGTGTGGTTTTCTTCATTGTTAGAGCAGGAATTGAAAAAGTAAATAAACATGGAGAGATGTAAACAGTATTTTTAAAGTTCTTCTGGATTGGGTAAATGTTTCATAATAGTACCACTGGGGAAATCTGTAAACAGTGTTTTTTGTACTCCCCATGAAATCTGAAGCTTTTTTAAGAGTATGAATAGAGCCATGAAGTCGTTGTGTGTCTAAGCTGAGTATTCTACATCCTACGTGGGTATTGGTTTTTATTGGTTTTAAGAGTTTTTTCTTTTCAGATAAATTGTTCAGAGTCAAAACAGTCCTTGGTGTAAAGGGTTTGTGTGCAGTATAGCTGTAAGTGTTTATGCCATGCTGACTGGATTGGTTTAATTTTGAAATTCAGATACAACAGAACAGTCATTGTTTAATAGGCATTGTGTTATTGAAAATATAATTTGCATTTTAAAAATTACAAATGTTTCAGTTATTTTTAATGAGACTTAACAGACCAGGATAAGGGTTCTCATCCCCTACACCACATAAACCACAGTCCAAGATGTTGCTGTGGCTAGGGATGTAGGATGCATCTCTGAGAGGTGGAATAAGGGGTCTAGGCAGGTAGCTGCTCAGGAATGCTTTCAGATTTCTTCCCAGCCTCCACACCATCATAACGCACTGGTTTTAATTGACACCACTCTCCCCCTTCTTCCCCCCCCAAAAAAAATGTGTGTATGGGGGCAAACAACAAAACAAACCTTTAGAATGTGTGGGTAAAAGTACTGATGATGGTAAAGTTTAAATCAGCAATGTCAAAGACTGAAAAGGAATGAAAGTGCAGAGTAATTGTAAAAATATTGCCAAAGACCTTTATTTTAGCTACACTGCTGGATATTACTGTAATAAGGCACAAATTGTGTTTTAGGTATACACTGCTCAAGCCTGACAGCTTAAAAACTGACAATTCAGTTGGTGCCTTTTCAGGGAGGCAATTATCAAAAAAGCTTTCTTTGCATCAAATGAGAGGCTGGCAGTTAGTATTACCAGTATACTAAAGACTGGCTTAGTTGAACCATCAAATTTTCCCTAACCCTAACTAAAATAAGCTCTCTTGTTATGAAATATAAGGCAATTTAAAAAGAGAACTAAATATAGTCATTGACTTGTAATATCTGGTTTAAGCAACAGGAATATTTGAAGGAAGAAAAAATTAATTTATTATTATTTCTTCTCTGCTTGTAGTAGAAGTCTTACTTTGTTCACGCTTACTGAATCCTTCATCCTTCGTTGCTGAATTCACTTTATATGATATTGATGCAATCCATATTCTTTGAGAGTTTTTTTTCTTCCTCCTGCTCACTCTGTATTTTGGAAGCATGAGCTCTGATCTATGATGACAGTAGTTTTCATGGCATGTGCAGACAGTGGCTGCAGATGGGGAATAAGTAGCATGAGCTGATGAACACATAAGAAATAACAATCCTCTAATCATGCAAATATGGGATACGATGGGTCAAACCGTGCATTTGTAAGAAATTTTGAATCCTGTGAGTGCTGACATTTGCTACACCTGGGGCTATAGGTGCCTCTGAGAATCAAGGACTACGTGTCCAATGCCAGGCACTCAGCACTGAGTTCCAATGTTATTTGGGTTTTTCTGTAGACATGTGGCTAGACTCAGTTTGCTTTTATTGTCAAGCCTATTCTTTATGTCAGGCTAGTCTCCATATTAGTTCTTTGGAGAGCTAAGCATCTATACATACACAAATGGTTTCAGGGAAACCCAGCTGTATGTAGGTAATCCTTTAAGCTATTTTTTCATTATTTTAAACTGTTCCAAAAGTAAGGATTGTATTTCTGTCTTCACCGTTCAGGGAGCATGGCAGATCTGTCAGTCAGGGGGAGCAAGCTAGGATCGGGTCTCCTGAGGGTACTCCTCTGTTTATGTTACTTACATGTCTCTTGGCAAACTCATAGGTAGTCTTCAAACCATCTAAGAGAAGAGTTTTGTTTAATGACTTGCAGAGTTTCTCACTGGAAGTCACTGGCAGAGGCAAAAGTGGATTCCAGATCATTCATGTTAGTTCTGAGACTATCCCATATCTGCTTCCCTGCATGCAAGCCTTGCCTCTACGACTGTATCCACATTACTTAATGAGAATGCAAGACAATCATATTTTCATTATAAATGAACTATGGTTCTTCAGATCACATTATCCCGTGCAGAAGCCGAAGAAAGAATTACATGGAAAGAAAATACACTGTTCTGAGCCTGTAATTAAAAATAAGTCTTTGCACATATGCGTAGGGACCTAAAATCACATTGTTGAGTCAAAATCATCTCTGGCACTCCTGAAGGCTTGTGTGCCAAGCTTAGGGAGCGCAATCAAATTCTTGTAACAAGCTCTGTGGCTTTGTATCCATATATAAACTATTAATTGTAAAAAACATGGTAATTCTATTGTAGGATTGTATTGACACCAGTGTAGGTCATCATCAAGGCTGAGTCTGAAGATTAGCTGTATGGACTTCTGCGTTTCAATGTGATGGAATAACTGATAGTAATTGTAGGTTGCTATTTCTGAGGCCAAGCAATGTAAGAGGATGTAACAGCTGATGTGATGGTAGGAAAAAAATGGTGAGACAGAAAAACCTTGAGTTTCATTTCAAGCTACATTAGTGGGCAGAGATTTTCCGCTTATTATCCCCAGTTGGGACTCGTTCAACTTCTCTCTTAGCTCATCTCCTCTCTCTTATCTTGTTCAAATCCCATTTCTTTCACTTAGCCTTTTCAGTAACCCTTTCTCAACTCCCATGTTACTCTCATGCTTCTTTTGAGGTTGGAAAATTTCAGACCACAAAGAAGAACTGAAAATAGGGTCTCAGACTTGGAAGTTTCAGGTGATACCAACTAGACTATGATCCCAGTTCTGTCCATAGTAAAGAAAATCCCCAGTAGTGTAACTTCATTGCCTTTCAGCGATGTCTGCCTTAGGGGCTTTTTCTTTGATTTGTTCACTCTAAAGGTCTCTTTTACACTTCTTTACATTAATATATTCTGGGGATAATTCTTCTAACTTTAAATTGTCAGCAAGACTGTAGCTGATGTGTGCTGTGCAGGACTTACATTTCACTAGGTTTTTCTACCTTTTCAAGTAAGTCTGCTGAAGACTTTGGGCTACTTCTATATGGCTCCCACAACCATCAGGGAATACGTTGCCTTTGGCATGATGCTGCAGGATTGTGGTGATAAAGTTGAACATCTGAGAATCAAGAACAACTTTCACCAGGACTTAGTTGTTCTGTGACATACTGTGTCATTCTCTGACTTAGTGACATATGGTGACAGGATATTGCGATGAAGATAACATAAAGAGTTACAATGTATGCTGAGTTTCTGTAGATAGACAAAACAAAACAAACAAAACAAAAACATTTAAACTAAACTGTAAACTCCTTTCAGAGTTCTCAGGCATTTGCATGCCCTCGTGGTAGCCCTCGATGGGCATTTTGCTGGCCATCACCGGCTTGTGCTGATGAGCATGGGGAACTTGGGCCAGGTGCAAAAAGGGATGCACAGAAAAATGTTACAAGGTTGTTTACAAGGAAATAGGCCTTTCCCCTCCCTCCCCCAGTCTCTAATGTATCTCTGTAATATCTCTGTAAATAGCTGCATTTTCTTAATATTCTCCTGATATCATATAACCTACACTGCTACTGTCTGATGTTGCTCTCTCAAACCTCTGTTGCTTCATGCACACACACACCCATGTATGTCTACTAAAAATATCCCAAGATGCCTACCAGCTAAACAGCTGTAGAGCCACCTCTGGGTGAATATTAAAGAAAACCTATTCCGTGTTGTTTGTTAGATGACTGAATATAAGGTCTACAAATGCACGATAATGTGCACACTGAAAAACCAGTGTATTGGACGCTACATCCTGAAATACTTCATGGTATTTTTTATCACATAATGAAGAAGAACTAGAGAAGGTTGAGAACATAAAGCTAGTGAGTCCATTTTTATTTTCAAGAAGGTATTGAATTTTAGGGAAAAATGTATAACCTGTTATACAAGTAATTGAAAAGACCCAAGGTATTTACATTCATAGACTTTCCATATCCATCTTTACTGTTATCATTAAGTATTTTAATCATGTGAGGCAGAAAAAAATCCACAAAAATAATTTTATTTGTTATATAAATAATATTTCATGTGTTTACTCATACAAAATATGTAAATAAATGGAAACAATTAAAAATGTTGAAATTTATGGGCTTTTTTTCTCTAAATGGCACTCTTCCCCTCTCTTCTGGTAAACATTATTAATGAACGCATGGAAGCTGTCCCAAGCTTGAGAAGCCCTTTGCTTGTAACTTAAGTTTGAGGCTGAAATTTGGAAGTTTGGAGTGTTCCCTACAAAGCTGACTTTAAAAAAGCATGTGCACTAAGGGCTTATCTCTGTAGCTTCAGAGAATACTGATGCTCCCAGCAGCACATTTATATTTAGCTTCAGTAAGTGGTAGCATGGAAACCATGGTAGATTTAGTTTTAAATCTCAGTTTGATATAACTACGTTCTTTTGCATGGATATAGCGCTTATTGTAATGAAACAGGAATGAAAAGGTCACTTTTCTGAAAAATATTCTTTTGGTTTAGGTTTATGGTGTTTGCACCCTGTGTCTTAGAGGTTGAGAACTGGCAGCTTCAACCTACTTGTTGAATGTTAGCTGGGATTCTGTTCATGGTGGGAAGCTGGGGAGTCCCCTGCTGAAGCTGGGTGCTGTGGGGGTGACTTGCCACAGAAGATGGATAATGCTTGAACTCCTCAGAAGAGAGTTTTTAATATAAGCAATGATCCTATGCTTGGGAGGAAAATACCTGACAGCACAGAAGTGGGATCTTATCCCAACTCAGTCAAGGTCAGTATGTTATGGTGGTGATTTCCTTGGGTGCAGTATCCTACTTTGTGTGTGCAAGAATGCTGTTAAACCAATATGTGAGTTTTCATGTTAAACTCTGAGGCCAGAAATAATCACTGCCGGAAGGCTGAGAATCATCTTCTTGCTCTGTTATGTCCGCTGTGTCTTGTTTATTTGGCAATGTTTTTGATTTTGCCTAATGGTAGGAAAATTCTTTTGCAACAGCGTTCAGGTAGCAGAGTGACTTGTGGTTGTGTTTGCAGCTTTGTCTTTGCATCTGGACTTATTATACATGCCGTTTTGCTTGACAGGAGATTAAGCAGACTTGACAAACTCGCAGTTGTAACCTTATCTTTGCAGTTGGAAGTCTACAAGTGAGGATAAAAGATATGTTATTAAGACTTGCAAAGGAAAGTGCTGCAGGAAAAATGAAAAGGAAAAAAAGAAATTTTTGTGCTTGATTCAACAGCTGTCTTTGCAAGTAGGGCTTGTATTACTGCATATTTGTGTTATACAAATGCAAGTGATATTATAGGTCTCTTTTATGAGTATTGAGTTTAGTTCTGGGTGTGGTGGTCTCATTGATTGTTTATTGTAACCTAGTGACATCCCACGTATAAATATTTAGTGATTTGTTGCAGTTAGAAAGAAGAATGACAACGAAAGCTAGTGATTTTTAAGTAATTAATTGTAATTAGATTCACATATTGCATTTCATATTTCCTCTGGCAACCTGGTAACTTTTCTCATCCCTTATTATTATATCACTTAAAAAAGGCTTCTCTCCCTTCTGCAAAAGACCCATGAAAAGAAACTGGCTATTTGCTGAAAAACGTGTGAGGATATCCAAGTATAGAATGGTATCAACTAGGAACCATTAAAAGTACCAACTAAAAGAAATAAATTGTAAACTGGGGAAAAATCTTATCCTTAATTTCTTGTAGTTATCTTTGCTCTTAGTTATACTAACAGTAGGCAAAAGTTTTTTGACAGAAATGCCATTTTAATTGTAAGATGCCTTTGAATAATTAAAATAGCCTCTTGTTCCAGCTATAAACCTAGTGGGGCCCAATTATTATAAATGGCATTATTATAAATTCACCTTTCAGTCTCTTTTTTTATTTCCTCTCCTTTCTTTCTTTCCCAGCAGACAAGAAGTGTGAATGAATTGGCTCTAGAGCCAAATGATCCTTATCAGCCCTTGGGATAACTTACTTAAAGCATTTTTTTCGGAGGATTTTGAAGTCAGATGACAGGAAAAAATTACATTAATGTTTAAGAAACCTCATGAAAGCCTACAGAAGCCTGACTAAATGTATGAAAAAAGACAGAGGGAAATCATTGCAAGTCCTGTACCAAAGACTGGATGAAAAAGCTGTAGTACTTTACTCCCAAATGACACTTTTCAACAGAAGCTCATGAGGAGCTCTGCTGTGATATGGTTACTGACACGGAATAGTAAGAGTCCTGTCTGTTTTCACTGAGTGTCTACCAGATGAGCACAGGATGGGGTACAAGAAGGTTTTGGTTGTAGCAGCTGTAGTCGGGGAGAGTGAAACCAAATTTCATTGGAATCCTTGCGAAAGTACCTTGAAGCAAAGTATATCTCAGCGTGAGCTAAGAATGGCAAGATATGATCAGTTGAGGAGTGGCAGAACTGCTTCCCGATTAATCAAGCAGGTAGTACTTCTTTGAGGCATTGATTCATGAAAACCTTGAACACATAATTCATTTTAGCTGGACTTCTGTTGAGTGTATATGTGAGCTGGTGCTTTATGGCTGTCCCAAGTGTCTTCCTCACCCTGGGCCTCATAGGGCTATACACCCATTTACACTGAGGCATGGCAAGTGTTTGTTCTTAATATGTAAATAGAATTGAAGAACAGGATAAAACTCCATGTTTGGAAGGAGGCAGAGTATGTTGTCAAACGCTTTGTTGCATTGGTGGGATTCTCATAGTTTATGCTTGAGTGCATCACTGTTCCTAAAAACTAATCTGGTAAGCAATGTGCAAAGTCGTGGTGCTTTTTTTGTTTTGGTTTGGGTGTTGTGTGTGAGGGTGGTTTTTTTGTGTGTGTTGGTGGTTTTTTTGTTGTGGTTGTTGTTGTTGTGGGGTTTTTTGTTTGTTTGTTTTGTTTTGTTTTTAATTTCTGTTATCCTGGGTTATTTTTTGTGTGGGTGAGTGATGTATAATTTTAATTGACCCTCTGAGAGAATGGCCCTTCATCCTGGCCCTGAATTATTTTCAGGGTTTGGCATCTAAGCTGTTTAACAAAAAAAAACAAAGAAACAAAACTCCACAAACCTCATTTAGTAATAGTCATTCCAGTTGTTTCATATGGCATTTATTGATTATGGCCAAAAGCTAAGACAAAGACACCACAAAAATAAATCAGTCTAAAATAAAGTTTTTCTTACCAATCACGTCAGTAAAGCCAGTGTGTTACGTAGAATTTCTGGTGAGGTAAGCTGCGTGTTCACATCTTCAGAACGGGTATAAATGTTGCTCAAGAAAAACTAGGTATTTATTTAAAACGTTAAATTTCAGATTATGGCAGTTAGAGGAGAAGAGCCTCGTATGACAACCTTATTATTTCTGATAATTGCATTAATGAGTAATTTGCATGTTGTTCTCCTCTGCTATGTGGCCTTGCTGTTTTCCACAGCTGACTTACAGGTAGCCTATCCCCTTGCTTTTTTCTCAAACTCTTCACTCTTATGTTTATATGCTGCTTATTAATTATTTATTAAACATATCAAAGGGAATATTGTTGGAAGATGCATAATATAATAAGTTGCTGTGTGAACAAGCTTCTTTCAGGTCACCTGAAGGGCCTGAGTGCCTGAAAACCTCTGAGTGTTTTTTTTAACCTTGCTGTGTTCTTTGGCTTGATAAAACCATTATGTTTCCCTCTGTGCTTTGCTTAAATTCAGACCTTTGTGTTGCTGCTGTTGTAGTAGTACTTCAGCCTGTAGCACCACCAAAGACTACTTCGACATGTAAGTAATATAAAATTTCTGTATGTTTTCCGGGTTTTTTTGATGTGCTGACAGAGAAGAGTAATGAATAAACAATGTGGTCTTGTTCGATGTTAGCATAGGTTGAAGTAAGTGTGGATACAACAGATGCAGTCATATTTTTAGATTTGTGTAGCAATTAGCATACGTATGTTTGAAAGTTCAATAAGATCTGGATACCAGTTTTGTTAAGTACCTGAAGAGACTTCTAGTAGTGTTTCATGGAGATTAATGGGCTAATTATATTTATAATTATAATTATATAATTATTATATAATAATAATAATAATTATAATTATAATTATTATTATCACAAGAATGCATCATTCTTGTGATACGTTACCAGTGTTAGATTTCTTAGGTGGGAATTAGGATTTATTATTTTTCAGATGTTAGAAATTTTGATTCTTTTCTAAGATGAAAATTTATGCCTGTTTGAGGGTGCAGTTAAAGAGAGGAAAGTAATAAACCAGGTGCAATGACAGCAAGTAATTTTACATGACAGTAGGGAATTGGCAGGATTTCTTTTGCAGTTGGCTTTTGTTAAGGTATGGAAAGGGTCTGATAGCAGAATGCAGTTAATAATGATAAGTCATCATTTCAGCCACAACGCTACTGCTACCACTTCACTTCTTGTTCAACAGTCTTTTACCTGAGAACTCCTCTGTAACATGCATGAGTATAGACAAATGCATTTGGATAAGGTGATGAAGTCTTCAGGGTAGAAGGCTTTATAATGGGCAGTGGTTCCAAAATCATTATTACCAAATATATATGCAAGCAGATCACACAGCAATAAAAATTAATGCAGTGATTCACAGTCCCATTTCTGTCAATTTAGTCAAAGTACATCGAGGCAGCAAAAAAGCATAAATCCTGGTTTATGTCAGTTTCAGGAGGTTACGAGATACTTGATACCACATACATTTTTCTGATAAAAAGTTAACCTGCCAAAATTGTTTGAACAGATTTGAATTTGTGGAGTTCATTTATGTTGTGTCATTTCTTTCTTTCGTGTGACCTCGGTTTTTCTGATCCAGTACAGGAACTTCAAAGTCTTACTTAATATATCACTGAACCATGACATGAGACACTTCTCATGCAGATATTAGCTAGTCTTTTTGGAGCTAGTGTTCTGTATGCCCTACCAGGTAAGAGAATTACCCCTTTAAAAGACATGGGCATAGCAAACATAGGACAGGAAGCTTTTTAGCCGTATTTCAAACTTTAACTTCAGGGTTGGGTGTGGGATTTTTTTAAAATTTTTTTTGGCTTTTACAATTTAGTATGGAAAGGTCTGCCTTTTCCTCCCTTTTCCTCTTCTATTTATTTTTCTTCTTCTAGTTCCCGTTACTCCAGAGTCTTGGCTGGCAAATGTATTATTTTAGTCTGCAGTTTTGCACATACAAGAATTCTTTTTGCTCCTTTACAAACATTACCTATCACAAAATTTGCTTACAAAAGCCAGCAAAAATAAAATGTGTTGCTAGTGTGTTTTAGTTTTGATATGAAAATCAACAAGAAACATTTTAACGTCTTGTTTACAATTCTAAAGAAAACAGCTGATGCTCTTGAAATGTACAATAGTTTTTCCAATTTTTGTTCAGTTGTAACTCCAGAGCATCTATAGAAATCTAGCATGGGATGTGATTTTAGAGATTCCAAGGATGGGATGTGCTAATGTGAACACAGGGGAAATTTGAGGTGGACTGAATATGGAAGTTTGGTTTAGGGTTAGATTTGAAGCAGCTGTTGTTGCTGCTTGATTATATTGATGGTATTGAACACGTGAACCGTTCTGGGCCTTGCTGCGCCCCTCGGCACAAGGAGATCAATGACTGAGTTCTCATCTGAAGCACCTACCAGGCAGCCCTGGCAGCTCCGTGGACGTGGTGCGTTGAACTCTGATAGTAAAACGCTACCAGGCTTTACAGTACTAAATTTCCTGCCTTGCACAGTAAGTTATGATAACTTACAAATTGTCTGGGTCGAAAAAGTTTAACTTTAGTACTTGTGAATTAATGGAGAAATGATTGTTTTGGGCAAATCAACAACCAACTGGGTCTTCAGTGCAGTGATTAAGAAGCAATCCAGTGCAAATGGAGAAACAGTGGAATGATAGGTGCTGTTATCATCATTTAACTCAATTTTGAATTGAGATTTATAACTAAACATGGGCTATATGTTCAAGCCATAGAGTTTTGGAACTCACCTCCTGTACTTCACAGTACTATTTCATTTTCGTGCAGATCAGAGACGGGAGGCAGGATGTTAAGTGTGGGTATTGCTACATCTTGACGAGAACTGGAAACATTGGTCTGTGTTGCATGAATATAAAAGGAATATTAATTTATTTTAAAAGCCCTAATTTATTCCAGCCAGCGGAATCCCCAGTGAATAATTATGCAATTAAAAACCCTTTTTTATCATAATACATGAACCCTTTGTCCAGTAACTTGTCAGATTAATTTAATTAAAAACCACAGTCTTAAAAATATACTTGTCTGCAATTGAAAGCGTGTAATCCCTTGGGATGGAAGCGCTAGTTAAACATGAGTTCAACCCAACATAATTCTGCCACATTAGTGTATGTTACAGTGTATTAATTTAGAGAGCAAGTTCCATAGATGACTGATCATTAATGTTTATTAGATTACATTATAGTAATCTTTGTTTAGTCAATAAACATTTACGCTGAATCAAAAAATGATGGTGTAGTGTGTCATTGCAGCCACTTATCCATGTTCAGATAATTTTGTCCTAACGATACAGCGAGCTTACATGATTTTCTGTTAATTGGTTATACATTAGGCACTTTTTTTTTCCATGTGCTTGCACTGTGCCAGGTGAATGAGTGGATGCGATAAGAAAACAGCTGCACTGTTTCAGACAACAAAAGAGTATTTCCAAAACCTATTTGCAGGTGATGTGTAGAATTAATCCCTTTACATTAGTGCTTTCAGAACTGGGAATGGCTGACACATGAAGATATTTATAAGCAGTAGGGAAACAATTTTTATTTCACTCTGACGTGCATAATTCTTCCCATAGATAGATTTTTGACTTCTTCCAGCAGAGAGGTTATGGCAGGGCAGGGGAGAGAGACTGTGCTTACATATTGCATGGTCAATGAATGACAGTGCATCACTGGTTTCCCAGCAGAGGAGGAAAACAAGTGATGGGCAGTCCGCAGGTTCAGAGTATAACCTGCTCTGTCTACCTGCCTGCTCCGGTGAGGTGACCACAAGCATTATAGAGGTAGGCAAGTTGCAGTACGCTTTGAGACTGGATATAGTCTGTACCTGTGGGAAGACATTTTATGATGTGTACGAGGTCTGCATGGCAGCCTGCAGTCCAGAGTCAGCTTTCAGAAGAAAGACAGGAGTGGGCAGAGTTGGCGTTATGCATCCCGGGGGGGTTAATGGCCCAGGAGAGCCCATAAAGGACGTCCCAAACCAGCACACAGCCCCTGCTGCAGGAAGGGTGTGCTTGTGCTGCACTAGGCCATAACCCTCTACTTTCCTATCTGTGTCCCACTCCAGCACCTGTACTATTTTAGTTAATTAGTTAATTATGTTATAGATTTTCTTCTATACAAGCATGTGTAAAAAAAACCCAAAAAAACCAAAAAAACACAACAAACCACCTATATGAATACGTTGTTCTCTCCTAAGGTTCTCTCTGAGAGAAAAAATAATTCTAGCAAAAAAACCCTAAACTTCTCATTTCACGAGTATGCTACACAGTGTTTATCATCCTCCTTGCTGAGAAATCACTTTCTTGCACAGTGTAGCAAAAGTTGCTTTATCTATTTTATATACAGTAGATGTTTGCTTTAAATGAAAGCGGTGCTGATTAAAAATTACTCAGTTGATGGCACTAGAAACTGAAGTCTGATTTATCATCAGAACAAGTAGCATGTAGGCACCTCCTCCTCTCCCTTCAACATTAATACATTTTTGTTCCAAAAAGGGTTTGAACCAACAGGGGCTAAGGAGATGCTTCAAAATTACATTTATCATCTTTGATAAAAATGCTTACTCTTTCTGTTAAGTTGTTGGTCTCTTCTATTTTTGCTGCTGCACATTCCTGTGGTGAACATGGAGTTTGCTTTGTATTCACACTGAATGCATATTGGTAACTCAGTGATGAAAATAATTTGACTACCAGGTTATTGAGCCATCAAGCTTTACGAAATATTACACCATAAGTGGAAACCATTGCTTAGAAACTTACAGTTGTGGTTGCCAGTATAATTGTATGTGTTAAAGAACACAAACAAATACATATACTCATTCAGTCAGGTTCCATCATTAACAGTTTAAGCAGAAAAATTAAAGTAGGATGAATTCTTAAGCCTTAGTAATTTAGAAAGTTGTACAGATGAAAGAAGATCTGCCTGCAAGTTTCAGACAGAATTCTGTTCTAACCAATATGAGAGAAGTGGTAAGAAATGTAGTGGAATAAAGAAATGTTTTTCTGTAGTTATGGACCTTTGTTCCTAGAGGGTCTGCAACCTTTATTTATGTGCAGCCTGAGAGCTCGAAATCTGATTGTGCTGGGAGTGGGAGAGATGAGAAGAGAGAAAACTTCAGGTAGGAGAACTTGGACATCGGCAAAGCAGAGGGTTGTGTTAACCAGCAGATTTGGTGGTGGTAGTGGCAGGTGAAAACTTATGCACAGAGGAACTGAGCCACAGTGAAGGAATGAGGGAGAAGGTGAAAAACAGAAGACTCATGGTGGAAGGGAAAACAAAGAGATGAACAAAGGGGAAGGCCCGGTAGAAAGAAGGAGAAAGCAAGAAATTGGTGAATGGGAAAACAGGAAAACAAAGTGAGAGGAGTTAAATCAAAGGAGGAATAAAGAGCCACTTGAATGGGCATACAGAAGTATGACTAAAAACACATCATGGAGGGAACAGCAGGTAGTAAGTCACTGACTCCCACTCCTTCCCATTGCTGGTGAGGAGCAGGTTTGACTGAACTAAAGACAGGATTATCCCACCCCATCTTGAATTGAGAGTGTTAAGAGCATGTTGTGGTTTAACCCAAGCTAGCAATACAATCACGATAGCTGCTCACCCCCTTGCCGCTGCCCGCCAACGGGGGAGAGAATCGAAAGGGAAGGGAGAAACTTGGACTGAGATAAACACAGTTTAATAAAATAACAAAATACTAATACACTAGTTGTAAGTATATATATAACAGATACTCAAGGCAATTCCTCATGACCTTCGTCCAGACTAAGCAGCCAGTCCCAGGAAGTGGCACCCCAACCCTGATCCTGAAGAGAGGAGAAAAAAAAAAAGGGGGGAAAGGCACAAAAGCCCAGAGGCCTCTGCAAAATGGCAAAAAGCTGAACTAAATGTCCTGAACTGAAACTCCCCTGGCTCCAGAGAGAAAGCGCCTGAGAGCAAGAGCAAGAACGCCACAGAGAGAGAGAGAGAGAGCAGAAGATCCTGACTCTCCTTAAATATGAAGCACGACATTAATGGGGTGAAATATGCTTGTTGATCAGTCTGGGTGTCAGTCAAGCTCTGCCCCATCCATGCCCCTCTTCTCGATGCCTCACACCTGTGGGCAGAGCGCTCAGAGTGTCCTTGGCTCTCAGACCAGAGCAATTAAAAACATTAACTCTGTGCTGGGGTGTTATCTCTTGTTCTCAAAGTAAGTCCGTGTAATGACTATGCCCGGTATGAAAAAGAAAGGTTTCTAACTGCCCAAAGAAAATTAACTCATTTTCAGTCAAACCAGCACAGAGCATAAGCACAAAAAGCCAGAGGCGAGTTGCCAGCAAAGATTGGCATCAAAACCAGAGTCCCTAGAACTAAGATAATAATGCTGCGGAGTAAAGAAGTGGGGTCTGGGGTGCAGCCTCTGTGGGTAAGTCCTGCACTGTGGGGGTGAACGCCACAGAAGTGCCAGATACCCATAGCACGCTGTCCATAGTAACTGCTCTGCCAAGCTGAGACAGTAGACAGGATTTCTGGATGGTGCTGGGCTACGCCGAGTGGCTCTGCCACCGGGAGTTATTTTTTCGTGGCTCAGATTTACAATGCAGATGTGCTCTGAGTGGCCCAGGCACTGTAGGAGCAAAGCCACATTTTTTGAGTGGCTTCAAAATTCCAAAGAAATAAAGCAATTCGGGTGTTTGGGGGTTTGGGTAATTAAAGAATAGTGCTTTACTGTTTAGTATTTATCCAGGAGTAAATACTGAAAAAACTGCTGCATGAGCTTGAGCATCTTTCCAAGTTTAGAACAAGATATACCATCACCAAGTAAACACTGTTTTCCTATTTTCCAAGCAGTGAATAGATGAACCTAGTAGAAAATTGCTTTTGGAGAAATTGGTGCTCTTTGATCAGTGTGTAACTTGGTATGATAAAGCAATGAGAGTCGTGACAGGGAGACTGTCTTCCTTTTTTTCTGATTTTCAAGGCTGTGTCTAAATCCATTGCAGGAATTAACCTTTATGTGTGCCCCTCCTGATCATTATGTGAAAAGAAGCTCAAAATCCCCCCAAACTAACGTGATAGAGAAAGGATAAAGTCTTTGGATTATTTTTAAGGCTACATGCATTTAATTTTTATTTTTACTCTTCCATTTTAACATAATATTTTTGATCTTAGCCTTGAAACTAGATAAATTCTTATATTATTTCTGGGACAGAGCAGCGATGCTGCAGCACAGTGTTACTTTGTACAGAGTTGGGTAGCTTTTACCATGATAAGTTCTTCACTCTTTTGGTGAAGTCTGGAAGAACAGAGGTGTCAAGTTAACATGTAAGAGCTCAAACCATGTTAAAATTTATGCACAAGGTAAATGCTGAATAGTTGCAGGAATATTTCTAGCTTTAAATTTTAGCATGACATTTTTGTCTGTTAAGTGATGTGGAAATCAATTTATATGGATGCAATTAAGAATAGTGATTATGCTTTTAAAGTTATCAAAATACCCATACATAGTTGGATAGCCTTTTGTGAACTTGCACTGAACTTTTCAAAATAATAATTTTCTAATTGTAAATATTAATTTATCAACTCGTCTATCATCATCCTTCAAATTCCTTTTTTTTTCCAATTTGCTAAGTTACTTTTTCCTTTGAAAATGAATTTTTCATGGAAAGTTTGATTAAAGATGTTTTGACATTGCAGAGAAATGTGGCCAGTTATAGGAATTTGTGTATATTTATCTTTACTGCACCAAATCAGTGGAACTTATTACTGTAGTAAAATTATTTTGGGATTTGAGCTGTTTAAATTTTCCTGAATTTCAGGGTTCCATAACTACTTCTCAGCAATATTGACGTGTGGCAGTAACCCTACAACATTTGCTTTTCCAGGCTTCGCGGTATTTTCATTTGAAAAGAGTATTTCAGTTCTGTGCGAAGCTGGAGAAGCCGGCATGCAGGTTTGCTTGCTGCATGCAAAACCTCAGCCTTGCAGAGTATGGGAGGCCAGGCTGTAGGGTGAAGCTGTACCTAGTTCCCAGTGTGGAAGGAGAAATCCTTGCTACAAACAGGAGACCCCCTTTATTTTCAGAATGGTTTCATCTATCTGTCTATCTCGTGGTTGTTTTTGTTTTGTTTCTTTGGTTTGTTTGGTTTGTTTTTTTGCATGAAGGCCTGACTTTAGGACCCTATATACTCTCCAAAAGGTGCAAGCTGCTGTCAGGTATAACAGAGAGCGTCGCTTTAGGTTTATAGGCTCCCTTTGACGAGGTTCTTAGGGATATGGTTTAGTGCTAGAGTTAAGTTAGGTTATGGTTGGACTCGATGATCCTGGGGGTTTCTTCCAACTGAAGTTATTCTGTGATTCTATGATCCCTTGATGTTGAATGAAGGTGCAGCAGCAAGCAAGGCTGTACCGCATCTCCTCCCTACCTGCAGCCTCTCGTCGTGCAGCGGTAGCAGCGCATTGCCCAGTGTCGTGATGCTAGGAAGCCAAATGGGGCACCAGCTTTTACAGGAAAAGTGGTGGGGTTTTGTTTCTTGTTGGTGATGTGGGTTGTGGGGTTTTTTTTGGTTGTTTTTTTCTTTTTTTTTTTTTTCTCAGCAGAAGTACTGCACCAAATGCCTCCAATGTTCTGGGGGAATCTGGGCCCTATGTGTAAACCCTGTAAACTTCTGCTACTTGTTTGGTTACATATACAGTATAAAGAGCTGCCTGGCACAAAGAAAGAGGAGAAGCAAGAGAGAGTAGTGGGAGAGAGAGGAATGAGGGTAGCTTAGAAGTGTTAGTAGGGCAGCTACAGATTAAAAAAAACCTCGAAAACCAAAACAAACAAATTAAAAAAGCCTCCAAAACAACCAAAAAACCCTACACCACCCCATCCCCCCCTTCAAACAGCAACAAAAACCAAACCAAACCAAAACAAAAAAACCCCAACCAATCAAAAAAGCCCACCCCAAACCCCTGCTTGCTGCTGAGCGAAACTTAAGAGTTTCTATGGTCTGGTATTTTGCAGAAACTCCAGAGAAAGGGTTTCCCATGTTTTCATCTGTGACGTGGATCTCAAATAACTCCAGTGTTAAAAAGTACTGGTGTTTTAAAATGAGTCAGTGTGTACTCCATTCCCTTCAGTTGCCCACCCCCACAGCATTTTTGCACGAAATGGGGAGCAGAAGCTGTGAGAACAAAAAGAGCTGGCTGGGGGATCGGGGACAAGGAGCTCGCTGGAAGCCAAGGCTGCTCTGTGCAGAGGCGGTGAGCAGCGAGGGAACGCTGCCGTCGCCTGCACTGCTCCTGTTCCGTGCTTGGGTGTACAACTGCTCGGCTGCTGAGCCAGTTGCCTTTTTGAAAGCTAATCTGTGCATTTTATGTGTGGAAATACGGTAACCCGCTTGATTTTATTTTCTGATACAAAAATTGGTCTAGGTACCTCGAAGTAGCAAGGTAGGCTTTTGACACTAGCAGAACTAGACCTAAAGCAGTCCTTATAACGAAGGGGGCTTAAAGAACCACAGGCCTGTGTACTGGAGAGGAAGCTGTATGAGGAGTGGCTGAAGACACTTGNTCCACAGGGAGGTGTCACGGCCCCAAGCCTGACAGTGTTCAAGAAGAGACTGGACAAGGCGCTCAGACACATGGTGTGAACTGTGGGGTTGTCCTGTGCAGGGACAGGAGTTGGACTCGATGGTCCTTGTGGGTCCCTTCCAACTCAGGACATTCTGTGATTCTATGATTCTTCCTGGCACTTGATCCTTTGGGTATCTACTTCCTATACACGTTTTATCTGATTTTCACCAACATATTGCCAACAAAGAATGGTAGGTCAATAAAGAATGTGAAAAATCAATGATGTCAAATACCTGAAAAAACTGTTGATGAAGAACATGGGATTTTGGTTTGGTAGCCGTTCTGTAGGAAATACACCGAGGAAAAATTTATGTGGTGCAGACAACCTATCGGATGAAGAGCAGGGTGCTTCGAATACACTTTTCGTGAGTGTATTGTTCACTCAGCTCATGTGTTGCTGTGTTTATAAATTCCATAGCGAAGTTCCCATAGTACTATAAATAATAAAATAATATTCTGAAACCACTTTACCTAGTTTTGTAGACAATACCACTTAGCAAATACTTGTTGTACGTAGAATTCTTATGCTGTCAAAATGTAAATTGCAGACTGATGTTACACAGGGAGCTGTGTCACACCTTTTAAAAGTAACAGTATCAGTGAAAGGCAAGAACATTAGGGGGAAGAAAAAAGAAGCAGCACACTATTTAAATTTGAAAAACAACATATCTGATAGCTGAGCAAACAAAAGGAATAGGCATCAAAGACGTCTGCACCTTTGCCAAATGTTGGGAGGAATCCCTCGCCTTTGTTTGGACTATCCGTAGATGCGAGTTCATTATCAAGCAGTTTGGTGTGCGTGACTGCCTTTATTTTCGATAATGTAATGCTCTTTTAGTGATGTCAGTAAGTAATAACCTTGCCTGTGGAGGGACATAGGATGTGGTATTTTGTAAAATACTTCCAAATTTCTATTATTAATGAAAGGCCTGTAGTTTGGCTCTTTCTGGGTGTTTTTTTTTTTACTGCCTTTTTGGTGGGGTGAGTTGGGGGAAGGCACTAAATCTGACAGTTTACTAGAAACGGCGATACGTGGCATGGAACACTATTAAGGAGATTATGTTATCTCCTAGGAACAGAGAATGCTGCGGTCAACGGGAAATCAATTTCCGAGGGTGCTACAGTAAATTTGTCTTGTAACTGGAAACTTTCTAATTGCTTCCCCAAGGGAACAGTAAGCTGAAAACCAGGCAGATGGTTTCTTCCTCATTTCTTTTCTTCTTTGATTCCGCCTAAATTATTGCTAGCTTCCTCGTAACTTTGTGCATTAAACGTTTGCAAATGTTTTCACGCTATCTTAGTTGCTCTCACTTGTACAGTAACTTTGCTGTTCAAAAGCCAGATGTTTTTCAGCAGGTTTTGGGAGAGATTTAAATCTGTCCTCTTTAGGTTGAGCCACTGCTTCTAACTATAGCATTAGCAATTAGTATGAAGGAGAAGTTAGATTCTATTCCATGCTATGCAGCAGAAGGATTGTATATATTTTTTTTTCTTCGAGTGGGGGCTCAAAGAGAGAGCTTTTTTTCCCCGTTCCATCAGTTCGTTGAGACTTTCATTACGTCATCTGAAAAGCATTCTAGTGTCAAGGATATAGCCTAGTTTTTGTGATTATGATTTTATTTACAATTTACAGTTAAAATTCAATAGAATGGAAAGGTGTAAGTAGGTACTTTAGAAGGAAGGTAGTGCCCCATTCCCTTACAAGAGCTTTGGGGAATATTTGGTTGGGATGGAGTCTGTGAAAATCAGATATTTTGAACGTTGGCTTTCTTGGTTCTGAAAGTCTGACTGAATGCAGGTGGTAGTTGCAGTGGGTTGACCCTGGATGAACACCAGGTGCCCACCGAAGTTACTTTATCTCTCCTCAGCTGGACAGGGGAGAGAAAATACAACAAAAGGCTCATGGGTTGAGATACGGACAGGGAGAGATCCCTCACCAATTACTGTCATGGGCAAAACAGACTTGACTCGGGAAAGTTAATTTATTGGCAATCAACTCAGAGTAGGGTAATGAGAAATAAAACAAAATCTTGAAACACCTTCCCCCCACCCCTCCCTTCTTCCTGGGCTCAGCTTCACTCCTGGTTTCCCTACCTCCTCCCCCCGAGTGGCACAGGGGGACAGAGAATGGGGGTTGCGGTCAGTTCATCACACGTTATCTCTGCTGCTCCTTCCTCTTCACCCTCTTCCCCTGCTCCACTGTGGGGTCCCTCCCATGGCAGACAGTCCTCTGCAAACTTCTCCAACGTGAGTCCTTCTCACGGGCTGCAGTTCTTCGTGAACTGCTCAAATGTGTGTCCCTTCCATGGGGTGCAGCCCTTCAGGAGCAGGCTGCTCCAGTGTGGGTCCCCCATGGGGTCACAAGTCCTGCCAGCAAACCTGCTCCAGCCCGGGCTTCTCTTTCCATGGGGCCACAGGTCCAGCCAGGAGCCTGCTCCAGTGCGGGCTTCCCATGGGGTCACAGCCTCCTTTGGGCATCCACCTGCTCTGGTGTGGGGTCTTCCACGAGCTGCAGGTGGAGATCTGCGCTACTGAGGACCTCCGTGGGCTGCAGTGGGACAGCCGGCCTCACCATGGTCTGCGCCACAGGCTGCATGGGAACTGCTGCTCTGGGCCTGGAGCAGCTTCTGCCCCTCCTCCTTCGCTGAGCTGGGTGTCTGCGGGGCTGTTTTCACTCATGTATTCTCACACGTCTCTTCCAGCTGCAACTAAGCAGGGTTTTTTCCCCTCACTTCTTAACTCTGTTATCACAGAGGCGTGACGGCTGTCGCTGATGGGCTCAGCCTTGGCCAGCAGCAGGTCCATCTTGGACCTGGCTGGTACTGGCTCTGTCAGACATGGGGGAAACTTCTAGCAGCTTCTCTCAGAAGCCTCCCCTGTACCCCCATGCTACCAAAACCTTGGCACACAAACCCAATACAGTAGCCTATGGAAACTAAACTGAAAAACGTAACAGAAAAAAAAAAAGTCACAGAGAGCTTATTATGGTCAAGTTCGCGCTTCAGCAAGAGCTGAAAGGCCTGCTTGAGATACTCAGTGGATGGAGTTGGAGGCTAAAAGAGGCTTGAATACAAGTGGGAGCTGTAGGCTGAATTTGGAGGCCCTTGAAAACTTCTTAGTAACATTACATTCCTACAAAAGGTAAACATTTTGTTTGGGCAAAAGTTGGGAGCAAATTTTTCAATAAAGTTGAAAAAGTTAGCTTTCCTTATTTTGCAGCGACATTTTACTTCAAAAACTTTTTTTTTTAAATTTTTTTTTAAATTCAGAGTGGATAGGTACTGTTTACTCTTGACCATCACAGGTACTCGCGATCAGATAATACAGCAAGTACTTATGAGCAAACTATGTCAATTACTAAGTCATGTGCAATACCTGCCACAAATTACTTGCTAAATAAAACATGAATTATTACACTAGTTGCTAATTGTTAGTTTTAGAAATGTTTAAATACGACTCAGAATAATAATAAACAAATTAATTACTGGTTGGAATATAAATCACAAAGTATTTTGTTTGCATCTTAATTTAAAAACAACAATGGAATTATCATTTTGAATGCCATGTAGTAAAATTTAAGTGAAATGAAATGTATCTGGCCCAGAATTGCTTTCATTTTTTGAGGAAAGTGTTGTTGAGTGAAGAATTGCAAAATTTTCTCTTTTGGACTGTGTACGTGCTTTTACATTGAGAGTGTCCTGTAAATGAAGTCAACTATTTATAAAATAATGGGTGAGCATTTGAAAATCTTCAAAGAGGTAGAACCATATTCATATTTTACCTGCAGTGCAGCAAGTTATCGAAATGCATGGTTGCCTTTGATAATTACTACTTCATTAGTATCAGGTCTGTGAAATGTTTTGAAAATTTATGGGAAAATTTCATTAGACATCAGAAGCTCTTTTCAATATTATGAATTTTAGCAGGTACTTGTTTAACTGTAGTACTTGGGAATTGTAGTTGTATACTAGGATGCAAAGGAAATACCCAAAGGCTAGACTTTGCATTAGCTGGTTAGAATCTGTCTCTGATTCATACCTGTAGTATCAGATGTTTACTTGCTTTGTTGATGCGCAGTTTATTTCTAGAAAACTACATTTATATCCCTTCTCTGGTTAAAAAAAAAAAAAAAAAGGTATGCAGCTTTCAGACTTGTGGGTCTGGAATAAACCTGCTTAGCTATCGGATGTGCAAGGTGGGCAGCAGCAAGCAGGCGAACTGTCTGGTCTTTTTTTGGTGCGAAATAACTTCCCAGTTTCAGTGCTTTGAAGTAGGAATACAAAATCTAACCTCTTGTCAGAGGAGAAAAACATGCTTGTGTATACCTTTTCTCAACAGCCAAGCCAGGAATTTGCCTGGTTTATTTTTATTTAACATGTTTAGCTGAAAACGAACTGGTTTAAAACCATGGTATTAAAATAAATTAAAAGGAGAGTTTTAAAAGTTCAGTTTCTTTCTTATCTCCACATGTGAGTCGGGATTTTTAATGTAAAGGAAGTACTTATTTTGCCTTTTGGAGCAGCTGCTTGGGAAAGCAGATCTTCTAAATCATATTCTTCACTACTGATGCTCACTTTGGGTGTGTTACTTAGTATTCTGTTTACAAAGCACTCTGCAGAGTGTTTGACAAAAAGCAGTGATTACACACAGGATCTGCTGTTTTTTCAGTTTTTTATATGCTAATGCTCAGTTGAAATTTTCATGAACCTCTTTCGTGTGAAATGTGAGATACAGAATGTTTCCTGTAATAAAACTTAAAACTGCTGTAGAAGAAGTGACTTTGGTGTGAGGGTACGGAGTATACCTGTTTCCTTCACCAGAGATATAAAATTAAGAAAACATTCAGGTTTAAGTTGTTTCCAGAATGAATTAATCTGCAGTTCTGATGTTTATAATTAAAAATGTGTAATATGTATGTATTTTGTAGAACAAACACCCTGAAAAAAAAAAAACCAAACAAACCAGGTCCATTTGTTAGAAGTCTTGCTATTGTACATACCTTTTCTTTTTTATGGACCACTGTTTGAAAATACTTTTATACTACTCTATGTTTTAAGAAAATGGTAACCAAAATCCGATGAGCTGGTTCCTCAACAATTGGGCAGTAGGATTTCAGGGGTATTGTTTCTTTTTTTTCTTTTTAAATCTGTATACTGGGTAAAACATACCACATTGTGATGACAGCTACTTGTGTTTATTTTTGTAGGATTGACCCAAGGACCATTTCATCCTGCAAGAATCGGTTAGCGAGATCTGCATAGACTTGTTCCTAAGAGATAACATGTCTGAGATTGACTATGAGAAGTTAGCTGAAATAGGTAAATACTTTTTATTATACTTCAAATGGCGTCTGTGTAGAGTTACAGGTGATTTAATAGAGCATCTTCAGTAAGTGAGAGGCTTCACCAACATTTTGTAATAGTTCTTTGAGCAATCCAGTATGAGTTACAGCTGCTGTACTGATGTGTACCCCATTAAAGCCATTAGGGTTGAAGGTTAGTTTAATACATGCAGCTTTTATGAATTATTGGTAGATGTTCCTAGTGCAATTCTAGGCTATTGGAATATCACCATCATCACATATTGTGGCACAAATGGGAGTCATTACTCCAAAGAGACAAGTATTGAATGAGCATAGAAATTGCTGTATTGCATGTTATCTCCAAAGATGTAAGTTGAGCTGAGCAATATGACCATGGCATTAGGGGCCTCACCATTTTGAAAGATCAGTGTTAGGGTTTTTTTTTCCTGGAGTTCTTGAGGATGCCAGGTTGAACCCCAGAACAAGAGTCTTCCAGAGCTGCTTTTTCCCCCCATTCTTATTCTTATTCTTATTCTTATTCTTATTCTTATTCTTATTCTTATTCTTATTCTTACTATTACTATTACTACTATTACTATTACTACTATTACTACTATTACTACTATTACTACTATTATTATTTCCCCTCTACCTCCTATTCCCTGTCCCTCGCCTTCGTTCTGATTTCTCCATGTCATGCCTTTCAGCAGCAGCAGCAGCAGGCTGGCTTTTTACTTCTACAGCCCGATTTAAAGTCCACTGAATTTTACCCTCAGCCTTGGCGACATGTGGATCAGGCCACTCATGTTGTTTCCGAGCCTGGGTTGAATAGTGGTAACAGTGTGAGTAGTAACAGATGATCCTCTGCTATGCCTCATGGAGCAGGACGATAAACTCCTATCATTTGCAAGAGAAAAATGGAGCTGAAGTCGCCCTCGGTTTGGAATAATTAATCTTTTTTTGGTGTTTATTATGAAGCATCTTTTGAGCTCCAGTCCTTTTGTTCACACTTTAAAAACAAACAAACAAACAAACAAAGAATTATCTTCTCTGACTAGGTTAGGGTTAACTAGCTTTTCAGTAGATGTCAGTACTTCTTTACTCCCTATGAATAACTGCAGTACGAATAAGTGTGTGTCCTTACTTTGCCTCACTAGTTATTTACTACATCTTCAGGCTTTGTTTACGAATCCTTACCTCTGGTTTTTGGAAATGCATCTATTTTTATGCGTAGTACAAAATAATTTTTTACAGAAGGAGTTGGCCTCTGCCTCTCTGTACCAAAGGCTGTAGTTAGTTGTTTCTGTTGTGTTTAACTTGAATATACATAGCACTTTTATTAAGACCTGTTCAATTTCGGTGGATTCTGGTAAATGGTTCACAGCTCATGCTTTGCATCCACACAGACTAGCATTTTCTATTTCTTCTTCCACCTCCCCTTTACAACTTCTTGTTGCTTTAGGTGGTTACAGTGCTCAGACATGAAAAAACCCCACTACGGAACAAAATAATGTTTTTCTTGTTCTGAGTTTTAACATGACTGAAATATATATAAAAGGAAAAAAATGAAATTTATGTCCTGCATTATGTTTGCATTATTCCTCGTGGCTCTTGGCACAAACACATTCTTCAAAGTGAAAGAATACTTTTCCAGTTAAGGTTAGTGTAGCTTTTTATATATGTTACACGTTTAGAGGGTAGAAAAATACACATTTTGGAGATGATAACTAGAATTTTAACTTTTTGTGTGTGTATAAGGAGGACTCTAATGGTGTATTTCTAAAAGCGGGTGTGTATTTTTTTTTCCTATAGGACTGCCGATTTATTTTCGGAGGAGGCTACAATGTGAATTCAGACATAAAGAAATGTAAAAGTAGTACACATGTTCCTGGCTTCTCTTTGTCTTTGAGAATTCCAGCCATTAGTGACATTTTTTCATCCTTATGAAACACATTTTTGGTACAAATCGTGTTAAAAATAAAAATGAGACAATAAAGCTTTTGTGTGGGTGTTTATAAGATAGAAAGATACTGGGAAGCTGTGAGTGGAAAGCACTCTGAAATACTTAGCAAGTGTTTTTCTCTAACACTTATTAGCTACTGGGACATAAATCTGGCTGAAATCAATACCTAATGTCTTGTGTGCTGGTCAAGCCATATGAAAAACATGGATGATCAGAAGGCAAAATAGTCTTGAAGTACTTTTTGAAGTGGCACTAACAGTGTTATAGATAAAACTAGTCATTGCTCCTTATTAAAACTTGCATGATAAAGGTTAATGTACAGTAGGGGGTGCTGCACCTTATCAGACATTAATTTTTCTCTTTACGTGTACCTTTTCTTGTCTTAACCCACCAAGACGCTTGTGTGTTCATGTGTCAATAAAATGTTATTCCAGTCAGTTTCTAGAAAACCATTTGAATAGCATAGAAAAGTTTGTGACAGTAATTATCTCAGAATCTGTGTTCATTTGGATATATACTTAAGATCAGCTCTTTTTGAACCTTACAGTGGTTTGGAAAAAACTCAGGGGGGATGGAACCAACAAGGAACAAACCAAACCAAACCCAGAATCTCTGGAACAATGTTGATTAAGCATGTATTGCTAAAACAGTCCAGAGTAGATCTGAACTTGAAGATCTAGTCCAGAGTGTACTGAAGTTGAGGGAAGGATGCCCATTGATTTCACTGGGCTTTTTAGTGGACGTTTACACCTTAGTTTGGCCTCTAATTGGAATATACGCCAGATGGACATTTGGCTACCGTGCCTATTGCAGTTTCGGGAGATGAAAGGATTTCAAGGAAAGAGTGGATTTTGGTGGAGGTGAGATGGAAATTTGTTTGGACTTTGCTACCCTGATGCAAAGTAATGAGTCTGCTCTCAGAGAGCGTTCACAAAGGGTGTTAATGTGGAGTAGCTGTCAACGTGCACGTTAGCGCACTGAAACTTTGACGCCCCCGTTTGGACAATGTTGAAGTAAGGGACAAAAAGCTGTAGATGGATACAACAAGCAGATTGTGGGGGTGTAGGAAATGATGAGACAAAACCAGCCGTTGTGAATAGCAAGGTCACAGCTAGCCAGCTGTCCATTCATTGTCAAGATTTTTGTGAGCATCACAGCAGATAGTAATCTTAAGGAGGATGCGAGAGTAGCTTTGAGGTATTAAAGGGCTGCTTTTCCCACATGTGACAAAGGAGAAAGAGCAAGAAAATTATCTGAAACTGCAACAAATGGTAATAAAGGCCTGTGTTTTTGCCAAACTGAGCTAAAATTCAACCCTTCAATAATCTGTCAGAGGCAAAAGTTTTTCTTTGTTCATTAGCACTGTAAGCATTCTTGCTTGCTCCTTTAGAACTGCAGAAAGATGAAGCGGAAGATACACAATCAGAACAGGAAGAAACAAACACGTCTCCGCCACTTGAAGATCCCGAGTTAAATATCAATCACCCTTACTATGACGTTGCGAGACATGGCATCATCCAGTTAGCAGGTATGTTTGGAAAAATGCTGCGGCTTCACAGTTACGAGACTCCTTACCATATTTTTCTTACTCTACTCCTCAAGGTGATGCATAGGAATCATGTTGATGCTTTCAGCCTTCATCCTGAAAAGCAGCTGAATAGTAATATGTGAACTCAGTGCACTTCTAAAGATGAATTATGAGCCAAATATTTGAGCTTTATCTTGCTTTAAAATATGACTATAGCAATATATTATAATCTGAGGTATAAGTGTGGCTGTAACAGATCTATACTTTGTTTCACTGATAAGCTCTTTTGTTTTCTGAACAGCCTGAAGTGATGTGTAGCCCCACATAATCATTTTTCTAGTCTGCCCTGGCAAGGGTGTGCAACTGTGAAGAGATATGGGTTACTGCACGAAAACTAATAAAAGGCAGAAAGGAAACTGTTGATGTAAATGTTAACTGCATTTATCACCTGACTTTCTGTTGTGACATGGAGAGAAGCTATGGGTACATAGCATATTTGAATACTGGATGATTTAATGTTTCCATTTATTTATTTTTGAAACATTCTGGCAATATGTAAGACATGCAGGCACATTTATTATACAAAAGCACCTCTTTAAAGTATGTATTGCATATTTTTTTTGTTTTGTCTTGGTTTTGGCATCAATGTGCTTGTTAAAATAGCATTAATAATCACAATCCTGACCTAAAGACATGTATACAATAAGAAACAAATAGTGATATTTAACCCTGCTCACCCTAATGAAGTATAAATTGTGTTGTATTGTGAACACTTTCTGTACCTCATACTTCAGTGAGCCATCCAGGTGAATATAATCTTTAGCAAAACCAGTCTTCTAGTGAAGTTATGATTGATTAGGGCAGTGAAATCCATTTGACTTTGCTAATTTGACTTCTGAGTGTAGTGGGAGGAGGATTTTACCCATAGTAACTTCTCTTCTTGAAGCTACTTATTTACGGGATAATAATTACCTTTTGCCTTCTTCAAAACTAACCTCCCAAGATAAGACTCAAATCCATAAACAAGGGAATAACAGATTCACGTTCTTATGATTCAAAAGTTACTGCCTGCCAACCCACTGGGATGCCTCTCACTCAAGCACCAGTTTTGGGATGGGGGAAATACCAAGATGTGAAGGTTATTAGTGACACCATTGAAATCAAACTGACAAAGTGTGAAATAGATGTGTTAACAGGCACACTGGATACACCAGAGTGACTATAACTGTCCACCTAAGAACCTCTTCCATCTGCTGTATTAGGCAGTACTACATGATAATGCTTTAAAAGAGATCTTCAAGACTTTTTTTCTCCTGCTAATATACTTGACGTCAAATTGTGATGGGCCATGTATTTACTGCTTCAGCTTTAATCATGCACAGATATTTAGTGTATGTCTGTTGTTGCTTCTCGTTCTTCATTCACTCAAAGCTGCCCTGGAAGCTGTAAACACTTGACATTTGTCTGTTTTAGCTGGTGTTAATTCTAAAGGGTCCTTGCATGTTTATTTTCCTTGGAGGAACTATCACCGTTTTTGCAGCTATGAGCAGAGCTGCCGGGTGCTGAGCTGTGAAACCCCTGAGTCTGTGCTTGGCCAGAGCTCCTCCATCCCTCCCTACTGGGGGCAGAGGAGATAAGTTGGAAATCTTAGTAAGTTCTCCTCAACTGACCAATAAGACATTCCCTGCTGATTCAAATAAATAAATAAAAGGTTGCTGACTACCAAGGCAAACAAAAACTGGAACTTTCGTAGTCTCAGAAGGACTCTGTGGTTTGACTTAGAATGATAGGGGAACACAAAAAGTGGAATATTTTGGAATGAGAACATGAAATATACTGGAACAGCTCTTTTTAAAAACTTGCACTTTTGTTGATGGTGAAACAGAAAATGTGATGGGGACAGAATTGATAACCAGGCTGCCCTTTCCTGAGCAGTCCCACCTGGCTTCATTTTACACATATGCCTTATTCCTGGGTTAAAGAATGGGAATGTGCTTCAGTATAGTGAAGTGAAAGCCATAGTGTTTTTTAAAGAGACCTTTAAAGCTTCATCTTGGAACTTGCTCCCTATCAGTGTTTGCTTGGAATAAAGCCCAAACATTAGGTATACTGCTGATTTAAATTCACCGAAGCAAATGGAAGTATTCACAGGATGGATCTTGGCTGTAATGTCGGGTTATCTCTGAAGGTTTTGTCCTTAATACTGCAGTCTTTTGTAGGGGAAAAGAAGTCCCCTAGCTATTGTTTAAGCTCAGAAAAGAGTGACTTTAGCTGCCGTTTTTTCAGCCAGAAATACATGACGGAGTTTTGCAAGTCTACTGGACGATTCAAATGCGAAGCACAAGCTGGGGGCTGCGCTTCAGAAGGCAGCCCGCACCCTCTAGAACAGCTCTGATGAGGGGGTTTAGCAGGAGAATGCAGAGGTGTGTGTGTGAATGCAGAACACGGGGAAGGTAAAATATGATGGGAGGCCCGTGCTTCACCTCCACAAAACGAGACCTCCCTATCCCCAGTGTTAAATGGCGTGGAGTTGGAACGTTTTCTGGATTTAGAATCAAATGAGGAAGGGATGAGTCCTTCAGGTCTCCTTCCCATCTTGGAAAAGACCAGTCCCTTTTGAAAAAAAAAAAAAATTAAATCGTTTGTACCTAGTATGTGATGGTTTTAATAATCTCTTTGAATAAGACAAAGCGTAATTTCATTGTTTGGAGTAGCTGTTTTAAAGCAATTCTGAAAGCCGTTCCTTCAGTTTTAATTCTGTGATTGAAAGACAATGAGATGTATTGTTTGAAATGATTGAAGAAAAAGAAAGAATGTAGGTGAAAATATTTGCAGTAATTTATCCATCTCTTACAGTGATCTAGGTTCCAACAGTTAGTTTAAAAAGAATCTAAAATTCCTTCTTGCATCTCTCAAATTAAAATGACTCATACCTGCTTTCCATAACAATACCTTTGACTATGTGCAAATGAGATTTTTGGGGTTGTATTCATACAGTGTGAAAATACAATTAATTAAATAAGGACAGAGGACATTTTAAAAAGATGTAAGCTTTCATAATTGTTTATTAATTACAGACTGATTTATGTCACTAGTACTAATATGCAGCTGAATACTCTAAACATATGTAAATGGACTAGTCCTGCAATGCTGGTTCTTTTTATTTCTGTTTTGAAGGAGAAATTCAATCTGTTGCCTAAAAAGAAGCTCAAGATTATTTTTCTTTGGGGCAAAAATAAAGGGACATATAAGCGTACATGATGCATCAAGCTTCCGTATGTTCTATAATATGATTGCTGACAACTTTTGTGCAGTACTTTTTCTGAATACATGCTTATTTAGGAGGACTCTGTCTCCGATGCTTTTGTTTTTGTTAACTGCCAGTGACATCCTTTTATGTGTTAGACAAAAACTTTTAATGAAATTGAAGTCCATAGTTGTTTTAAATCTATATTTCCCTTATTAGCCTTTTATGGCTTTTCTAGTTATATTTAAAGATTTCGGGTATCCAGCCTGGGACTTTGTAGACTATCCATATTTTTATTCAAAATCCAGTTGATTTCAGGCCCCTTTCTGATTTTGAACCAGTGCATTAGAAACTGGTTAAAATAGTATTATGTAGATCAGATACTGAAAGGTAAAGTTGTAATTTAGTTTTTGGAGCGTGTAAGGAGAAACTCCAGTGAAATACCTAATAAACCTAAGACACAAGTCCTAGTAATTTTCAGTCCATCTCAGTGACAGCTTTGCCACTTCTTGCAATACCTTCACGAGCAGATCTGTGGTCTATAAATTGCAGTGCCACTGGGAAGAATGGGCTTTAAAGATTTTTTTTTCCTTGAAATATTTTCCTTTTTTTTTCTTTCTTTTTTTTTTTTTTAATTTCCAGAGGATATTCCTGAAATCAGTATCTCCGACATTATTTCATGACTACCCTTTTGAGGAAAACAAATAATCAACTAGAGAGACCTAAGACTTGGCAGCTTTTGAAGCAGGAAGCTGAGGGCTCTGGTTTGTAACCTGTTTGCAGCACAAGAGCAGATTCTAAGGTGGGCTTTGTGCTTTACAAAGCATGTCCTAACCATTTGAATATTGCCATGTCTTTTTCTCAATTGCTATGAGAGGAGCTCCAAAATAAAGCCACCCGAGCATGTACTGGATTTTAAGTGCAATTTTAGCGTTTTCCAGAATTAGCCAGATGTAGTACAGGTGCAATCCTCTCACGGAAAGTTATTTTTTTAAATAAACAGGTGGACATGAGTAGAATCCAGAGCAATGAATGTAAAATGGGAAATTTGTGAAATCAAGACAAGTTGACTTGTGGAATTTAGGGTTGGTGTTGTTAACTGTATTTCTTTGGTGGATCCAGTCTCTGTCCCAAAGGGTAAACACTACAATGAATATTTTAATGCTTCATCTTTAAGGTGGCTAATATCCATTGTATGTGTTTCTGTATGATCAGCTGAGGTGATCAATGCCAGGAGAAAGAGGACTTAAATCTCTACAGCCAAAGGTATAAGCTTCTCCTGCTAATGTTGAGAGTCAGCTGTGTTATCTTGGCTGTGTATTTCTTCACTAACAAGTTTGCCATTATGGAGGGGCAGAGACCTGCAGTGGATTAGTTGTGTGTCTATTTACTGTCCATTACTCAGCCTAGGCAAAACACAGAAGCTTCATGGCGGCTTTTTTGTGACCCTTTATTTCCCTGAGTTGCAGAGAGTAGGAGGCGGCTTGAAAGCACAGTTTGTCTGGCCATTTAACATAGTGTAATTTAGGTTTAGGCTCACTTTCTCTGGCTTAAAATCTATCAAAGATGTGAGCAAGTGTTTTCACTGTCAAGCCAAGTCCCCTGGATTTTGACCCTGCTTCTTCTCCCGTTGAAACCAATGGCAAAACTTATGTTGACTTTAGGATGTCACTTTGCTGTAATGTGATAATGACAAGCTTCAGTGAAGTGGTATTTCACTTTTCGTTTATAAAATAGCAATGTTTAGTATCATCAGAACAAAAGCTCTTAAAAAGTCGTGCTAAAATTACACCATTCAAAAGATCTAATTTGCAAATTGGAATGAGCTATATCATTAGAAAAAAACTCTCCTCATTTGCAACAAGCAGTTAAAAAGTGCTGTGCCATCCAAATTGTTAATTAAGAACAATCCCCTTTCCCACTTGCTTTTTCCTGTGTCTTACTGTGACTTTTTTTTTCTACTGCAAACTTTGATCTCAGAAGCGATGTATGCTTCATGTCTGTTTCATTGAAGTCCAGACAAATACAATCCCAGCAGATAGTTTGAATTTTAATATGCATAAATCTTATTCTGGGCAGTGTGCTCTACATACCCCTCTTTACTTACCAAGCGCAGAGGAGGAGTCTGGCTTCACCAGGCTGCGCTTCCAGGAGCAGCTCCGTGGCCAGCATGGCTGATAATAATCCTGAAGCTGATAATAATGCTGGCTGATAATAATCCTGAGGCTGCCCGGGAACGCATCTGCACGAAAGCAAGTGCCTGATCCAAAGGCAAGAGCCTCGTACCCCTGGGTGAGGGAAGTCCCTCAGACCTTTTTGTGCATGAGGGCTGAGTTTGAGCCAGTTGACTTCTAAAAAGGCACAGGTAGGTGGCTAGAGGAGTGTGAATACCCAAGCAGTGAAGGCACTTGGTCTTTGGGAATGCCTCCTGAATATCTGCAGCTCAAAACCAGTGCAGAAAGATAAGGGGAGGAGCACGTTTTCCAGAGAGGGTTGGAGTTACCAGCCTTTATTCAAAAGTGTTTGATGACATTAGACTGTGGATTAAATAGATTAATACGAAGCTACATTTTTGACCCGAAAGAAAATCATCAAGGAGCAAAGCTGAAATTGCACTTCTTGTTTGCTTTGTCCCCTGTAGATAATAAAGCATCTTTCAGTTCTAACTTGTTTAAGTCCAAGTAGTAGGGAAATATGGGGTTTGTGGGATAAAAATATACTCTGTGCTGATTTAAAATCAGGATACTTCCAGTTAGCTCTCCTTTGAATGTGCAGATAACTCCCCACTTTACCCTTCAAACTTCACTTTCACATGTTTGGGTAAAAATTCTATCCACAAGGTCGTGGGATCCAAACTATGTCAGACTGGGAAGCAAATGTTTTGGCAAATACAGTGGACGTTTCCCAGGGTGCCGAGTCGCAGTTCTTCTGATGGAGGGCACGGAGAGAGCCTCCTTCTGTTTTGATCAGCACTCCATGGGTCATGTTAAAATCTGATTATGTTCAAAACGGCATTGATGCCTATGAATAAAGAACTGCCTCTTTCCTTTCATCATGGGCCTCATCAAAAGAAGCGTGACCAGCAATCGAAGGAGGTGATTCTCTGCCTCTACTGCGTGTGATGAGACCCTGCCTGGAGTCCTGTGTCCAGCTACAGGGCCCCCAGTGTAGGAGAGAAATGGACCTGTTGGAGCAAGTCCAGAGGAGGGCCATGAAGATGATCAGGAGGCTGGAACACCTCTCCTGTGAGGACAGGCTGAGAGAGTTGGGGCATGTTCAGCCTAGAGAAGCAAAGGCTCCAGGGAGACCTTATTATGGCCTTTTAGTACTTAAAGGAGACCTACAAGAAAGCTGGAGAGGTGACGGAGTCACCATCCCTGGAGGCGTTTAAAAGGTGTTTAGACGAAGTTCTTAGGGACATGGTTTAGTACTAGAGTTAGGTTATGGTTGGACTTGATGATCCTGAGGGTCTCTACCAAACAAAATGATTCTATGGGTCTGTGTGGTGATAGGACAAGGGCTAATGGCTTTAAACTGGAAGAGGGTAGATTTAGATCAGATAGAAGGAAGAAATTCTTCACCGTGAGGGTGGGGAGACACTGGAACAGGTTTTCCAGAGAAGCTGTGGCTGCCCCATCCCTGGAAGTGTTCAAGGCCAGGCTGGATGGGGCTTTGAGCAACCTGGTCTAGTGGAAGGTGTCCCTGCACACAGCAGGGGGTTGGAACCAGATGATCTTTGAGGTCACTTCCAACTCAAACCATTTTATGATTCTGTGATCAGCTGTCATCACTAGTGGGAAGCTGACACTGCTTTATTTAGTTTTTAATGGAGTTGAGGTTCTCGTTCACTTTTTCTGGTTTGCTCTTGTTGCCTGTGTGGCACTTTTGAGAGGGAGAATGAGATAATCTGCTGGTAATTTTGAGAAATTTTCTCTGCCTCAGTTTTCCCGCTATTTAAGCTGAGCAATTATGTTTACTTATGTTGTAAGCTTATCTGTTTGCAGTCTTCTATAAAGCTGGTTATTTTTTCACTGGCTTTTAATTCAAGCAGTCAAATGTGACCAACAGTAACAATTAGTGACTCATTTAGTAATTTCATTGGAAACGTTTCTTAGATTTATTTTGCTCATAAAAATTATTGTCTCTAACAAATAAAATATTCTACAGTGCATTGTAACACAGCAATATTTTCACAAATAAGTCACATTATAGAGAACAATCTTTTATAAATGTTTTAATTTCATTTTAGTACATCATTCGTATTAATGCATGTCATATTATAATGCTTTTATATGTACTCTGAGAATATCAAATAAGATGCTTCAAAATAACTTCAGAAAATAAATTATGGTCTGTTTAAGAACGATATGCAGACATACCTGAGTATGTATAATTGTGGTGTTGTGCATATTCTTCCTTTATTTGTGCTGAAGCACCTTATTTAACCCAGGACTCAGATTTTATTTTTAGTGTGGGAAGGGACACCAGGCCTTGTGGAGTGAAAAAACACTTTTGAGAAACACAATAAAAATAAGCAGTCAGCCAAAAAAGAACAGGCAGAAGGAACTAGCCAGCAGAGAAAGTTGTGTTTTGGAAGTCAAAACTGTACAACTAAGGTGATAATTGCCAAAATTTAAGCTGAGTTAAATCTTTAAAAGCTGTTAAAGCAAATAGCAAAAGGTTCTCTGGTTGTATAAATAAAAAAGAGAGGAGTGATCTTCTGTGGAATAAAGGTGGAGTGACCATCAGAGATAATCCAGCTGTAGTTGTCAGGCTAAATTAATGCTTAATGTTGGTTTTCAGTAAAGACAATGATGTTTACATTATTAGGAAATATTTTTAAGTCCTATATGTGATGTCCATTTGCAATTTATTATCTACCTCTTGTCACCTGTTTTTAGAAAAGATGCATTCAGATTGGAACAGGATAAGGAACAGCGAGGCTGGGAAGAGACAGTGGATCTAACTTATTGCAAGCAATACAATACAGGCTGGGGGTGGGGTGGGGATATGATTATTGTCTAGAAAGTCCTCGGGCATGGTAGATAGTACTGAAGGAGGAGCTGGGTGATGTCATTGTCACGCAAACAGATTTGTACAAATTCGCTGTGACTTTTAGGTTGGAATTGAGAAGGCGGGTTGCTAGTTGTCAAAGCAGTGAGCAGGAAGCGAAGAAACAGAAAAACGTAACTGTTTTTTAAGACAGAAAACAAGAAATCAGTGGAAGGATTGTGTGGTGCAGTTCCTGGTGATAACGCAGGCTTGGAACTGATAATGCAGAAGATGTCTCCCAGTCCATGTTCATATGTGCTAAATCATTCAGTGTTAATCTCACCTTTTCCCTGCCTTTTCTCCTTCTGCACCTAAAATAGAATGGGTTTAGATAGAAGTCGTCCCATCATGACCTCTGCTGAGCACAACTGGGTAGGAACTGGACAAAGCAAATACACGATTTTTTTTCTTAGCATGGAACCTGTCAGGTGAGGACAGCCACCTCTTCCTGTGTTGAATGAAGGAAAGGATATTACTTACCACCAGTGGTGGGTACTCCTGAATAATGTGTGTTTGCAAAGCTGGGGAGTGTTCTGTTCATTCAGATCAAGGAAGTTGAACCAACATCAGTAATACAAATTAGAATATCTTAAGAAGTGGTCTGAAGCTGTTCTGCCCAGTTTTCATAGAAATGCTCCTATGATTTTATTTGTTCAGTAAGTGTCTCTGTTACAGGTTTAACTTCCCCATTTTACTTCTTTTTAAATTTGTTTATTCACTACAGCTACTTAGTTAATTAAGGGTGGAAGGGGAACAACAGAACTAGAAAGAATATCTAAAAAAACCCCAGTTCTTAACTTTATCATACTCCAACTGATATCAAAGCCAGACTTCGATGTTTTAGTGGCAATAGAAGCAAATATTAAATATAATTTAGTTTGAACATTGAAATTATACCAGAAATGTCTGAAATATGAATTCAGTCTAAACATTTTCTGGGATGTTTCTGCATTTCTTTAAAAGGAATATTATGTTTCATGTAGATATTATGTTAAAATCCTAGCACCTCACAGTCTCCAGTGCCAAATTACCTTCAGTACAGTCATGACTTAACCTGTGTGCCTGGCTTTCCAGATGGTGGAACTTGGGTGTGGGGTGGTCATGGCATGAACATCAGCCTTGTCTATACACACAGTGTGGGTGAAGCTGTGACGAGTCAAAGAGTAAATGAACTTGAGTGCAGCAGTATGTGTTTTGTCAGAGGAACTAAGGGATGGACACTTAGGGGTCTTCAGGTTATGAAAAGCATGCTTGTATGCCTTGTTTGTTTTATTTTAATTGTGATCTGAATGTAGCAATGCTTCTGAAAAATAGTATCTAAGAAAGCTTAAGTTGGTTTCAAAAAAATCTGACTTAGATGTGTGACAAAGGAGATGCCCAAAGTGCTCGTAGGCAGAGAGGTATTGTGATAAATTCCCTAAATAAAGCATGAAGAGTTTAAGCACAGGTCACTTCCAAGCCTACCAGAGAAAGCAGGCGTTTTCTCTTCCACAACTGAATGCTGCAGGTGGGCTTTAGTGTTCCCTGTCAGGAGCTGAGCACCATCAACCACCTCTGAATATTTCTCACCTTGGCTTCCTCATTGCCCAGCAGCTGCTCCATGTCACTGCAGCAGTGACCAAATTCCTTTCTGTAGGCAACATGTGACTTGACAGTGAGGTTTTGCAATATGTTTTGAGTAATGGTGGGAGATAGTAGCCCCAAATGTCAGAAGATACAGGCCATTCCTTCAGATCACTGACGTCCCATTGCATAAGTAAATGAGCTTTGTCTTTACTAACTGTTTTCTTCACTAGGTGATGACAATTCTGGAAGGAAGGTGATTACCTTCAGTTGCTGCCGTATGCCCCCCTCCCATCAGCTCAATCACACCAGATTGCTGGAGTAAGTTTATTTCAGTCTCCTGCGTGGACTGCTTTACATTTTATATGTGAACTTCTATTAGCTTGTTTCCAGGTGAATGAGCTTTCAGGGAGGAGAAGCAGGAGGCAAGGAATGAAATGAAAAAAAAATGTAAGACCTACTGGTGTTACTATTAAGTGAATGAGATGTGGATGGAACTGCCACAGTTACTTCACCTGAAATCTTGACTAGAAGAAGCAATTCACTGTACACTGAAATTAACTTGTCATCTTGATTTTTTTTAATGCATTCTGAGGACCAATGAAAGAGCATTTCTAGTATTTTAGTGCTCCGTACATATGTTCTCATCAATAGCAGTGTTTGCCTTAATTTGCTATACTTCATATCCTAATTCACTCAACGGAAGTGTTGTTTAGTTATTTAAATCTTAGTGGTTTTCCTCTTCTATAAAAATACCTGTATTGTGTACAGTATATTATGCTTAACATTTTATATGTATCTCACTTTGTAATGTTTGGGTTTTTGTATTTAAAGAAGTTACGAATATGTAAAATCACAACATTCTTCCTTATAAACTTGCTGCAGCAAGATACCAGGACATGTAGTTTGTCACTACAAGATCTGTTCTGCCATGAGAGTCCTGTCTGTATTCGCAGAATCACAGAATGTTAGAGATTAGAAGGGACCTCAAAAGATCATCCAGTCCAATCCCCCTGCCGGAGCAGGAACACCTAGATGAGGTTACACAGGAAGGCGTCCAGTATTAAGCCTTTTAAACCTATTTCAAGTTCTTGTGCAGCCTCCGTTGCCAAAATGTGTGAGCACCTTTCAACTGACAGTACCCACCACCTTTGGGAAGGACCAAAGTGCTGTTATCTCAACTTTTCAGGAACAGGGAAGGATTAGAAGGCAGGATACTTAAGAGAGGTGTTGGAGACCATGTTGCTTCGTTGGTACACTCTTCACACCTAAGGGTATTTCCACAGCTTTAAGCCAGAGCTTCCCATGTAGCATAGAAATGGTGTTATCCCCTGGGAGGAAGAGCCACACCAGTCAGCTCCTCACCTAGAGGAGCTACCTGCAGTGATCTCTAGGAAATGCCAAAGAAAGGAGTGTGACAAACCACATTGCTACCAGATCGAAGGAGCCTTCCTCAGTTCTTTGAGGAGGCACCTTGATGAAACTAGGATTTCCAGCCCTTAGACTCTTCAGGACTTGAACACTGACATGTTTTCCTGTATCTGAGCCCACATCAAATTCACTTGGAAAGTCAGTGCTAAGAGAGAGCTGGAGTCACGTGTCTGGGTGTGAAGCTAGCAATGTAACTGTCAAGTGATCTGCTTTTGGGTAGTTAGACCAGATGTTGAGTTTTGAGGAAAAACTGCAGACTAGGCCCAGACCAGTAGGTGTTTTGTGATGAAAATCCCTTAAATAATTGATTTGGTAAAGCTTTTGTAATGTCCCTGCAATTCTTTTACAGCCTTGGAACAGGTAATAGACTGTACAAAAATACTGGTTATTTTATGCCCACACTCTATTATTTTTAGAAGTACAGGCTTTCTTATATGCAATGTGCCAATGAGTTTACATGCTTTAAAAGATAACATGAGGCACTCTGTATGTAAGAATATCTGTTTAGATATATTTTAATTTCAGACTCTTTTTTAAAAAGTCTTGAATGACTTCTTGAATGACTACTACTTCTTCCATTTACATACTGTTAATACTTAAGTCAAGGATCAAAACAGCATTATATTGCAGTGGCAGTCCTTGTCCCAGGCTATTTGCAGTCTAAGATTTACAGTATGCTGAGGGAATAAGCAGATAAATGAGGCTGAGGAAATAAGCAGATAAGTGAGACTGTGGGAGTAAAGCGTAAGAGTGGCATTACGGGCTTTTCCATGCGAAGGTGGATAGTCGAAGTGGCCTTGATACTTGCACATAGCCGCAGCCTAATAAATGGCACACGGAATTATCTATTTCATTGAATGAAAATCGCTTATATACAATTACGAGCAGTAGCTGTTGCTCTGTTACAGAATAATAAGATAGCATTGGGAATGACACGAGAAAGTTGAAATCTGACACAGCAAGAGATGATGCCAGACTGTACTCCTCCATCATTGCTTTATTTGAATCATTGAGCTGTGTAATAGGGCATAGAGTGTTCTCAGTTGTAGGAGAAAGGGAAAAGCATCTTAAACTATACCATAACAGAATGAACACACCGAAATCTGCTTATAAAGCATGCAGTACTATTTTAAGATGGGATAAGTAGTGTAGCTCTTTAAATTAGTTTTAAGTGAAATGATCTATGAACACAGTCCCCACAACGAGAGAAAGGCAAATATATTTGAGAAAACAAGTTTACAGTAACAAGTCGTAATTGGCAATAATTAGGGCTAATGGATTTTTTGAGAATTTAAAAAGTTTTAAATTGAGAGGAAAAGCCAAGATTTATTCTTAATTTTGACAAGTTAAAATGACACTGTTTGCTTGGCAAAAAGGAAGGCATTTATGAAGACCAGAAGAAAGCAAAATAGAAATTGCTGTCAGTTAAAATGCATCTTTTAAAAATATTATTGGAAAACACAGTCCCATTTTCATCTCTTAGTGAGTCGTGAGCACCATAGTTTTTGTAATTAAATGCATTCTTTTCAAATTTCAGGCTTTGTAGTGATGTGGAACTATTTGCAACGCTGCCACTAGAAGAATATTAATTTATTAGATAAATACGTTGAAGCAAACGTGAATTTGAAGTTACTAGCTTTCTGTGCAAAAATAGCACGTTTTGTTTCTCAGTTGCTGCTTTAAAAAATCTCATCCAGTAAACTGTCTTAAAAGTAAGATGTTATCTTTCTCCTCAGGTACTTAAAGTATACGCTGGACCAGTATGTAGAGAATGATTATACAGTTGTCTACTTTCACTACGGCCTGAAGAGTCTGAATAAACCGTCTCTGAAATGGTTACAAACAGCCTACAAAGAATTTGACAGGAAGTATGTCTCCAAAATATTTGGTTTACCCTTTTGGTCGTGTAATGTCTGTAACTAGCTTCCATGAAGGAAACGTACCTTTCCTGATCTGCCCACAGCTGAGTTCATTTTGCCATTGCAAATTCTCGTGATGATATAGTTGTTGTTGGTTTTCTTGTAAGTGTCTTCTGTGAAGTACTAAGGAACAGCCTGAGTGCTGCGGTGGTTATCCAAATTTATGAAAAGCCTTGGGAACAAAACCAAGAGCTGTTGCCTTTACTATGCATTATTTAACAAGATACCTGTGACAACTTATTAGTCATCGTTCTTGATTATCTCACAGTTCTGTTTGGACCTTTGATCATCCCAAGGCCATGTTGTATACAAAAAAGGAAAGATTAGGTTTCAACAGTCCATATCTCACAACCCTTGCAGCATTTGGTGGTGGTTAGATGTAGAGACCCAAAGGGACAGACATGCCTGACCTTTGGAGTAACAAGGGCTACAGCTCATGACTTCATGTTGTAGTTGGTTAGGGTGCAGACGAGGCCAAAGCTGCTAAGATAAATAGTGTTTTAACAATGTAATCTAAAGCTCTGGTGTTTATTCTCTGAAAATACACACCAGTAGAGCTGAAAGTTCGTGTTGAAGTTAGTCTTGTTTGCACGTTGTTAGTTGATCTAGTGTTTATAAACTGGCCTCAAGAGGGCAACGTGACTGAAAGCAAAAATAGACACAAGTAGCTCTTTCCTGAGAGTGAGGGTGTATGTGCATGTGCATTTTGGGAGGTTGGATCATACATATCTGATTTTTTTTCGATGTTGGAGCTGGAACAAGAAGCAAATATCATAAAAGATGCTGTGAGAAAGATTATTGGATGTTTCTAGACTAGAGTGGGATATAAATGCCTGAGCTTTTCACAGGACTGCACACCCTGCTTTGAAAATTGAAGCTGAGATGGGCACAACACCTTTTTGTGGTCTAGTGGCAGACCTCAGGCTCTTTTGAATCCCACACGATAACCTCCTGAAACTCTAAACCCACTAAGCAAGAAGACGAGGTTGTGCATAGCGGCCCTCAGAGCTGTGGTGGGAAGCTGTCATCTGAAACCACAAACTGCTTTCATGAGATACTGCTCTCCACTCAGCAACAGACTGGGAAAGTTTTTTGGTTTTCCTAGTAGGTTTCTGAATCGGATTAACACCATGCATCTGGTTTTTTTTGGGATTTGGGTAAGGGAGAAGAAAGGTAAAGGATCTTTTCTTTTTTGTCTTTGGTGAGAGATTTGGACTACAATGCTGGTTTTTGCTATGCACTGACAATTCCTGAAAATAAAGCACTATATGGAGTTGGAAGGCTACCCTACTGTACTGTTGTCCTTCTAGGAGAATCCCAAGCCAAATTTAAAGTTGCTGTATGGGGAGAGGCATCATGAGGGCAATGTATTCTTCAGTTTTGTTGCCTTCTGACATGCATATGTCTCAAGTGCACAGAGTCACTTTCATTTATGCCAGAAATCTGTTTTCTCTGTTCCTCCACCCTGACCCAGAAAGCAGGAGAAACAAAGAGGGCCAGTGAAGCCCAGGTAGCTGGACAAAACCAGGCAACCCTGCACCCATCATTTTATTCATGCTTGGGACATCTTAGCATGCTCTCCTCGAGAAGCTCAAAGCAATATTCACAGCCCAACATGTATGTTCTGCTGTACTAGCCAGAGGCGGGGGGTTGGGGGTAAATAGTACGTTTCAGAGTTATTCTGTGTGTGTGTTTTGGGGTCAATGGAAGGAGAGAACAAAGGAGAGTACAAGGGATGATGGCAATTAGCTAGCATCATGAAAGCAAATGTTTAACAGCGATAGTTTCAGAAGAATAGTTCTGGCTTCGAAGGTTTACAGCAGAAGCTCAGTGAAGTCTTGTGGGTATTTAATTGTTGTCTAGGAAACTATGAAGTACATAAATGTCCACAGAAGCAACAGTTAATGTCAATTGCTTCCAGGTACAAAACGAACTTAAAATGGAAACTTCAGTAAAGCAACTCAGGTGTTTTGCCTGTTAGTTTTTATTGTTGATTTTGGGTTCTTATCCACAGTACTGCCTATTGCATAGGAATAGTTGGTTGCTTGTATGTAATGGTAGCTTTGTGAAAATGATGCCTTTTTCATTCAAATGTATGGGCCCAATTAAAACCCAAAAGGAAAAACTGTTGTAATTGCCAAGCTGGTCCCTTTTCCCCCCCTCCTACCATAGCCTATTACAAGAAAGCTTTTCTTAGGAGTCCACAATCATTTTTTTCCATGATCATTGTTTTTCTAACAATGAATGGTTAACAATTGTGAGGGGTGGTCCCTACTGGGAAGCAAACTTGGCAAAGTAGTGAGCAACAATTTGTATATAAAAGCAGGATATTTCATTATGCATTTCTCAGTTTCATTTTGTAATTATGTTGAATAAGAGCAGAGTCTTTTTGTGCAGCCTGGTTTCTGTTTCAGTTTCATCCTAACAGAATCTGTTGTTTATGTGTCATGATGTGGCACTGTACAATCAAGCAATGCTATAATGGAGAAAGGTTTTTGTTTAATACGAAGGGGACCATCCAGTATAAAACAGCATGCAGTAGGCTTCACCGTTAGTAATTGCTGGCAAAACAAGACAAAAGTAGTGGTAAAAATAAAATATTATGTGAAAAATTTACATCTGAAAATTTAGACATTTTCTCCAACATGAAACTCGTATAAGCAGAAAATAAAGGGAGTTGAAGTAATTTTTTATATCACAGATTTTTTTTTATAGACTCTTCGTTCTCTTATCATTTTTTTTTAAGTTGCCTATTTTCCCTTCTGTCCCCCTGCTATTAAATCTGTGAGACAGCAGGCATTGGTTAGGAACATAATAGTGTTATCTTTGCCTACTATTGTATCATCAAAACCGAAGATTTTTTTAAATCGGGGTTTTTTTCATTTTACATTCAGTTTCTTCTGAATTAGGTCTTTTTAATGTATTTGAAAAGAATGCTGTATAATGTTCTGTAATAATACCTCCCATTCAATTGTAGCTGTTCAGTTCTACCGTCTGTGATATTCAAAAGTCTTCTAACAATTTCATTTTTCTTTTCCTAGGTATAAGAAAAACCTTAAAGCACTCTATGTTGTACATCCAACCAACTTCATAAAAATACTGTGGAATATCTTTAAGCCTCTTATAAGGTACTTGGCAGTTTATTCAACACGTTTTCCCATTTATTTTAAGGATGGTTTGTTCTCTAATAAGTTGCTTTAGAAAAAGCTTGAGGTAAAATATGTCAGGTAACAGCACAATAGCCATTTAAACTGTCTTGAACTAATGAGTAAGTTGAGCTTAAGCCCGGGTATGAATAATAGGGTAGAGTTCTTTTCTTTCTAAGAAAAAGAAGCGTCAGTTCATAGTAGGGTTAGGTTTTTGTATGTTAAAGTAAATATCACTTTAAAACATAGTTATTCTGTGGACCATGAATGACTTTTTTGTCCTGTTTGACAGCACTTAGCACAATAGAACTGAGTCCATGACCGGAGTTACTAGGTAGTACGGTAAAGCAGATGATAAATGGTTAACCTTCAGTCTGATCTCAAGTGCTGAGATGAATAGGAATGGTACTACTTGTGTGTTCAAAGTTAATGGATAAGCCCTGAAGTGCCCGTAAGAATTTGAGATGGAGGGTATAATGGTGAAGGTGGATATGTTTTACTGGTGCGCTCTTTGCCTTTGCATGGTAAAAATTGATGCTGTCTACAAGGAACTGGCAACAATGGGCAGTTACTGCAAGGTGCTGGAATGGTTGGGCTTTCTTAGTTTCTGCTCCTGTACTTCTGTCACTCTCAAAGTAATTATAAAATTTTGCAGGTTATATTAGTAATGTCCTCAGGGCCGAAGGTTGACAAGAGCTTATCTTGAGAAGCTGTGATGAACCAACTAAAAATGTCCATTACAGTAACTTGCAATTGATTCAATTTCTGACTGGTAGAAAGCTAATTATTAGAAAGGGGAAGTCTAACTTCTAGACAGATCAGAACATGTAAAAATAATATAAAAAAGTAATTACAGCTAAAAGTCATTCCAGAATATGCTGTTCTTGAAACAAGAAGGCCAACTGTAGATCTTTAACTGGCAGTAAAATAAATGCCGGAGATCCAGGACATGAACCAATAGTGAGGAAAATGTGGCAGAAGCAGGATGCCCAGTAGCTCATGGTAACTCAGGAATGGGGATGGATTTTTTTGTTGTTCCTGATTTGCTGTAGGATGGGTATGGAGAACTTTGTAGGAAAAACCATAATAATAAAACCAGAAAAACTCGTGATGGACATTACAACGCACAGGTGAAAACAACTTCTTTCTCAGAGGCAGCTGAGAGCTCCTCAGGAATAGCTCCAGGCAGGTGGTTGTGGGACACCGATGGTTTTCAATCTGTGCCTGTTAATGCACAACTGTGCTCTTTGACTTAGAGTAATAGTTGGCTGCTAATTCTTACAAAATAAAAGTTTACAGGTACCTGTTCCAAATACTTGTTTTCCCTGAATCATACCATGTCTGTGTAAGTAAGATCAATACTTTTTTTCTCTTGGAACAGTATGATACATCTGCATTTAAATCCTTATTTACTTTGGATGTGAAAATGAGTGATCCTGTTAAGCTTAAGCATCCATATCTAGCATAGAAAATTCAAATCAGGGCTTGTCATCTTAGATACATCATCATCTCAACCTTCTGAACACCCTGCTTTCTTCAGGATTAGCTGTTCCTGTTTGTACTCGACTTTTACCACTGTTTAGTGCCTGATTTAGTACAACTCTACTCTGTTCTTAAAATGTGAAAACCAGAAGCAAAGGTAGTTGTACACTGGGACCGACAAAATAATTGAAAGTATGAGTAAACTCTGAAAACATATATAAGCCAGAGGGTAGGAATCAGCTGAAGGTAGGAAGAAACCCTCTTTACTCCTTAAAATGTTTTAATTGCCAAATGCTCACATGCATTTATGCTTTGGGTTGACTCAAGTTTGGGTTTGCCAAGTAAGGGAAAACATCAGGATATAATTTTAAAACTCAAGTGTGAAAACGCCCGTGTACAATTTGTCTAAGTTGTACTCTCACTGAAGACTACAACTTATTAACGTTATTTATTTACTTGAATAGTACAATTTAAAATTTGTTCACAGTACCTTTTCTTTCCAGTTTGGAATAATCTTATCTTAGCAGATCATACTTTTATTTAAATGTCAATATTAAACCAAAGTTCATGAAAAGAAGAGATAAAAATCCTCTGGTCTTTCTGTTTCCTAGCTTTGCTGAATTACAGGCCAGACTCATTTGTAATTAGTATTTCCAATAAAAATCGCCGATGTAAAATAAATTTCATTATCAAGAAACATGTATTTATTTTTCAGAGGTCTGTTAGTACATTTTGTACCTGTTAATAAATGGCCTAAGTACTTTTACATGAACAATGTGCTTGCTGAGAAGTGGATGAATAATAGAATTATTAGAGTGAAGGGCAAAAGTAATAAGTATTTTAGCATGATAATATTTGAAAGTATTTAAGAAAATGTAAATACTTAATATTTTTCATGCTCCAGAAATTGATTGATCTCCTATCCAGTCCTGAAATAAATGAGCAAGAAGGTAGTCTTGTCACATGTATTTTTTCTGAACTGCAAAAAAACTGTAAGAAGAGCACATTTCTATGTGTGAGCTAACAGAAACCACCCACCTGTTACCAAATTAATACACATTTAGGTGGTGGTGGTGATGTGGCATTTTTAAGGAACAGCAATTCCTAATTGCTCATGACTTAGTAACAAATTCTGTGTTCTGTAACATGTCCTGTATTACCAGGCGTGTTTGGTTACAGGGAATTCTGTGCTAGCCAGTGGCTTAGGTAAAGCGTTGAAATTGCCAGATATTTTGGGTAAAAGACACACTGAAGAGCTCTTAAGTTGTACGTGCACAGACTGATATCCATCAGTGTCCCAAAATTGCTTGCCTGTTGGCAAAATTTAGCTTGTTTCAATTAAGAAGTTTCTAAAATGCTGAAGTGACTTATATTTGTAACCCTCTCCCACTAGAGGGAGTGTGTGTATGTGTATTTGACATTCCAGGGATGAATTTATTTATGCAAGAGTATTTTCCGCCAATTTTACTATCAGAAGTAAGTTGCAGCAAAGTACTCTTTTTATCGTAAACATATCTTATTTTGCTTGACACTTCGTTACAGGACAGATATTTTGTGTTGTGGAAAAAATATGAAATTATTTCAGACCATATGTATAAATGTGTCATTGAACATTGTTTGAACTCCTCAGCCTGTGAGTAGTGTATTCCAACTGAAACGGAAGATCTAACTAGTGATACTTGGTGCTTCAAATTTGGAAGATTGTTTTGTAAAACTTGTAGAAAAATCTTATTGTTCAGGATGTTTCCTAGAAGCTAGCCAGCCTTTTTTTTCTGGCCTGTCACTTGCTACTTTATAGTTTGTGTCTACAGCTCCATTATTTTGTCTTTTGGCAGGAAGGAATACCTAAATAGCACAAACATGTTGTTCTGTTGGCTGTGTAACATTTTGTCCAAAGTTAACAGTTCTTTTAGTGAGCTTTCTAATGCTGTGTGAAAGCTCTTTTTCAGTGGCTTTTAAAGCAGCGTTTTTCATATCTATGCAAATCACAAAACATTCAGATGGAAGTCAGTTATTTTTATTCAAATCAGACTCTCAGGCATGCACTGTATATGTTTGATCATACGAAATGAAATACATCTTATGTCTCCTGCTGCTTCAATTACAGTCTAATTTTGAGTTGCATCAGCACTTACATTTTTGTAACAGAAACAAAACCCTTCATAAATTTTCTTCCCATGCTGATTTTTGTGCTTCTTTGTGTTTGTTTGTTTATTTGTTTGTTTTAGCCATAAGTTTGGGAAAAAAATCACCTACTTGAACTATTTAAGTGACCTGAGAGAGCATCTCAAATATGACCAGCTAAATATCCCTCAAGAAGTCATCCGGTATGTGGCACGTTTAAAATATATTGTCTCACCTTTTCTTGGGTAGAGTTGCATGCTCTTCACTGTATTCCAAGCAGAATCTAATTGTATTTCTTCAGTGATTAAAAGTCTAATTTATCTATTTGTGCTTAGTTGAAGTTAATTCTGAAAGCTGCAATGCCATCAAAGGCATGCTGAAGTGTATCAGGTGTTTAGAGAGAACACTTTATAGTTTTCTACAGATTTGGAACATCACCATCTCACTTATGGAGCATTTTCTTAGTATAATTGCAACTTCTGTGTGAGTTTTAAAAAAGCCTAATCCATATGTCATTACTACTTGTGAGTATCACATAAAGTTCATGGGTAAAAATGTAATCCTGACCTCTTTGCTTGCATATTGTAACACATTGACTTCCTTTTGCTAAGAGCATTCCCAGTCAGCAAAGTGTTGATTGATTTTAAACTTCATGGATACATCTATTGTTAGCAGATCCATTACTTTTATATCATGTATGTATGTGTGTTAGGGAGGAGTATTGGAGAGGGGGTAGGAGAGGGAAAGAAAAAGAAATGCATGGGGCTGGGTTTGTCAAGTGCCAGTATTAGTATCAATAACAGTCTTTTCGACACAGCACTTTACATGGAAATGCTTTGATGTTCTGACAGGAAGTGATTTTATGTCACTGCTGAATGAAAGTAGCTGAAAGCTTTGATTATGACTGTTATTGATGCCTGGTGGGTTTTTACACACCTTTTGTGTAAATATGGAATAACAGAAAATACCTTAGAGCTCTAAGGTTATAAATTGGATAGCATGGTTGCCAAATAAAGGGGAGTTATATTTTGAGTAACAAATATGTTTGGATTTTGTGGTTAAATTATAGTGTGTTCCTATTTTTTGGACGCATTTATTACTATACTCTATTGGCTGTGGCGAAAGAGTTCTTCTATGTCTTGCTTAAGTATTCTACCACAAATACTACTTAAAGATTTCCCTGATGCTTAAATTAAATGCAAGTTTTGTAAGACGAGCAGCATATACACTACTGTCAGGAAATCAGCATCATATGCAATACTGATGGCTGCTCATATATATAGTTTGTCAACTGTGGTGCACAGAAAGTCAATTATTTCTTGGTTTTTGCAGACATGATGAAAATCTTCGGAGGAAACAGAAGGGAAAACTGCCACCTGTGGTTAAGGTTCCTCCACCACGGCCACCTCTACCTACTCAGCAATTTGGAGTCAGCCTGCAATAGTAAGCTATGAGATTTCTAAAACATGAGATTTCTATACTCTGCAGCCATCAACGGAGTGCAGGTTCACCAGACAGAATGTCTGCAAATATTTTGTTTATTGTATGTTTAGTTTCTCATTCTTTTTGAAAGCCATGCAACAATGAGGCTGGACAATGGGTTTTATGAATTCAGGACAAGTGTCTTGGTCCCTGTGACCTGCCAGGTCTTCATGTTTACAGTATCTTTGTGGTAGTTTGTGCCAGCATGGCTGCAAAACTTTTCTCCCAGTGAACAGAAGTTTGCCAACATATGACAGAGCCCCAGGCTAATCTGTTGTTGGTGGATGCTGGCAGTATCATAGTGTTTTGTAGATATTTACATGGTAGATAGCAAAGCCAAAACAAAGCTTCGGGCTCCAAAATGGCTGGATAAAGCTAAAATGGATGCTTGAGCTTTTATATGTTGTTGGTTTGTTGCTCACATATTGTTCTGATCAGAGTTTTATGGAATGAATAAAATCACTCTCTTCCAGAAATGCCCTGACAGCTGTTTGCGTAGATTACAGCACTGTCTGTGGTATAAAAAATTATTTACTTTGCACAAGGAATGGGATGGCAAGATTCAGTTTTGGTAAAACACAACAAAAAAAGCCACAAAACCTTCTAGCTTCCTACCCACAGTCATTTCTGTCATCTTTCTATGGCATCCTTCTCAGAAACAGCTGAAGAATATTGTTCGCATTCAGCAAAGGCAATTTAGGCTGTCTGATACATGGACATTTGTCAAATCTACTCCCACCCTCAGTCTACTTTTCTGGTTCTAATGATTCAGCTGTAAATGAGATATAAAATATAATTTTCCCCTGGTTAAATGTTAAGCATTAGTCCTCTCTGGAAGGCCTGAAATTAGTACAATCAATATCTATTGTGTAAGAGCTACTATGACATTAACTTTTATGGTATCTCCTTAGAGTTCACCCTAACACTTGAAACATGGACAACTCACTTCCCTAATTCAGGGAATATCTTTTAGGTGGGCTCCACTGGGTCATTAAGAAGGACAATGTTTTATGCCACCACTTCAGTAGTAAAACCAAGTCTGTTTGCAGGGATCAAGGGACACTCTGTCACTTGCCTCCAGCCCAGCCTGGCTGCTCAGGCAGCTCTATTGAGCTTCTCACAGGCTTATGTGATCAGACAGAATGTTGTGTGCCACTCTTACCATCTGCAGGTCATATTTTATTTCTCTGACTGTGCCTGAACACTAAACAGTGTCTTTCACTGGGCTGCACATGGTGAGGATGTGGTGGCCACCCTTCCTGGTTCTACTGCTTTCCAGATCCACTACCATCAGCAAAACACGTCCTTAGCTTTCCCAAGTATAATATAAAAAGGGTGGCTAGTTATAAAGAGCTTTTCTATGGAAGATCTGTTGGTGGGGAAACACAGAGCAAGGCAATTACTGTAACTTGTCAGTCTCTTCTCCGAAGTAGCAAGTGATAGGATGAGAGGAAACGGCCTCAAGTTGCACCGGGGGAGGTTTAGATCGGATATTAGGAAAAAATTCTTCATGGAAAGGGTTCTCAGGCATTGGAACAGGCTGCCCAGGGAAGTGGTTGAGTCACCATCCCTAGAGGTGTCTAAAAGACACACAGATGAGCTTCTTAGGGACATGGTTTACAGGTGGATTTGGCAGTGTTAGGTTAGCAGATGGACTCAATGATTCTAAAGGTCTTTTCTAAACTAAATGATTATATGATATTTGACCCAGAGCGTTCCGGTGCTGGTGGACAGGTGCCCTTCCTGTGTGGGTGCAGCTCACAGTGCTCAGGTGTCTGAAATATATGTACATGGGGATGTTCCTTCCTTCTGTCTGCCCACCCTCGTCCAAATTCCCTCTTCAGAAGACACGGTGCTGCATCACCCTATAAAAAACACAAATTAAAAAAATCCTCTGTGACGTCTAAATTAGAAAGAAAGGATTTAATTTAGACCGTGTTTGTGAAGAAAAGTAAACTTAACAGAGGAGAGGGAATGATATGTGTGGAGAGCTTCTAAAATCTGAACTAAAAAAACTATCAGCGTTTCTCTTTCCTTTTGTGAGCTCTATAGACTGTAATGGCAAACTGACAGTGACCTCCCCACCTGTCTAGCAAAGAGGTGGGTTTGAAGTCTTCCTGGGTGAATCTCTCCCACTTTCCTGAAGAGAGCTACAGGGACGACCTGATTATATTTTGTATAGGCTAATGGGAATATGTGTGCTGTGTATTTCATTACACTTAGTAAAAATTGTACTGTCAGGGATGCTGCTGAGAGAAAGCTACTGTCATTAAAAGACTGTTTCTCTGTGGAGTCTTTCTTTAGTTTAAGAAAAGAAATTATAAGGCACATAAACCTGAGGTTTCATCAGATTCAGTACTTCTGGGATGATTCTGTGTGATTCAGTCAATAAGAGGTTGGTGAATGGCATTTATTCAAAGCTCTCATAGGTAGGCCAGTTTTAATAAGATATTTGATAATGGTATCCTGATGCCTTCTGGGTGTGGAAGGTGGTAAAGCCATACATACCCTTTGGAATGTGCCTGGCTAAAAGTGGTGGGCAATGCTGCTTCTGGTAGCACTTCCTCATTTAACTTTTTTCTCAGTTTATATTAGTTAGTACATTTGCTTTCCAGAGCTTTAATTGAAAACTATAAGAGCAAAAAGTGACTAAATGTTGGTTCAAAATATCTCACTTTTGTCTAACAGGTGGGACGAGGCGGGAGGGGGGAAACCTGTTTTGTTAGGAGAGCAAAACAAAGATGAAAGAAGTTGCCATCTAGACACTGAAAAACTACTGTCTGGGACCAGTGCCTCGTCTTGGAGGAATCTGGTAACTCACAAAGACATTTTTAACCTCATGGAGTCAGATTTTCAAAATGACATAAGACGACTGGACATTTAAAAATCATGGAAGGTCTGTGGGAGCTGGGAGTAAAGTTCTTTGAAATGTGATCTGTACTGAATTGGTTTAGTTTACAAGTGAGCCGAAGGGCTTATTATCAGGTTAGTTCAAATATTTTCTTTCTGATGTTACCCCTCTCTACTCAGGATCCAAAATCTGAAATTAAAATGGCAGCATTTGATCTCTTTAACCTCTCAGTGTCACCCTGAACTCTTTGTGGGGAGAAAAACATAGATACACACCAAGCTATGTTCATCTTAACTGTTCATCCAGCCTTATTTACATTTACTTGTGTGGGATTTAAGTGTGTACTTTATGTTAGGCACAGATGTGAAGTTGAAAACCTTCCTCACTGTGAGGACTCAATAATTGAGTCTTTGCAGCTAGAACTTGAATCTAGTACCAAGCTGTCCTGCAGTTTCGCTGAAACTACACTAATTCAAACAATGATAAATGAGCTTAGTAAAGGCAGTTAAATCATCCAAAGGTGGCTTATAGGATGTCTTTAGAATAAAGTAGGGGGGACCAAAAAAGGTTGTCTGTCTGTCTTTTATGCCTACATGTACAGAGCAGATTTGCCCGGTTTACTGAGTTATAGTCTTTCCATGGCACTTCTGATCCCCAGCCTGATTGCCTAGTTTCCAAGTTGCAAATTTAAAGGTTTGAACTCATGATGAAAGCTATGTGGTTTTCTTGAAAATACAGAATAACACAACTGAAACTAATGTTCATCTTCATGGGGATATCAGACAGAACAGTCGTCTTGAGGAAGTTTTGTCCCCACTTAATTTTTCCATTATAATTTAATGGGAATCCATGCTCAGATTTGGCTGGTCCTTAAGAATGTACACATTCTTATCCCACCCCACACAAAGTGGGTGGGATGACTTGCATGTTTAGTGTTATTATGTCCTTCTCTAACTTGCTGATTCAAGCTTCTTATGTGCAAGTGGAGTGAGGAGAATATCAACCATAATGAGCTGGTTTAAAGGTTTATCGAGCCTCTCGTCGTGTCTCCAATAGAGGGCAATAGCAGATGTTAGCAGTGAGCGGTATTACAGCAGGGCAAGTGTCCAGCGATACTTCCTGGAGTACGATGTCCCAGCTTGTAGTGATGCGACACTGACAGAGGAGACTACTATAATACTATGAAAATGACTTTCTGTTACTCACCAGTAGGTATTGCTTTTATAAATCCAGACATTAAAAAGAATGTTCATGTATTGTGTTGATATAGCAAGACTATTCTTCTGTTCATTTGGCAATTCTACCTTCACACACAAAATGTAGCGCAGAAGGAATTAGCTATTCAGAATATATCTTCGCTAGTTTCCACTGCGTGTCAGAGTGAAAAATAGGATTTTTATTCTAAAAGCCATTACTAAAGATTTTATGTTTAAAAAGGCAAGGAAAAAATTGGGGAACCCTCTGCTTATCTTAATCAGATAAATACAGTTAAAATGCATGAATAAAGCTTCCTAAATTTGCAACACTTTAAAGGAATTAATAATTAACTATCTGGGCCAAGCAGCATCATTGTCCTCTGCTGTATGTTCAGCAAGCTCCTATAAACCCCCGTTGCTGCACCCGATTGCCTCTGTAATCAAGGAAGGCTACAGATGAGCTCTGGCACAGAGCACAGAGTTGACCTTGACTAGCTATTGACATTGTTCTGTTTTCTCCGATTGGTTTTAAAATCTAAAATTAAATATCTTTTGTGGGAAGACAGGAAATGTTTTGTTTTTCTATCTATTGCCATGGATGGGGAGAGAGGGCAGAGAAAATGTACAAAACTGCCACAACTGTACAGCTTTTGCTTGTTGAATTGTTATCATAAACATTTCAGGGTGCTTTCTTTTTGGTCATAATCTTTCCGCTTGTACATGCTGTGCATGCGTGACCAGGGAGGAAAAATGTATTCTAAACCAAATCTCAGCATGTCTCAGCAGGGAAAAAATGAAAAGGGGAGGAAAAGCAGAGAGAGAGAAAGATTATCAGCCAAGAATACTTAATGACACTTCAGAACAATGTGTAAAGGCCTTTCGTGATAACTCTCCACTGTCTAGAAATGAATCGTTTGGTATAGAACGTGGTGCAGTAACTAATATATCCTATAGTGAGGAGTACTCATTCTCCCTGGCCACTGTGTTTACTGGAATAGATCCCTCTTGAATCTGGCATGTTGCGGCAATACAGTTCACATTTGTGAATCAGTTACAGAAAACTATACTGTGCCCTGAAATGCTCTGTTAAGCTCATCTCCTAAGCAGAAAGCATAAGAGATCTCTCATTTCAAATTGCCTATGGTAGTTCCTGATCTCCAATGTCAGTTTGCATTGTCCATCATAAAGCACAGCTGCTCATCACACCATCCCGAACAAGGCAAGAAAAATGCAGATTACTTGACAAGATTCACTGACAGAGGTCAGAGGTGTAATTTCATTGACCGCTGAGCCGGTCTGATTTACATTAGCTGAGGTAATGTCCCTGTTATTTTCTGTTACCTTCAGTCCAGTAAACTGAGCACTATGTCCCGCATTGTGAAATGGTATGAAAATATCCATCCCAGCTTTCCCCAGTGTTGGAAAAACAGAACAAACCTTTCAGTGAATATCCTACTCTATTTTAAAACAACATTTATCTTGAGGACCTCTTTTACTGTACTGGGCATGAAACCCTTCCTTCAAGGGAAACAGGAATCCTCTAGAAAATGGTAGATGTGCGGAAAATCTATCTTTTTTCCTGGAAGAAGAAAAATGATGTGTAGGTTTTATTATTACAAATTATAGCCCAGTTATTTGTCTCACCTCTCTGACAGTTAAACTAGTGCTCAGCAGGAGCAAGTGCTGTAAATAATCAGTTTGCTATTTATACGCTGAAATGGGAAACACATTTATGGGTAACAATAATAATTAGATAACATTTATAAAAAGCTGCTGGGTAGCTATTTGGTGCCTCTGGAGTGAGCAGCTGTAAGAAAGCAAAAACAATCAGTGCAACTTCAGAGAGACTGAGAATGGGTTCCATGAGCTTAAATCATCAGTAATAAAGATGTAACAGCTTCCAAGCAAATTAAAGTCTTGATGATGTTCCCATTCAAGTGAATTAGGCTTTCAACTAATTTTAATAAAAGTTGCCCTAAATATTTAAGGTGCTGCTCTGAATACACAAAACAAAATTATTTGGCACACAAGGACTGTCTTAACTCCCCTATTAGAAAGACTAAAATAAATGTTTTGGTTTGGTTAGGTTTTTTTTCCCCTTAACTTGATTTGCTGCAGGCTCATCAACATTGACCTTGGTACTGACCTCATCTCCTACCCCCTTTTCTTCTTTAGCCCCTTACCAGGGGATATAATTTCACCAGGAATTTCAGCTTTGCATGCTGTGCAAAGAACCCCTAGAACTTCCTTCCCCATGTGGTTTATTAGCAAGGCTAATTTGTTAACAGAGCTGCACAGTCACTGCCTGGTTTTGTTCTATATTCTTGCAGCAGAGTTGTTACACAACACTGATCTTCTGCAAGATAAAATAGTTCAGATACAGAAGCTGCCTTTCAAGCAGGGTAGGGGGTTCACGTGTTCTGTGTTTGCATGGCTCTGTTCCCTTTGCTGTGACCAACTTTTGCCCGGGCTGGTATGAGAGCTCGTGCTATTGAAGCAAACTTACAAATTTGCCTCTCCAGGGTCTAGGTGGAAGGCAGGGGGAAGGGGAGAACTACCTGCATCCTGGAGCTGGTTTGAGAGCACTGCAAAGGCAAGTGGAGGGTCCTGCACCTGGGAAGGAGTAAACCCAGGCACCAGTACAGCTTAGGGGTGACCTGCTGGAAAGCAGCACTGCAGAGAAGGACCTGAGAGTTCTAGTGGACAACAGGTTGACCGTGAGCCATTAATGTGCCCTTATGGCCCAGAAAGCCAATGGTATCCTGGGGTGCATTAAGAAAAGTGTGACCAGCACATCGAGGAAGGTTTATCCTCCTCCTCTGCTCTGCCCTGGGGAGACCGCATCTGGAGTACTGCATCCAGTTCTGGGCTCCCCAGTTTAAGAAGGACAAGGAACTTCTGGAGAGAGTCCAGGAGTGGGCTACGCAGATGATTAGGGGCCTGGAGCATCTTTCTTTGAGGCGCAGAAATGACCTTACAACCTTTGAGATTGTAGAGAAGGTATGTATTTACAGCGCTGGGCATACGGGGGAATAATTACACCTGAGACGTGTGCAAATTTCCAGTAGCTGTGAGCTTGGTTAAGTGCTGTAAAGTGTTACATATTCATGAAAGTTCTGGGAACGCCTATACATATTCATAACCTGTCCCCGAGAAGGCAGTTCTTATTACAATGAGTTCAAGGAAATAACTTCCATGGTCTCCACCTCCGGCCCCTCCTGGTTGTGCCTGCACAGTGATCATGAACCAGGGTCTTCTTCGCTGTACACCTTTACCTTTGGCCTGGTGTACTGAGTTGGCTGGGACTCAAACTGATGAGCTGGTTAGAACTGGCATATCTCCTGTCCTGTGCCCAAGTTTCTGTTATCTAGTTCACCCAAGGATGCACCAAGGGGTTTTTTTATCTTTGCAAGGCCTGTGAAGTCATCAGCGAACTCCTGTTTCTCATACAATAGGTTACACAAAGCTAAGCAAGGCTAGACAATGGTGATGTGGGTTAAGGGTTAGCTCTCTAAGTGTTAGCTCCTTAGTTCTTTAAGTGTTAGTTCTTTAAGTGTTAGTTAGTTAGTTCTCTATATCTTATGAGGAGGGACTGAGAGAGCTGGGTCNAGAGCCCTGGAACAGGCTGCCCAGAGAGGTTGTGGAGTCTCCTTCTCTGGAGACATTCAAAACCCACCTGGACACATTCCTGTGCCATCTGCTCTGGGTGAACCTGCTTTAGCAGGTGGGTTGGACTGGATGATCTCCAGAGGTCCCTTCCAACCCCAACCATTCTGTGATTCTGTGATAACTCCTGCATGGTTGTAACACTAACACTGACTTTCCATAGTTCAGTGTCACCAGCATGCCTGACTCTGCTGTAAGGTTATTGAAGAGACTAGAAATGGCAGGATACATATTGTGAAAGAGGTTGAGAGGATTTTGCTGCTAAGAAGGCTATTTTATGGAGGTGCCTGATTGTCACTGTGGGTAAGAAAAGGCTGCTGCTCCGAGGACTATGTCATGAACTTGGTCCTGCTAGCATTTCAAGCCATGGCCATCTCTTGTCAGTGAGGTTTTTTCGTGAAGTGCTTATGGCCTCTGGTTTAGCTCTCATAAGATGTCTCTGATAGTGGGGAAGATTGAGGTTGGACTTGGTCTTACAAGTCAGATCATAAATCTTTCTTCTGGCCATTATCATGTTGTTATGATACTACACAGAATGATTACTCCAGCAAGTCCAGTACCATTTCATATTGATATTAATGGTACCAGTTTGTAAGGACCAGAAGTTGAGTCATTTCATCTAAAGATCATACTTGCAAGCAGCAGCAAGTAATGAGCATTACTAACATATAAAAGATCATACTTCAGGATTATCTGAATTAAACTCGTTCCTTGCTGTTTGTCTTTCTTTCTGCAAATGCATTGCATACATTATAGAAATTTATTTGGTCAAATGCCTGAAATTATCACGTTATGAACATGGTTTTGTGAAACTTGGCTGTATTTTCTATCAAAATTCTTATGTTTGTTTACATTAAGGAAAGTTCCCATTTCCTAAACAGTTCCGGTTAGATATAGATACAGTAGCATCCACACAGTAGTATTAACCTGTATATAGAGCAGAATTGAATTTTTTACACTTTAGAGTCTGGTATGGATACTTGGTTGAAAAAGGGCAGGAAAAAATTGTTCAATGGATTGATTTGTAGTTAGGTTTGCAGAAGAGTTATGGGCTTAGGTCAACCAAATTTGACAGAAGAGTAGAGTTCTCACAAATACGACAAGCTTTTAAAAATCAGTGGCTGGAAGGAAAGAAACTAGAGCAAGAATTCAATTTTCTGTTGTCGTTGGTCCTCTGGTACACCAGTTTATGTTTAGATGGGCATTGATTATGAGACACTCTTACCTTATCAGGAAAACAAGGCAAAGAGGCGGGAGGAAATGAAAATATTGTGTAAGGGAAGTGAGGTTATAGAAGACAAAAGGAAATGATATAGAGTTACTATGATGAGGAACCAGGTAGGACATAGGATACAAATCTGTGGCCGATCAACTTCATTAGTTCTGCAGCTGACGGAACAATTGATTTCCTTCCAGCAACAGGGTGGTCTCAGTATTTGAAAGAGTAGAAGGAGCTCTGGGAGCTGGATTAATAAGTTTGTTGCAATCATATAACAAGTTGTACTGTTTTATACGGCACTGGGGGAAGCGATGCACAAAATGTGAAGGAGGAAAAATAGGAAAGAGGAAGAATAGGACTGGGCGGGCAACAAAAATGTAACTGGAAGAAGTGGCACTGGTGGCTCAGCATTGTGTCCCTGGAGTGATGAATGACATCAAAATGTTTGATGTGTGAATGACCGAATAGCCTGAAGTGTGTTCTCCTGTCAGTTTATCAGTAAAAGAGGCAAACCCACAAGGTGATTTAGTACCCAACTCAGGATGCTGCTCTGAGTCTTCCCCTTGGAGGAACAGCCCCACTGCCCCCCTATCTGAAGCTGAAGGTGAGCAGCCTCCTTGAGCTTGAGGTCTAAAGTTGACCAGTCTACATGTCCTCTTCTAACTCCCTTTGTAGGCATAGGGAAAACAAATATAAGGAGGAAGGGAGGATTTGACAATTTCCCTACCCCTCCATGATTTTGAAGTAGTTTTAATGTGTAGTTTAAACACATAATGTTGGATTGCTCGTTCCCTGCAACACTGCTACAGAAGTTTCATCAAAACAGTCCTGTTACTATCAGTTGTTTTATATTAGAAAGTAATACGCAAGCCTGGACAGAAAGAGAAGAAATCACAGTACTTGGAAAAGAAAAAGACTCTAAGAATCATTGTCTTCGGCAGGTGCAACCTCAGCTAGCAGCACTAGGTTAAGGCTATGTTATGTGTTGTATAAACATATCTTGTATTTTCTGCGGATGAGCTGTAGCATTTGCAGCCTCTCATGATACAGGCACAGATCTCTGCGCTGTTTTGTGCTGGTGCTTTAGAGTTTGTCAGTAAAGCTAGTCACCTTTTAAATATCAAATATGAAATTGTACACATAAATATATATTACATCTACTTTAAAATCTGAGATTGGTCCTTTATTTTGTTGTTGATTACTATAAAAACATAGCAGAATACTCAGCAGATACTGACCATCTCTTTTGTTATACTTCTTAAACTGCCAAAGACTTTTTTATTTTTAATAAGGAAGATAATTGCAGAATTTTCTGCACTGTCTAGATCAATAAAACGCTACGTTCATTTTTTTTGCCTCAACTGTTCACTCATGAAAGAGAAAGAAATCTCATTTCATGGGAATCATTCAAAGCGTTAATAATCTTGCTGCATCACTTTGCCTTCAAAATAAATAGTACAATATCCTTTTAATTATACATACACTGTGGCTTAAAAAGAGACAAATGACAAAGAAAAATCTGCATGATAAAAGGCTTCTAAACTTGCAGAATCCCTTGATCAAGACTCATTATGAAGCATTCGTGGCAAACTCCTTCCTCACCGGCCTCTGAGCTGCCTTGAAAGCCCGTTCCACTGACAGTGTCCGACCAGATCCCATCAGAGCCGTCACCACCACTGTCACCGTGTTATGGTTAAACACATACCAGCTGGGCATGTCAAGCGAGGGGAACAAAACTAGAGCAAAACCAATCTTGAGCAGGGGCAAAGTTAGCCTGGAACATTGTTCTGCTGCTCTGTCCTTGACTCCCCTTCAGTATAGTAAATAGCACTTAGTTATTACTTGATGGCGTTGAGGTTATAGAAAGAAGAAAAGGTTTAGGAATCGCTGTTTGAATAGAAGTCACTTGTTTCAGTGGCTCAGTCAGCACCTGTTGGATTTATGGAGTGCTCTTGTGTTCGGTGCAGGCTCTTTAATTTGTGGAATTTAATATATTCTCTCAATTATCTCTCAGGCTTTGCTGAGACTTCTGACTTGATTTTAACTTTTTGTCTATAAATGCCATTTAAACGCTGTTACTTTTCTTTTTTTCCTAACAGTATCAAGGACAAAAATAAAGGTGAACTAATCCCCCCAGTAATGAAGGAAACTGTATCCTACCTAAAAAGGAAAGGTGAGTTTTATGTCAAAAGAGGATATGTCTTTCAGAACAAGAATAATAGTATGAAACTGTATGACGTGCAGTGCCTGATTCTGCATTTGTATCCTGAAAACTTGAATGGCAGCTGGGCACTGCCTTGAGAGCTTTGATGAGTAGGAAATACTTATTACCAGGTTACTGTACCACTGTTAAAAAAAATCCCTTAGGATTAATTAGGGCATAGCAAATGAGAGAAGGTATCTTGAAATACATATCCTCAACCCATATCATATTGTTAGTTTTAGGCAGAACTCCCAGAAAAATCAATGAGAAGTTCTGCTTTTATAGAACCAGCAGCCATAAAAACCCATTGAAAAAATGTGTTTTGCAGGAGTAAGCCTGAAGTCCTCCCTTCACAAAATATTCTTATCGGCATTTACATACCCTTTGACTGCAGTTTGTGTATCTATAGTTATATTACATAGAGATAAAGATTACAAAGACCCATATTTAAAATGTAAGCGCCCAAATCCGAGTTCCCTATATCACCTTCATGTACAGGGCAAAGGGAAGGTAGGCTTTGAGCCACTGGCTATATAGCTGAGCTCCCCAGTGCATACCTGACCAACATAAAGGACCAAATACCAATTGCTATCTGTAGGGTAAGTGCACTGTATTCCCTACATAGGGACAAAGCTGCATGCAGGGAGAAAGTAAGAGGTAAGGTTGCAGTCTTGACATTCCTTTTCCCGGTATAATGTGATTTTATATTTTGATCCCTGATTTTTAAGGCAATCACAGCAACATTTCCATAGCCTTTTGTGCATTTGTTTCACAAATGTTTGCTATAATAAATCTTATAATACCAAATCTGTAGCCTAGGTGCATTATTTTACAGGTGACAGAACAGAAACAGAGCGTAACACAGTCTTGTGACTGTGGTAGACAGTGGTAGAACTGGGGATGATTCATAAGAACCCTACAAGAAGGGTGTGAAATTTTAATAGGTATGTCAAGTGAAGAAAATAAAAATGTGTTTGGCTAGTTATTTTTTCTTTTTTTTTTCTTTTTTTTTTTTTTTTTTTTTTTCCGTTAAGTTTAGTTAATCTTTGAACAAATTTTGAGGATCAACATGATTTTTGTTAAGACAGAAACCAGACTCAGATCTCTGTATTGCTGTTAAATGAGTTTTGTCTGAGATTTTCCTCATTTAGAGAGCTATTTGTTTTGACAGCACACAATTAATATAAAATATAGATTTTGAGGAGATTATATTCTTCTGTAGACAGGCTCACCCAAAACATATATCCCACAATAATCCCAATTCTTAATTTGCATCCTTGAGCTCTCATTCTGAACAAGGTAAATTTTTCGTTAAGTATTCAAATATTATTTGTCATTGATCTCCGTTCATTTTAACTATTGTCACTAGGGTTTGGCCTGAGTTTGACTTTATTTGAACCCTACATGAGAAATTTCAAACTTTTAAAAAACTTGTACTGAATAAGCTTCACATTTGTGAAGACGAAAGGGGGGAGTGGGGCAAGAAAAATATTACTCCTCAGCTTTATTGCTGATTCTCAAGAGAAATCCTGACTTCATTTGAATCGGTACAAGCTCATATTGATTTAAATGAGAACAAACTAGATACTTAGTGTCTTGCCCTCATTGCTAGGCTATGCTGCTTTATATTTTAGCTTCCCCCATGGTAAATATTTTAAGAACTTTCAATAACTGCCCATTTTATTTTTGTTTGGGTTTCATACCTTGAGTGAAGCTGATTAATGGTATGCATAGGAGAATGGTATTAAAGGTATCTACTGACCTGCAATAGATGAAGAGCTCCTAGTAGGCTTCACTGAAAGACTCTTCGTCCAAATTCAGGATTTCCACTATAAAGCTGTTTGGATGTGCTGTTTCCAGGCTGGTGCTAATGATGAAAACTTTGCAGGTGTAGCTTGTATCAAATATTGTGGTTGGATACAGGGAATGTAAATAGTTCACTGCTAAGACTGCTGAAGGCAAGTGACTGGCAGCTTGACACAATCCCTGTAATTATAATTGTAAGTGGATAATTAGAGCTTGTGTAGTGTATTGGTGCGTGCCTCATCTGCAGATGAAAGCCAGACGTTTTTTTCATGTTTTAAATTGTTACAAAACAATCATCCTTACATATATTTAGCTTATCTTAATAGGCAAATACCTTTTCCTAACTAATCACAGGAGTAAAGAGAGTTAAAATGAGGATGAATATGCACTAACATCTTTACTGCTCACAGCTGTTATAATTTAGAAATTGGGTGAAAATTTAGTCACTAAAATGTTAATTGATTTAAAATTTTGGCTGTGCTTGGGAGGAGGGCTTTGCATATCTGGCACTTGCTTGGACCTGTTTAAAGATTTTAAAGAAATAGGAGGTTTATGCCCATCATTATAGTGTGCTGATGACCAGTAACTAGTAATTCTGACACTGATCTGACACAAAACCTCCTCCATATATTGCTTTTGTTTTTTCTGAGTGTTTTGTCCCATCACTATTGTACCAGTCCCAGACTCATCCCTCTCACCAGTTCCTGAGTCAAGCTCAGATACCCACAGCTTTCTGAAGCAGCAACGCCAACTGCACAGTACAGGGGAAAAAAACCCAAATTTTAGCTCTCATGGTTGTGGTAAAAGAACGAGTTGGCTCAACCTTATCATTGCAGAATTTCTCCTAGATAAATTGTTTGTTATTCTGAAAGCAGTCATCATCCTTGGGTTTTCTCCAAACTTCATCATTTTTTTGGCTAAAAATTCATCTACTCAGTGCACTATCAGCACAGTTTGTAAAGAATAGTCTCTGAGGAAATGTGACGATACTCCCCAACAAATCCTTGTCCTACTTTGTGCATCTACGCAAGTCAGTGGCATGGTGATGCTGGCCAATGACTCGTAGCTCAGCCCATGCGCTTGCCAGCTGGATTGTCTCGTTTTCCCACAGCTCTCTGTCCTTCCGTGCCCCCAGGAAAGAAGGACATGGGCTGTGTCAACATGGTTATTTTCCAACCAAGCCCAGTTTGCTTGGGGCTGTCATATTCCCCATCATAAGGAGATCTCCACAAATCAGATTTCTAAGGAGAGATGGCTTGTCAGGTAGAGTGTTTTCTGACATTCTCAGCCAGCTGATGCTTGAAAGCCAAGTACCTGCCATGGCACGGCTGTTAAGCAGAAGGTGATAGACATGCATTTTTTTGCACTTGATTATAAGTGTGCAGGTATCTGTTGTACCTGCTGTCTGCTATGATTTTAACTCTAAATCTGGAATATCTCAATTCTGCCATCAGCGTCAGCGAGTGTCGGTTCCTGTGCTGACAGCCCCGGGAGGCTGACTGGCAGCGTTCTTTGCACTCCAGACGTGGCCATGAGCACAGAGAAAGCTTCAGTTCATCATCCAGAAGTGACAAAAATTCGCTGTCATTACCCTGTTCCATTTGATTTTGGCATGGTTTCCAGCCTCACAGGATTAGCAAGGAGAGGGTTTTGTTTTTCACCCTAGGTGTGGTATTTCCACTCTTTCTTCCCATTGCTACATTCTCGTGTCTAAAGTACCTGAAATCAGTTTCTGAAACTCTGACTAAGATCACAGAAGCTCCTGCAAAATCATGCTTCATCGACACGGCTAAGATTTCTTGAATCACCAGTGACCCTCTGTCACCTGTTAAGTGCATTCTGTACTGCTCAGGCTTTTATTTCTTGAACAGATCTGATGCAGGAGCTGTAGTGGTATTCAAGCTAGGCACCAACCTGCAACAGTGGGCTACCAGACTAAGGAAACTTCTGGCCTCTAAAGTTCATCCAGCCTTTTTCACCTTAATGACTCCGATCCCTTTGACAGATTGCTTCATGTCACATTTTTTCTAGCTTGACGTTTACATTTGCTGCCTCAGTTTCAGACAACACTGTTGGCAGAAGTGTTCTTCCCAGCGCGGAGGCATCCTCATCTGTACAAATGAGCCAAAACTCCCCCTTCTTGTACCGAGTTATTGAGTCGGCTCTGACAGCAGCAAGCGTGTCCTCATCTCCAGCAGCCAATTTTGTGTTATGACAGCGAGTGTGGGTTTCTTCCTCATGTACTTATCTGACTGCATATTTAGATAGCTGTTTCTGAGCAAGATGACTCTCACTGGGTCCAGTTAGTAAGTCACCCAGTACCTTAACAGAGACTAAAGAATCTGCCATAAGCAGAGATTCCTGTACATCCCTTTGTATTATATACATGAGATCTGTTATGGCTGATGGCTCAGATACTATTACAATAAACACAATGAACTGAGTTTCTTAATTTCTATAGTAATTTTCATGTTATTTTGTCAACAAAGGAAGAGACAGCAGCCATTTCACCACTTTCACTCTAGCTCCACTTTAGAGTGAAAAATGTTTTTGAAGTTTTTAATACTGATTTTTTTAAACGCTTAATTTTACCTCCTCCTAGCTTTCACAGGGAAGAATTGGTTTCCTAAAATGAGTTCTAAGAAAATCATCAGCTCATTAAGACTAAGCCCCAGAGTTCATCCTCTGGACTAAACCAGAGAAGTGCTCTTTATTTCAGAAATAATGTGTCAGTAGCATCCTGAACCCACCTGATGATTTAGTCAAGCCGAAAAAGAAGGGTAGGTTTACCACAGCACATCTGTGACTATAATCTTCTTATAATAGTAACCAACAAACCAGGGGACTTTTTTTTTTTCTATGCTCAGCCTCAAAACAGCGACCTATTCATCTGTCTAGTTTATAAATGCAAGGCTTGACTTGCACTAAATAAGATTTTTTTTTTATAGTACCTTATCTCTACCATGCCATGAGAAATTACCTTGCTTAATTAAATATTCACTCTCTTGTCAGAACAATCCTTAAGTATTTCTAACCTGGTGTCATTCCTTTGGCAGTAGTGATCTAAATGCTTTGCTCACAGGCCCTTTCCTCCAAAAAGCCCAGTTTATGCTGCAGGGCAGTAATTTTCTTTCTCTGGTAAATATGCCCCCATGTGTCCTCAGCAACCCATTCAGTGCTGAAGGAAGACTGCAAATCGGGGCTGTCACTTTGTGCTGGTTTGACTAAAAATGAGTTAATTTTCTTCATGCAGTTAGAAACCTTTTTCATAGCTAGCACTCTCATTATTTGGAATTAGTTTGAGAACAAGAGATAACACCCCAGCACAGAGTTAATGTTTTTGATTGCTCTGGTCTGAGAGCCAAGGACACTCTGAGTGCTCTGCCCGCAGGTGTGAGGCATCGAGAAGGGGGGCACGAATGGGGCAGAGCTTGACTGACATCAGGCTGATCAATAAGAGTATTCCATCCCATTGGTGTCATGCTTCAGATATAAGGAGAGTCAGGATCTCCTCTCCCTCTCCCTCTCCATGAGTTCAGTTCAGAACATTTAGTTCAGCCTTTTGCCATTTTGCAGAGGCCTCTGGGCCTTTCTGCCTTTTTCCTCTCTTCTCTCTCTGGGATCAGCTTTGAGACCAGGTGCTGCTTCCTGGGACTGGCTGCTCAGTGTGGATGGAGTTCGTGAGGAATTGCACTGACTGTCTTTTATTTTATATTCTATTTCTATTTTATATATATATATTTACTAGTAGTGTGTTATAATTTTATTTTATTAAAGTGTGTTTATCTCAATCCAGGTTTCTCCCTTCCATTTCAATTCTCTCCCCTTTTTGCGGGGTGAGGAGGGGGCGGTGAGTGAGCGGCTATCCTGGTCGTATTGCTAGCTTGGGTTAGACCGCGACACGCTTCTAACCAAACATTTCGGTAACCAGGGATATAAATAATGCCACACTGCAGAGGATGCATCTTTGTGTGTATGGTTTCCAAAGTGCCCAGGGACAGGGTTTTGCCGGTGGCTGAAGCTGCTGGTGCTGCTCAGACCGACGCTTCAGAGCTGCCCAGCCTCCACAGCAGTTTTATCCCTCCTAGGCTTCAGGATTCAGAAATGCACTTCTGCTCTTACACTCTAATAAATAAGATGTCACAGCAGAAGTTACCTTGCATGTCTTTTACTTACAAGTGTTTTTTTTCTAGAAAAGCAGGTTACAGACTGGAATAAATGAAAAGCTTGGCGGTGCATGGATGGTGGTTTTGGTGTTTATTTAGGTCTATATTAGTACAAGTCACCACAGTCTCTTAGTTTTTGAACTCTGACCCGCAGTTTGAGTGTACTAACTGGTACATACTAAAAATAAAACTGCACAGCAAAATCCATGTTTTGGTTGCAAATTCCCCAGCATCTGGAGGTCAGGCAATAGCTTGAAGGGGAGTTTTTGATTCGTTATGGCAGGTGTAAACGTCACTGTTCAAACCTGCATGAAGATGCTGGATAGGTTACAAAGGACAGGAATGTTGCTCAAGCCTATCTTAAATATTAATATACTGCCATTTGTATTGGTCTTATGCAAAATAGCATTTGAAATATTTAGGTAGGATTATTAATGTGTTTTGGTATAGAGAGCATGGTTGTCTGTGTTTTAAACCATTTAAAGCCTAAGAAAACCTGCTGGGATTATTATTAAAATTTCCAACATTTGATAACAGTTGCATTCTATAGAATGGCCATATAAGGAAACAGCTACAAAAAATTGCGTAGATAACTGATCACTAAAGAGACCACGTGAGATCAGCAGTGGCTCAGAAGTGACTGAACAATAAACTCACAGTGAAGGAATCACACTACAGAATTACAAAGCAGAAAAGGTAACTGTCTCCTATAGGAAAATTATCTCACAGTAGCCCATGTTGCCTGGTCTTTCTCTCTTACCTCATCTTTTTGTTGACTGGAAGTGCTTTGCAGCACAAAGTTTTTGTTCAGTGTTGGCTGGTGGTACCCCAGGAGAGTCCTGGGAGATGACTAAGACTTCTAAATGAAATGGTAATAACCATGCTATAGAAGTTTAATGATAAAGTAATAAATGTGCTATGGTATGATTATAGTGACAACTAAACCTGTACTTCATCTGTTCCATAGCAGAAGCAGTGATAAACAGTGATTGATCTTTCCTCCTCATCTCCTCCATGAAGTACAACCAATCTTGCTGACAGAGAAAATTTTGGTTCCATATTTTAATGCGAATGAATACATGCTGGTGGTGGTTGTCAGACCGGGTAGAGATGGATGGTTATGCATTCTGAATATGTTTGGATTGCTGCAGCTTAGCGAGTTTGCCTCCTGGCCTCCACTTCTTGTGATCAATCAAATATCTTTTAAAAATGCAACAGCGGGAAAGCTTGACATTGGCCATATAAACATTTCTGAGTTCTCGGCTCTTTTGTTTTCTTACGAACGTTTTTACCTAGGGTTTGTGGAGATTAGATAAATCCCAAGACTGGTTCGTGTGCCATCAACTAAAACTGAACCTTGTAATAAGCACAGTTTGTGGTTTTGGTGCTGAGGCATTGTAAATAAATTATGTTCTGAGGTGCCAAGTGTAGACTGAGAATATTCATTCATAGATCCAAAGGCTAGACACTATGCTGCTCAGAACTGTAAGGGCACAAATACACTTTGGGTTCGGGGGGGGATGCACAGTTCTACATTCCCGCTGCTGCTGCTGCTCAGCTTTTCAAGGGGGCTGGAACTGTCCCCGCTCTTGCCCTCTGCCCTTGATCTGCTGGGCACCTTCCTGCTGTGCAAATCATCTTCACGAGCTGCAGACGTCACGCTCACTTGTTCTGTATTCGTTGCACAGAGTGCAAGTGAAAAGAAGGCTATGCAATCTCCTCCTCAAACTTGTACTGTATTCTACCTTTAAACAAAAAAAATCTCAGATTTGTCTTAAGCATAAAAGTTCAGAGTTACCACCACTTTGGGCATTTAAGATGTTACACTGAAAATTGTTAGAAACAATTAAAATATGCTATAAACTCATCAGTCCTCGTATTAGAAATAAATTCATTCTAATTTTTAAAAAGGAATCTTACTAGAATTAGATAATCTGCCAGAAGATGTCTAAATCAGTTGTGTTAATGAGAATGAAAACTGCTTCCAGATCAGGATGGACACCTCCTGAGATTTGGCAGGACCCCAGACAAAAACAAACAAACAAACAAAAAAATTCCAAACTCAATTTGGGACAGAAGGAATTCAGATGCTCACTCTTTGCTACTTCTCTTCTGAAAGCAGACAAATTAACAAAGAATTTTGATGCGAGCAACCCTCAAATCAAAGATGATTGAAAGAAAAAGAATGTAATTTTCTCATCTCTCTTCCTTTGACAAGTTTTCAGTGACGTGACTGCATGTGTTGCTTTAATTTCTCTTTATCAGTTTTGATTTTCTGTGTCTTTCCTGTGGGACAACTGATTGGGGTGGTAGAAGGGGGTTAAGTATTTTTAGCAACAGTTTATTAATTCGGAATGTGACACAGTTGTGTCATTGCGTTGCGAAATTTTGTCGACTGTGGTAAAAGCCATCTTATTTCAATGTGGAATGAATTGCCTGCCTGTTTTCATTTATGATTACTGACATTTAAATAATTACTCAGTTAAGTTCTCAATCGCAGAATCACTTTTCATTGAATACAGGTGGTTCCCTCACTAGTCAAGTATTGTGTCTTTCCGTATAGTACTTAATATTTAAAATAAAATTTCCCTCTTTTTGGCGTGGAGAGTTTAGTGCACGGTAGCAGAAGTCCACTGACCTCTATATCTATTTATATTTTTTTGGTGAGGGGCCGGGAGCAGTTTGTGCTGAGTTATCTCAACAGAGGCTCTGCAGCATTGATGGGATGTGTGAGTGACATGCAGCTGCGTGTTTATCAGAACTGGAAAACCCAGGCTGGCTGCTCGTGTCAATCATCCCCCAGCAGTGTTCTGGCAAGCGCTGCTGCTCCAGGGCTGGTGTTCTCTATGGACCGTACTACCTGTGCTATTAATGGCAAAATAGTGCAGCTTGTACACACACACAAATTCTCTTTAAAGACACAGCTGACATGAGTCACGCTGTAGGTTGGATTTGGTTGAAGAACACTACTAGCAAAAATCAAATAGGCTACTTTAGAATTATTTTTTTAAAAGGACAAAAAGGAATGCTTTGAGCTGCAATGACCAGGGTTGTCTTCAGCCAGTTTTGTTTCCTCATCCTGTAACTCTGGTGGCTCTGGCGTGTATCTCATCTGGAAAAAGAAGACCAAAGTGATTGATTTTATTTTAGCATGGGCACCTTGTGTTAGTTTAATTATGGGAGTTCCAAGAACCGGGGCTTTTTTTCCCTCGTGTCTGAAAAGGAAGAGACAGGTTTGGAGAAAGTATTACCTGACTGTATATAAGGCTGTGTATTTATGCCTCACAGTAGAATAACCAACAAGTGGCTTCACATCCCTTTCCTCCCCCATATCCCTTATTATGAGACTCCAGTTGGGCACCTTCGCCAATACTGTTCAGGTTATGTCACGTGGGAAACACCATAACTCAAACCATTTTTCCAGTGAGCTTTTCTCTCCCCTGCTTAAACACAGAAAGCACTGAGAGTAATTAATAGACTTGCAGACTTTTACAAAAAATTCTCCTGCTCAGTTCATATGCTTCACAGAAGTCAGAAAAATATGTTGCAAAAGGGCTCATCATTTTTACCCTTCAATAGCATAATTGCTATTGACTCATATTTCTGTTTACTAGTAGGCTGAAGTTATGACCCATACTTTAAATAAAGATTGCTGTATTATTTTCTGGTCTGAGCATCTTTTATGGAAAAAAAATGTGGCTCTTCACTGTTGCAGTTCTTTTACTTTAGAAGAAGAATATAGCTTCTTTTTTCCTAACAATTACACTAACATACATTTAATTAGTGTCATGTCATTTGGATCGGTTACCCACAAATGTAAGAAGCATTGGAGATATCTGCTCTAGTAGTTGGCTTATTGCCACCTGTGATCAAACAAATTGCTGTATATTGATTCAGTTTCAGCTGACCTGGAAAATGAGTTCTGGTAGAAGCACAGATATCACCCGTATCCCAGATTTCTGCAGATGAGGATAAAATTTGCTTTTTTCCATCTCAGACCTCTAAGAAACATATCCAGTAAGAGTTCGGTGTTATATGCTATTACAGTAACATTGGTGGGATGCAGGGCCAGACAAGTACAGCTGCTGTCTGCGCTACAGATTAATGTCTTTAATTAGACTCTTGAAAGCTTAGCCAATAAAGGCATAAACATGTTAAAAATTGATATTTATTACTTTGTAGTTTATATAGTGAGATTCATATCAGATTAAAGCATTAACTATTAAACCAATTCCTGCAAACTGAATTGCAAGCACTTATGATGTCAATTTTCTGAAAGACTTGTTTCTAAAGAAAACCTCTAGTCCACTAACAGCCAGCAGAATATTCTACAGATTCTCAAGAAATTGTTGTATTTCTTGTTTGCTGGGGGCAATGCCTTGATGAAACAGCTGTTCACAGCTACCACTTCCAAAACCACGTCTTTAGACAGGTTATGCTATAAATCTAATGGAACAGTTTTACTACAGTGATGCCATTTCCCGTAACTTTATTCAACTGAAACATGGCGTGGTTGAGAATAAAGCAAGCAGTCAAATAGATCATAATTATTGTCTGTTTGATTCCTTTAGTAACCACGCGTGTCGTTCTTGGATACTGTAGTTTGAGATGTCTTACTCCCTCAGAACCGAGTACATAGGCTAAAGTTTAATATTCAACCTGAAATTTTAAGAGGCAAGGGCATAAATGCTTAGAAAGTAACTAGGAGCTGTGTTCAACTGAACTCCAGCTGAGCCTCTCAATCTGGTCAGTGGAGCACGTTGAAGTAGAGTTGGGGTTCTTTGCAAAAGCCTCAGGAATGTATCTATGAACATTTACTTCAATAGTACGTAATTATTTTAGTACACTGATCTAAATTCATATGAATGACAAGATATTATTCTGTGAGGAATGAGTTCATTAAGAAATTTTGTATTAATTTACTAATTTTGCCTGTATAAAATATGCATGCAACCTGGGTGAATTTACAAGAATGGCTAGGTAGTTTTTGTTAATGTATGACTCAACATTTTTCTAGAACACTATAAAGTTTTCTTGGTCGTGCAAACAGATGCATGTGTGCTTTAGTTGAAATACACAAACATTGATTTCAGTCTGACTACTTACCTTCTGAAAGATAAGCATGAAAAAGTAAACGTCAATCTGATCTTCCACACGCACGTAAAGACACGTAGAGCAGTCCCTCCAAGTCAGTGGGCAGTCTGCCACTCTTCTCAAAACATCAGCAATTTTGTGTTGCGTCAGACCAGCACAGGCTGATATTTTAGATTACTCTGCTTCCAACAGCAATCTCCAAGTGAGTCTATATGTGAGCCAAATTGCATTACCTGCTGGGTGGAAGGAACAGCACAAACTGGAGAAAATAAAAGAGATAGAGACATGATGATTTTACCAAATCCGAAAGCAAGAACTGCTACAAGCTTGAAGAAAAGTAACACTTCTTGTCCTCATCCTGCTTTCCAAAGTAATTCAGATAAATAACTTATCTTGAAAGCTGTGGTCCAAATTAGGTCCTTGATTGGATGCATTTTACTGAAGTTTTTCCTCTGTAGCTGAAGTCAGATTTCAGTTACTCCAAGACATGAAAGCAAATTAGATAGATGCCCTTCAGGAGACGTACGATAAATATTTCAGAAGTGCCTCGAGACTAGAATCCGGTGTTTCAAAACACCGCGGGCAGGCAGAGTGTGAAGTCCCACTGACTCTCAGGGAGAACTGGAAGGAGCAGCCCCAAAATTCTGCCCCAAAATACCCTTATGCTGGGGAGGCCAGTATCCCTTCAGTGCTCAGAAACAGGTTCCTCCATCCAAAGATCCTGTAAAACATTCCTCAGCCTAATGGGTGGTCTCACCCACTGACAGAAGGAGGAGCTTTGCAGATACCCTCTTTGTCTTGCTAAAGGTTTAAATCTTTAATTTAAAGGGAGAATAGCAGATTTACAGGCATGGTTTGGGGCTCAGTTTTCAGATAGGCTTAGTTGAGAGTGGGTACATAAGCAGCCTGGTAAATCTAAATCTCCTGCTTCCATGTCATTAGGTGCCATTGAAAGCTACTTTTAAAGAAAAATTATAGTTAGCAAGGCACTCTCAAACACTTAAGGAAAGGTGGTAGTATTTCTATGAGACATATTAAAGAAAGTGCTATAGGATGCTGAAACATGATTCAATCCTACATTCTGTTCTCAAGGACTGTATTTCCAAAAAAATGTGTGTATCGAGTGGCTTTGTTCCCAAACCTTCTCCCAGTGTTCTGTTTTTGACTGAACCTATACAGGAAAACAAGAGAGTGACAACTTTTACAGATGAGACCTGCATTAATTGTTTTTTTCAGGACTACAAGTAGAGGGCCTCTTCAGAAGGTCAGCCAGCGTCCAGACTATCAAAGATGTTCAGAAACTCTACAATCAGGGTAAGCTTGTGTCATAATTAGTTAATCATAAAACCCATTTGTAGCATAAAATAATAAGAGCACTAGTACAGAAACCTGGAAGATAGCAACAGGCACTTAACACTTACTGAGCTGCAAGTCATCAGTTCATGTCAGACCAGAGCTTACAAAATCCATAGTAGCTAATGAACAACAAGGTTTGAGTCAAAAATGGTCTCTTTTTTCATAGCATTTGTATTGCCTATATGTGCCTGTAGTTACGAAGTACAATGTCTCTGTGTCATTTTGCCATGGTTATGGCAAAGAAATATTATTTTACCTATCATTTATGAAATGTAGTGAAGTAATTTTGAAAGTCACTGATTTCCCTGTGAAGTCATTTTATGAAATGCCTTTATGGGGAGAATCTCTTATAGCAAGATTAATAAAATGCCAGGAATTACTGGCAGCAGAAAGTCAAGAGATTTTCTGCTCAAAATGTATTGTAAAATGTTTTTTAAGCAGTAGTTTAATGAAAAAGTAAAACATGCGGTTGAACACCTTTTTTCTTCTTTTTCTCCTTTTAGGCAAGTCTGTGAATTTTGATGATTATCATGATATCCATATTCCTGCTGTTATCTTAAAGACTTTCCTTAGGGAACTCCCTCAGCCATTACTAACATTTGAGTGTTATGACCATGTCCTTGGAATCACCAGTGAGTATAAATTTTAGAAAAATTTATACAGTGAGTTGAACAGACCTGGCTAATTCATAATCGCTGCTGTTTAGTAACCATGGCACATTTGTGGGTATTAGTGCCTCACGGCAACCATGGATGGGCAACCTCACAATCTGTACCAGAGCAAGGTGGTCATGGTTACCAAGACGCATTTTTTTTACAAGGTTTACTGGTTTGTCTACATATCATACTGTATTATTAAGAACTGGATCAGAGTTCTCACTTTATTTTTATGTTGTGGCACAGCAATGGGGCAATTTCAGTGGTACAAGTTACATCAAAGCAGCTTTAGTTTTAGCAGCAGAATTGGCAAAATTTTGGAAACAAATTTTAGTTGGTCATTTGTATGCTTCTTCCCTTTTTTTCCTTTGTTGTTGTTGTTGGGAGGGGATTATTTTCATTGCAACTACTCCCATGGGATAAAACATTGGGGAAGAAAGGATCTAAAGCCATAAGAAGACATTGATTATCTAAGATCTGATATCACATAGAACTATGTGATAGAAGTAAATAGAAGTTTATAGTGCTGGTAAGGCAACCCTCTAATATATGGGGCTCAAATATCTGAGGTCCCAGGATATATGGGAGCTGGTACCCAGTACTTGTAGAGTCTGTTATTTTGCCACCCATAGGGCTTCCAGTCACAAGCACACATTTTTCCAAAACCTGTTTTTTTTCAGGAAATTATGTCTAAATGCAGTATGGCTTCCAACTGAGTTTGTTAGCATACCTCTAGTAACCATGGGCTGATGCTGTTGCAGAGTGTAGGTTATCATCACTATAATGACTGTTGCTGTTGGGGTAGGGCACTAAAATACTTCAGACCGGGGATGAATCTCAATTGATATGTGTTTGCAAAGTGTAGAAGTACAGCAAGTTTACTGTACCTAGATATTCTGTATTCTAGGTAAAATTCTTATACTGTGCCCATCACTAGCATCTGCACATACTCTTTCATATCATTAACTTTATTCATGTATTTCCATTAAAATACTTAATCAGGTTAAGTTCAGAATCCTCTGAAGTTCAGTACTATTTTGCTCTTTGCAAGATCACCACCTTCCAAATCAAGGATTCATCTGTTCACTCAATAAATATCTCAGGGCATTGAGAAAAACAGGTCTATTCACAGGAAGGTGATAGAAATGGAGGGACTGAGGATAGTCTCTCAGAAAAGAAAAGGAGAGGGGAAATTTGGAAAAAGGATGTATAAATGCTAATTTTTACTGAATTAATCTTGTGTTGACTTTCTGGACATGATATTAATATTACTTTGTGATAAAGCGAAGTGAAAAATGAAAACAAGTCTGAAAAGAACCTGAGAGCACTGCTTTGTCCTGGGAACACTTGGAGGTTTTGCTTAGCAAAATGCCTATGAAATGTTCATTCCATATCATTTTTGTTTCCTGGTGTTTTAAATGTTGACGAAATATGTTGAAAAGTGGAGGTTTAAGATAATTTCTCCTTGGGCTTTCTTGTTTATGCAGTGTGTTGTCCACTGTCTCATACTGTTGCTGTGGTGATATCCTGATTTTGAAAGATGTTAAGCTTGAGAGCCAAGCTAGACTGCAGCAAAGGCATTTTCTCTGCAGAAACAGTGCGAAAGGGAGCTTTGAGGAGGTGCGATTGCAGACAGCTGTCTTGGGATGATTTGAAAATTGTCATTCTGTCTTCTGGAAGACAACAGAGCAGTGTGTGATGTATCTATTACATTTCTCAACCTGCAAACCCAGAAATACAGTAACTCTGCTTTACAGTACTTAGAAAGTATAGTGAAACTTTTATTTTCAGTGTCTCATCTGAAATGTATTTTTAAAGAGTTATTGATGGGAGCTGTGAAATAAATGAGCTGAGTGACTGGCTAAAAAAATTGATAAAACCTTGAAGCTTATAATTGGCGAAGAACTTCTTTGGTCATGAAAAGTGCTAACAAGAGTTCCTTTACCCAATATTGCTACACTTCCTGCATTATTTACTGGGCAGAAGGCTGACAAAAAAATTCTTTGGATTCAGATTATTGTGTTTTATGGGAACTGGTAGCTTTGTGGTAGGAAAAATGTCAGCTCACCACAGTATAGCTTCATGTATTTAATTCAGCTTAAGGGAATGTTTAACATGCTGGAATTCTGTGCATGCACACATACTTATGTGCACCTCTGGCTATGTCAGGAACAGAGAGAAATGGAACATGTAGAAAAAGAATCAGCGCAAATGGGCTGGTTAAGTCTGGCATGGTGGTCGTCATTAGACTTACGTTCCAATTCATGTTAAAATTCCTGTGCTAAAAGAATTACAATATTCCACCAAAAAAAAAAAAAAGTCACTTGGAACCGCATTTGAAATATAATCCAATGTTAGTGTAACTTTCACCAAGGCTGTCTAGATGATGCAAGGAGTTTGGGGTCCAGTTCTGGTTTTGCCCATCTGTAAAAATGAGTTAATGACCTGCTTAGGTTCATCTCCAGAAAATTCTTACCCACCCAAATGTCCATCTCAAATCTTTGCCGAGATAGAAGGGTTTCCTGCAGAAGTATTTTAGAAGTTAGTAGAGTGCCAAAAGAGCATTTTGGACAGGACTGTGTCTCAGCAAGAACAAAATTAGGGCATAAAATGTAGATGTCTGGATTCAGCGCATGGAGAGATAATGAGATTCAGATCAAGACCTTTGAAAGTCCTCTGTAGCAAAAAAAATTATTTTGCCTATTTCCCTGAATCAAGAAAACACTCTGGAAGTTAGTCTTAGCCATATATATACTAATAGAAAATATGGTAGAGTCATTTAAAGGGATAACCCTAACAGTTATGTTGGTGTTGGAGGTTAGTAGAGCTGAATTTTGTGGTCAGTTTAACAGATGGATATCTGAATTCCAGCAGATATAAATAAGGGATTCTTTCTTGGCAATATTTTGATGTTTTTGAGTGAAATTAATACTGACTTTGACATTGCAGGTGTGGAGAGCAGTTTACGAGTCACCAGATGTAAACAGATCATTCAAGGACTTCCTGAACACAATTACGTTGTTCTGAAGTATCTGATATGCTTTCTCCATATGGTGAGTATAGACAAAATTTCCAAAGTAGTGCCAGTCTTTTCTTTCTAAATCTGTTCTCGGTAATTCAGCATTGAAAATCTCCACAGAAAATAACACCGAAGAATTTTTAAAATGTGGTGAGGTGGTTGTGCAGTACATGCCAGCAGAGTGAACTCAGCATGCAGAATCTTCCAGTTCTAATGGAAGTCAGTGCTGAACAGTGGTCTGGCCATCCCTTCAACTTGAAATTCTTTACATCTAATGAAAACTACTGTGCAAATTTAAATGGAACTATGCCTGTACTGGAATATTCAAAAATCCATCCCCTTGACTCCATATTCATATCCTGTTCAAAAAAATATGTGATTTGGTATTGATTTAGTTTGGGGTTTTTTTTCCTATTTTGGAGTGAGGAAAAGCCTGAAAATAGTGGTTGTGTAATTTTCATTGCCAGAGAAAAACCAGGTGTAATCACCTTTTTTCTCCAAAGTATAAATCTTGGGCAACTAAAACACCAAATAAATTAGTGTCATTTTAGAAAATTATAGGAATATTAAAGAGCTTTAGAACAACAATCAGCAAAACATTTTATATTAAATCTTACAAATAACATTTTCTGTTTAAAATAGCCTTTCATGCTGTGATTTACTACAATGTTAAAGTAAAAGCTTTAACATAATTTTGCTAGGATTTTTGGTATGCTTCAGGGTAAATAAAGTAATGTGAGTTTTATCCTACTTTTCAATTTGCTGATTTTTTTTTTTTTAACCCATTTCTGGAAACCGCAATAGTGTGGGGGTTTGGGGAACATCCATTACAAATAGTTCTACAGCTAGCCTAGTGACATCCTGCGGTTGCCAGTTTATGTGCAGGAAAAGCCAGCAACAGGAGTGTAAATTTCCCTCCCTTCTGCATTATCCAATGCATTGCCTTTTCCTGATTGCATTTTTCAAACCAAGGGGCCTAATACTGAGGATCATGGGGTAGTTGAGACCTAAATAAAGTGATCACAGAATCATGGAATAGTTTGGGTCAGAAGGGACCTTTGAAGGTCATCTAGTCTAACCCTGCTGGAGTTTAGCCCTCAGAAGTCCTAAGAGCCCACCAAAGCAATCATGTATGTAGAATGATGCTGATTTTTGCCAGTGGGGGAATTAGCCCTCACTTACTGTTCTTGGGCTACATATTCTAGCCAGTAGTGTATTTCAGAAAGAAGTACATTTAATCCCTTCTTCTATCAAAACACTAGAGAAAAGCAAGATTAAAGGAAACACGTTGATCTGACCCTCACTCAGACAGCACTTGCAAGGTTCCTGTAATACTCACATATTCATTTACTGTTGCTTAGCTGAACTCTAAAGCTATTAAGGAAATCCGCACCTCGTTTGCTATTATTTTAGCAACTGATATCTCTGCTCAGCGTTATGAATCGTGTAAGTGACTTTGTTCCAATAATAGATGCACCATCTCAACGCACTTCTTAAGAGCGGTGCACTTGAGGTGTTAATGAGGTGTGCAAAAGTACTACATAGTGTTTTCTGTAATTGGACACCAGAACATAGCATTATTTTTGAGTGTGCCTTGTTATGTAAAGCACAGCGTCAAGTTGATACTTGTGCTCAGATCTGCAATTTTTGCTGATCCATGGCTTTACACACTTAATGTCTCAGGGAATATTTGCATTTGGAAAGGTCAAGGGAACATGAAGCAATCTAGGAGCTGGAGATTTCTATTCATTGCAGATCCGTGTGCTGCGCAAGCTGCCACAATTCAAACTTTAACAGAGCACTCTACCAATAATCCTAGTTTTTACCTGCAAGCATCAACCTTAGATGTAAGAGGCAATTTAATTCTTCCATGAGCTCAGCCTTGAGTAGTGCAAGAGGTACTTGTGGTAATTTCATGAAGTGGGATGAATTGTAATCACTAGATACAGGTTTTGAACACTCCAGGCTTGCTATAGGCTTGTGAAAGAAGAAAAAAAAAATTCCCCGTTTTCTCTGCAGTCTCAACCTCCTTACTTAATGAAACAGCTCCTTCTAGTCCAAGGGTGCTACAGCAAGACAGTGCAGCTCCTGCAGAAGTAAAAGACTTGAATTTTATAAATGGATCCAAATTCTTTAACTGTAGATTAGCAGTGATTTTCCCAGTAATGAGCCCAATGTGTTGTGAAAGGTCCAAGCTGTCCGTCTCCACTTGGCAGTGAGTCTGGCCGCTAGAGAGGGATTGGCAGGATCCCCTGGAGTTGCAGTGGACTGAGGTCCCTGGGCAGAATTAGGGAACCGGGTGCAAGAGGGAAAACAAAGATCAGTTTTCGCAAGTCAGTCCCTGAATTATGTCTGTAAAAAGTGTCCATTCTTGCTCAGCTGATTTCCCAAGACAAGAGTGTGCACAAACAAGTGTTTGTTCTACAACCCTCGTGTTGGGCATGCAGTGAAGCGGATTTACGAACATGCAGGAAGACCTAAAGGGCTCAAAGAAGCCTTCTTGCAAATTACTTGGCAAAGCACGCTGAGGGACACAGTTAACCGGTTCCGAAACCAGAAAACATTTAGTAGAAAACTAAAATTGTAGTTTTCCCTGATGGTCTACAGCTAAACAACCTGCAAAATTTGTAGAGGCAGTAATATTATCTAGATTGCACTTCTGCAACCATGTCTTTGATTTTGATACCAGTTGACACAGCCCCCTCTCTATGCTTACACCCTCTGCCGCTTGTTTCTGTCCTTACAGTCGTGCAGGGTGGCTGACTTGGCTGGAAAAACCATTGCAAAAACCTGCCAAATTCCAAACATCAAACTTGGACCAGCTAGAAAAAATGGACAAGGTTTGGGGGCCCACGTGCTGTGCTTCAGATATGTAACCAAAGCAGCAAAGTTAAACCCAAGTACCAGCTGGAAGAAAAATACTCTGAATTAATATTTTGTCTCAATTGCTTGTCCAATTGAAAAGTGTAATTAGCAAAGCTTGGGGGTGGCTGGAGATGACGAGGCAGATTGGGAAGGGTTAGATGACTAAGCCTCATGAGGAGATACAAGCAGTTGGCACGTCTGCACGGCAGCTGAGAGTGGGGGATAGAAACTTTTATTTCCAGTCAGTTTGTGGGGGCGTTTTAGTATCTAGTAATTTTCTTTTGAAAATGTTTAGTGGCGTTCCTTTCAGCATTGCGACTGAGAAGCCAAAGAGATGGTGGTGTCCTTATATTTTTAAAACGTGGTGTTAATTGGCTGTTTCTACCCTCTGTATTTCAGTGTTTAAGTTCGTTAGGTAGTGTGGTGGCTGTCTGGTTTCACTCCTGTAGTATCCACGAAGGTGCTGGGATACAAGTATGTGGAATCCAAAAATCATCACAATTTTGCTGGGGGGAGCTGGTGTTTATTGTGAGATATTGAAGATGTATATTTTGCATTTGTTGATATGGCACTACATCTTCTGTATTTATTCCCAGTTATGAGTCTTGCAATGTACAAGTTTTATCTTTCTAGGTGACTTTCACTATAGGCTGTCATTATTTAATGATTTTTCTATATATGTTCCAATGAAAGGGGGGGAAAAAACAACAAACTGGAGCTGTGTAATGCTTTGTTGCAGTACTTTTATGTAATGTTCAGAGGATTCCTTCAAAGATACGATCTGGGTCCTTGGAGAAATGTCTTTTATTATCTTGTCAAATTGACAGAGCAAGTGTATTTTCACTTGAAACAGAGTTGACGGTTACTAACTTTGTGAGGGAATCAAAGAAGGAGTCAAGGGGGTTAGTCCAAATGCTAAAGATGTTTGTATTTCTTAGCTAGAACCTGGCTTTGGAGTGCAGTTATTCGGAGGGGTAGCCCATGAAGAGGCTGGCTGACTGCGTGCTGCCCTTAACATGGTCTTGTGTTGGAAGGAAACATCAGCTGCTTCTGATAGCCTTGTAGATGAAGTGGGTGTGTTCGTGTTGTTTGAGAAAGAAATCTGGCATTGGAGTAGTGAGAGGGTTGAGAGGGTGCGGAGCCTGATCCCCTGGGGGACGAACAAAGCCGTTATGACTGGTGTGACAAGGTTTCCTTGCTTGCAGCCCTCGATAAGCCAGCAAAGGTTATTGTGGAGAGAGCTGGATTCAGTTGCACTTTTTCTTGTATCTGCTGAGGAAGGGATTGCTTTGCATTTTGGAGTGAAGAAATGTGTCTCCCTTGGATTCCTCAGTGTCAGCTTGATTGATGACTCAGAGATAAGGCTCAGTGTAGCTCTGCCTCAGATGACATACATTTTATCTTAAGGATTTTCTCTCTCAGGGGAGAGACTGTGTCATGGGTAGTTATGTTAATCATTTCAACATTGACCATCTCCTTGAGTTGTTCACAGAGTAGTGGTGGGTGGGAATCATAGAATCATTTCAGTTGGAAGAGACCCTCAGGATCATCGAGTCCAACCATAACCTAACCTAACTCTAGCACTAAACCATGTCCCTAAGAACCTCGTCTAAACGCCTTTTAAACACATCCAGGAATGGTGACTCTACCACTTCCCTGGGCAGCTTGTTCCAGTGCCTGACAACTTCCCATGAATAATTTTTTCCTGATATCCAATCTAAACCTCCCCTGGCGCAACTTGAGGCCATTTCTTCTTGTCCTGTCACTTGTTACTTGGGAGAAGAGACCAACACCCTCCATGCTGCAGCCTCCTTTCAGGGAGTTGTAGAGAGCGATAAGGGAAGAAATTATTTCATCTTGGAGATGGAAGCATTGTTTGAAATAGTTGACTTAAAGAGAAAAAACAGAACTAGCTCTACCAGCAAGTGGCAGTGCTGTTGCTTTGGGCTGAAACGTTGGCTTTCAAAGGCAGCAGCTGGGTTAAGCTGGGAGGATTTCAACTAGCGCTTTAAGACAGCAACTGTACCTGACTTGCTGGGTGGGGTGTGTTGGGGAGCACTCCCAAAAACTGGGGAAAGAGAACCACAGCAGGTTTGAGTCCTTCCACTGTCGTCCAGGACTACACCACATGCTTCCGTGCCATCACAGGGTACCTGCTCTGTATAAATTTAAGATACTTGCCTTAGGATATGCAGCACATATCTTTGGGTTTGTGCTATAGAAAACACAATGTGATGGGCTGTAGCTCTCATGTTATTTTAGATATTTCCAACTGAATGAAACACCAAAAAATAATTTGTCCTCAATCTACAGGGGTTTCACAGTACAACATTACACAGTGTGGATACAGCCAGTGTGAACCCCTTGACTCAAGGGCTGGAATGCAGTCCCTAAAATTGTTGTATTTAGCAGCATCCAAATGCCAGCTTCATTGTCCAGCTACCTTCAGGGTAATACCTAGGTCTCTGTCTCCTTATTAACAGGGTACTCACTGTTGTCCTAGTTGTTTTCCCTCACCAGTTATTTTGATAGTAGCTTAGGTTTTGCGGTATTGCTGCAGTATAATGAACTCCTGTTGGAGCTAAGCGCGTCTGAAGCAGATTAAATGAACAAGGTGGGCTTGTTGGTTTTTCTGTGTAGTTAAATAGTGCATTGAGAGCAGTATGTGAAGGTCAGCAGGCTGTATGTGGTTGGTCCTCCAGAGAGAATGATGTGGGTTTTGCATAAGGCCATGAGGCAGGCATTGCCGTTCAATCTGGCAACTTTTTATTCTCAAGCTGTGAAGTCAATCCTCTGAAACGGTGCTTATGGTACCAATATCTCCTTATTAATACCTCTTCCTTTATCCAGCCCTGCTTCATGACCTTAAAACAGATGAAGCCTTTAATATTTGTAGCAGCAGTAGCATCACGGAGGGAAAAATAATTCCTATTATTGGAAAAATTAATACAGTTAGGAAGAAAATACTACGTTTTGGGGCATGTAAGTGCTTCTTCATGTCCCCTAAGTAAAAGACTTCCATCCTGTGCATGTCTAAAGGATGTTATATCCCCTCATGGCTAAACAAACAAGCTCCTTGCTAGGTAAAACACCAAGGAGGTTGGGACTGTGCTGTAGGAGATAGAGGGGAATGAAACCTGAATTACTGAGTAGAAGCAACTGGAGTTTATGCCTATGGTAAGAAGTTTTCACATAATCATAATGTTTCTTAGGTTTTCCTGTAGTGCCCTCAGACTTTTCGCAGTATTACAGAGCTGCCTTTTCAGGAGGCCTTATGGCAAGACAGAAACGGAGGAACACTGAGAAATGAAGTTTTAGCTTCCCATTCCACTTGAAATTGTAGCTAGAAAGAGTGCACAGGAGATTTTGCCCCGTAATTCCCCATTCTGTGCTGAGATGACAGCTTCAAAGGAACCTGACTATGTGGTCTACCCATGACAGATCAACAACTGCAACCATCAGCCTGAGAAGAACTGGCTGAATTAGCTAGGTCAGGAGGATTCAAGAACACTTTCAGCTTTTTGGCTCTTTATAATAACAGAGAACTTGTCAGATAGGACACCGAGACCGTATTGAGCTTCAGATACGAGCTATACAATGCAAGAGAGCAAAACACACACAAAGCCAAGCTCACATAGAGAGAAAAAAATACTCTTGGTACCCAGTTCTGGGGTCACATCCACAGACAGAAGTAGGACACATCATCCAGGTGCAGAACAGATTTCAGCGCTGTGTTTTTTACTTACAGTCCATTTTCACCTCCGTTGCTTCAGAAGAACTGGGTGGATGTGGAGGTATTTGGAAGTGATGTGTCAGTGGGAGAAAAAAAACATCCTTCTAAACCCTTGCAAACAACTTTAGAAGTCCTCGAGGTTTATTCTATAGAGGACTTTGTACTGAAGCAGATGGGACAGCTGTTTGCTTATGCTGTCCTTCCCTGCCCCCCAGCAGAGATAACAATAGATTCCATATAGAAGGGTTGAAAGCAATTAGTTTTCCTAACATAAGGAAACAATTCAGCCTTTTTGCTTGACTTACCGATATCTTGTCTTGAACTTGAGAGACACAGACTCCAGTGGCCCTGTAGCTCTCGGCTGCATGGTCGGCCCTGAGGCTGTGAAGAAGCCGATGTGATGTACCCATAGCCAGGCTCTACTCCCATCATTGCTTCATCCTCCATACAGGATCATGTCTTGTCTCTCGCTCTCTGGGGCACGTGTCTGCATGTAACTGTTTATGTTTTTCCAGGTTTCACAGGAGAGCCTATATAACAGAATGACAGCATCCAGCCTGGCCTGTGTCTTTGGTTTGAATCTGATCTGGCCGTCGAAAGGAACAGCCTCCCTGAGTGCTCTGGTGCCTCTGAATCTCTTCACTGAACTACTGATAGATTTCTACACTAATATATTCAACTCCCGAACAGTGCCTGGTGAGATCTTACCTTAATGCTCCCAGAAAGGAAAATGGAGTGTGAAATCCTGAGGGAAAGAAAGGCCTCTGTGCCTCCACTGGTGGGAGCTTTATATTCAGGGCTGTCTCCTGCCAAGAAAACTGTCAATACAGAGTAAGGTTTCTACAGCTTTCCAAATACCAAAGATGTTGGGAGAGGCACACTGCCCCATATATTCTCATGACATGGGGAAGAAGGGAAAATATGTACAGGAACATTCAAAGACCAATAGGTCAAAGTGAATTCCCTTGTTTAACTTGAGCAGCTAACAAACATCAGCATGTTAAAAAATCGTGACACCACGTGCCAATCTGTCATTTCTTTGAGAATCTGGAAACCTTATGTGTGGCATTATTTTCTGGGACCATGCACAGCTAAGTTTTGGACCACTCCTGAATTTACAGCTTTCTTTTTTTTTTTTTTTTTAATTTGAATACAGATTTGTTAGAAAATTCCCTATTAAGTTAATAAAGATGGAATCGATTTTTAAGATACTAAAATTTCTGAACTATTTTTCCGTGTATTTGAGTGTCTGGTTTTACACAAAAAGGTGTGGGCAGCTCTGGCACATCAGGTTTGCAATTACCGTGGAGAATCAAGTGTTTCCTGGGTCATTTGAGTTGTGCAGACAGCTAACTAATTATGCTTGCAAATATCTAATATATGCATTTAATCACTGTAGCTGCACATGCGAAGTGTGTGGAAGTTTTTTTTTTCTCATTATAAGTTCAAATGGGGAGCAATAATCTTATGGGGTTCTTTTCTCTGAGTACTTGGAATTTAATCAGTGCATTATGTCAGTAAGTGCATAATACAGAATATAGACTAACTTTGAGAAGAGTACCCCTGATGTTTGGGCTGCATACTTTTGCAGTTTGAGTTGATAGAGATTTGCTCTTCAAATCAGTTTCTCTAGAAAACAAGAGCAACAACTTGGATAATAAACCTAATATCATTTTTATACATTGGAAATCTGTTATTAGTCCCAATGTGAATAATTAGCCAACACAAAAGGAGAATTTTCAGTGTTTTCTTTCTAACTGTGCCATTAATATCGCTTGTATTTGATGAACTCCAACACACTGCTTCTTTCATTTTTCAACACTGATTGGTAATGGGGTGCTTTAACAAAGTTGTCATTGTAGTTGCCTGACAAACAAAAGAAAATTAACCAGTGGTAAGAAAAAGTCAACGGTATTTTCCCTAACGTTCTGGTCTTCCTGCATCTCTACAAAGCTTACAAAACAGAGGGACTATTTAGACTTCAATAAAAGTAATAGTCTCAGGAGGGCAATTTAGGCATCCCCTGCTCTGCAAACACAAAGCCACTTTTTATCCTGTAGGTTCTAGCGAGTTGAGGGTTTGTACTTTTGGCCTTTCTCTTAGCAGTTACAAATTGCCTGCCTGTGTAAAGGGTGCAACAAAACCTGATTGCAGAGAGTAAAGAGGATTTGTTCCTGTCAGCAGTTTAGGGAAATAACGAAGTATTCAGAAGGCTGTGGAATGCTGGATGTGCCAGGCCTTCATTTGCCCAGTAGGTGTCATCTATAGCATTAGGCAATGATTAAAATTTGAAAAATACAGAGGCTTTAGAACAAGATGTATTATGACCAACTTCTCACGTCACTGTCGTGTGTTTTCCCCAGTTCCTCAATTACCTTAAGTACAACTTTTTGGCTTTTGAGTATCTGTAAGTAGCAACTACCTATGACTCCTATTTAAGTATAAAATCATGCATAATACGAAGAGAATAATTAACAAGGATTCATGATTGTTGTATTTCAGCAAAATGAGATTACCAAGGGTAAAGCTGTCATCATTTTGTATTGCAGCTAATCAGTTTTATACCCGAGTTGTCAGTGGCAGCACCATAGCGTGTTGTATTACAGAAAACAAACACAATTACACTTGGTGCAGGTCAGTGACTTAGCAGCATGGTTTAGTGAATCAGCACCCTGTTCTTACAGGGGAGGAATTTGGCCTCATTGGCTGGGAATCAGCAAAACCTGAGTATTTTGCTACTCTCTGACCTTGCTCGTAATACATGTGCCTTAGTTTTGCTGTCTATAAAAGGAAGGAGCACCTGGCATTAGAAAAGAGCTTTGGGATTAAACGCTGAGAAGTCCTGTGAAAGGGTTGTTTTCATTTTTCCCTGTGTCCTCTTCCGAAAATCTGGCAACGTCAAATGGCATTTGGTCTTCAGGCAGCGCTGGGTAATGGGAATGTGAGTCCTGCATAGTTTTAGCACAGTAACTGCGGGGTGAAATCCTAATTTTGTGGGAAGTCAGCTTTGCTCAAAAAGTCCCCAGAGCCTGGATGGTACCTCGTAGATTTAGTTCTCCAACTCATCCTAGGCTGGGAGAGAGTGGGAATTTGGCAGCAGCAGTCATGCTGGTCCAGCAAGCCCTTGGGCACAGCTACCTCTGACCCCTTCACTGTTATGAGTAAAAAGTAGCAGCAAGGAGCATCCCTTCAGATAATTTGCCTGCCTGTAGACACACAAGATGGTAGTTAAAACCAGGCTCAGTCTTGCAGTCTTGGTCACCTGCCAAACTGCGGGTCTTCCTTTCGCTGCTTTGTAAACTACCATTTTTCCAGCCATTTATAGCTCCTTTCATTTAGGGAATGAAGAACAAAATGGCGTTTTCTCACGTCAAGGTGCCTTCTTCCTTGACAGAGCCGATCACGTCTGTTATGTGCCAGTGGAGGTAACTTGATGCTGCTTATGAAAAGTAGAGGCTCTGGTTCTGATTGCCATTAGTGCTGGTGGGGCAGAGGGAGGCGGGGGACAGGGGGCTCCCACTCCCCTTTACTTTCCTGCCTTCCAGCAGGCAGCCTGAGACGGAAGGAAAGCACCCACCTCCTCTCCAGCCTTTCCCTGCAAGTCTGCCCATCACAGAGGCTTTCCCAAATCAAAGGGAACCTGGGTAGCAAGTCCCTCCTAGTGATGAGGCCCCAGCTCTGTCCGCGCTACCCCAAAGGTGCTGGCAAAATCCTCCATCTGCAGCAGAAGCCCCCGGTCTCTGTCCTGAGTGCCAGACTTAACTGTGGCATTAAATCAGCTCTCATGAATTATTCAGAAGGGTTTGGAGTGAAATTCATGTTAGAGAAATATATGTTTCAAATTTCCCGACTCTAAGAGGAGTCCTGGAGGTGTCCCCTGCAGTTACTTTGATAACAGTTTCTCTTTACAAATGATAATTGCATGATTCGAGCTTTTGTACAGTGTGGCCTTGTGAACTCTTCTCTCATATCAAAGAACAATTTTCAGATCATTTCCATAGCAAAAAGAAAGTGATTATGGAGATAATCTGTTGGAAACACACATGCTGGATTTCAGTTTAAAACAATAAAATGCAGTCATGGAATGAGAAATCAAGTGTTACCTAGCTGACAATATACAGGGAATAAATTGCCTAAGCATTTTAGTTTACTGAGCTGTTAGGAGTTGAAAATTGGTCCCAAGATTAGTCTGATTATCAGGATGCCTCGAGCAACAAGCTCCAAAGGGGGAAGGGAATACTTTTCTACCCTGAATCCAGGAAGAAATGTAAGAAGATTGAACAATGTCATTAACTGAGGGGGGTCTTTACAGTTCTTACAAAAAACTTCCATAAATGAATATCACTTAGATGTGTGCAGATGATCTGTCTGTGTGTGCTGCGCTCCTCGGGCAGCATCCATCGCAGAATCTCTCAGAGCTTGATAAGCTTTAATATATTCTTCTACTCGTGAGGAGACGAATAACAGAAGACCCCACATATTTTATTCGCTTGTTCGATGTGTACTTTGGTAGCAAGTTGAACTTTTCATGGGATTGACAGTACAGTCACCCCCTTCTCCTTTTCATGAGTACTTTTCCTTCACAGCCCTGGAATATGTAGGGTTTGCCAACACTCCCACTTCTCAAGTGGCTATGGGGCTGGGTTACTGCCAGCGCCTGTGATCTGTGAAGTGAGAAGCTCATGTTCTGTTGATGCTCTACTGGTCACTCATGTTCCTGCTCATACTCCCTTCATTTCTAACTTTTTTTACCTTCAAAGAGAAGTCAGAAGCCAACACATCTCCGTTGAAGCCAAAGGCGCCGCTGTGAGGTGTAAATCGTGTGTTAAATGATACACATGGCTGTCATGTGAAACGTGTTCTGCCTTTGCTGGTGGAGTAATACTCATTGTCACCATCTGAAGAGTTTAATTTTTATCTTTATTCATGCACGTCCTGGAAAGCCGTTTTGGTGGAATATACCTGATGTAGCAAAGGATCGCAGTGTCCTCCAGTATCATCTGAGAGTGAGGTGGTACAAATGCTGTTTTCTTTCTTGCAAACTGGTCGGTTTGAGAAGGGATGGCCTGAAACGATGAGATTTCTTTGGGGATTAGTCTGGTGATTTGGACAGTGAGCTGGCCTGGAGACTGAGAAGGAAACTTTCCAATAAAACCAGGAAAAAAGCCTGTCAACACCTAAAAAATGTTACCCAGAATTGTCAATCTGAGGGAAAAGATTCTTGGTTTGCCTCTCTGAGCTGCAGATAGGCAAACACATGATAGCACACAAGCAGGGGGTCTGTTGCCTGTAGTGCTAGGAAGGCCACGGTAACTGTACACAGAAGGACCATAGTCCTACCATCCTGGCTGTTCCTCTCCAGAATAGCTGGCAGAAGTTCAGCTTTAAAAATAACTGTTTGGAAAAAAAATATTTCTGCTGGAACGTGCCAACTCAACAAAGAAACAACAGTGTTTTCTTAAAAGGCTCAGTTTTGGTGCCGTTCTTGCAGAAATCATTACGTTCTTCCGGACAGCTGCCGGCAGCCTCTGAGCCGTGGGCCCCCAGGGTCACGCAGGGCCCGGCTCTGGCTCTGCTGGCCACTGTGGGGCTCTGAAGCGGGGAAACGGGCATCGCCGCTTCCCTTTCACCCTCTCTTTTCAGATGGTGTCACCTTTCTGCACGCAGCGTTGCAATTACCGCCGGAAGTAAGGAGGGAATTCCGCTGGAGCCGGGGGAGTCGACACACATAGCTGACTGATCATTAAAACTGACTTCTTTTTTTGTTTCCGCGGCCCTGATTTCTCCACGGTGCAATCACGGTGCAGTAACTGCTTTCCTGACTGGCAGCCTCTCTGTAGTCCCCAGAGCACAAGCTTGTCACTCACAGGGGTAGGATTTGCGCCTGTGGTTGGGAGCAGCTGGGTCTGATGCCTGACCCAAATGTTTGGGGAGTGACGCTGCAGGCTGCAAAATGGAAACAGGCTTCTCCAAAACGCACCCAGGTCTGCGACCCACTTGATTTTGCTTCGATCCTCAAAAACTTACTCATTTAAGGTATTGCTAGGCCAGACACTAATGGCAACCTCTTCAAGCCTAATGTGAAATCAGGATTTCTGTCTTTCTGGGTTTTTGTCTCTATTACATGGATTGCGTTCCCCAATACTGAATTGTACTCTCAAATTATTTCTGTACTTCAACCTTTAATTGCCCACAAAAGCAGTTTACAGCCTCTTGCTCTTCTGCCATGGAAATTATCCTCTTAATTAATGGGACAATAAAAAGCAACTGTAAAACACACCAAACTGCATCATCTTTAGTGTCTGAACTGGGTTTCTGCAGCAGTCGTGGAAGAGTCTTTGGGTGGGTGAATTTTTGATGCTTCATCTAAGCATTTCTTGACCCAAAGCTCTGAAAATAGTAAGGGCTGTAGTAAGGTACTTAGTTTTTCTGTTTCAAAAGCTTCCAAAGAAACATGTTCTCCCCTTCTTCACCTGCCAGCGTTGCCTTTTTTTTTTATTTTTTGCCTATTTCCTACCCCTTCAAAGCTTCATCCTCTACCTGTTCCCTTTTACATCCTTCCTCATCTGCAGTCTGTCAGCAGTCTGCATAAGTTGGGAGCTGGTGTTCATGCTCACACACACACCCCGTGCTGCGTTTTGTGGGACAGGAATGGTCCATGGCCCTCGGGGCTGTTCTGAGGCTGCATAAAGTGAACTCGAACCACAAGAGGTTTGATTGTGTGGGGAAGTTTCAGGTTGCAGTGTTTGAGTGAGTGAAATTGCTCAAATCGTGTTTCCCTCATCTCTGAAGCAGAAAATGGTTATGTTTTTGATAACTAAATTGAGCTTTTATGTCTAATAACTCAACACTTGTGCTGAAGGGGAAAAAAGTTAGGAATATCTTTTCCTTTCTGTATTTCCCGCCACCCCCGCTCCCCCTCATCAGCCTGTTGTTTTCTTAAAACTCTACTATTCTGGTTCATACATGCAGTGCAACCACAGCTGATGTACAATAAAGCTAATATTGTGTTTAGTAACCGTGACCAGAATAGAAAGAGCATCTCAGCAGGCAGCATTGCTCTCTCCTCTGAGCATATCCATAGGGCTGAGCAAGGCACAGGCTTGTGTCGGTGTCTGCCTTGTTCCACGTTAGGGGTCTTAGAGAGGACTTGGCTCCCTCCTCCCTTTCCATCTGGGTACAGGAGCTCCCTCATTCTCACTGGGCTACCAGACAGCAGCAGCCACTAGCCCTTGTGTGCTTTTGTGTTAGTCCTTTCTGTATGGAGTACCTAATGCTGCTGCGAAACAACTATGCAAGAAAAATGTTGAACTATCACAAACCATTTCCACCTTTGCAGAAGGATTAGCAGACCTCTGCTATTCTGAAGCTCGAATATTTTTTTTTTCCCAAGCAATGCTGCAGCAAAAGTCTTCCAGGGTCCAGAGTGCACGCTGCCAGCCCTGATGGGTAAATGGCCACAGCACAGGGGCAAAACAAATCCATTCATTACGAAATAACACTAAAATTCAGTAAGATAATATCACTGTCTTCTGCACCTGAAGAGCTTTTATGAAGTAACAGGAATGAGAGGATGAAAATAACGAGAGGCTTCGGAGAGCTCACTCGCAAGCCCTGGCACCCGGCATGCTCCCGCCAGGAAGGCAATAAACGCCACATTCTCTGCATGTCACAGGATCACAACTTCTCCGTACAATTGCCACTTGAAAGTTAATAGGACTCTGCTCCCAGCATGACGGCTGTATTTTCCGTAGTCGCTGCGTGTCCTGCGTCCATGGCCATCACTGAGGACTCCGCTGTGGCAGCACCGTCTTGGAGGACAAGTTGGTTGAGCCTACCTCAGAAATCAAGTGATTTCCCTATAGCAGGGGTGTCAAACTCATTTTCACTGGGGGCCACATCAGCCTCGCAGTTGCCTTCAAAGGGCCGAATGTAATTTTAGGACTGTATAAATGTAGGAGTAGTAGTGAAAATGGGTTTGACACCCTTGCCCTATAGGAAAGCACTGAGGCATTGAAGACAGTGGGTAGTGCAGAGATGGAGGGGCAGTTCCTCCCCCTTGTGAGAGCCGTGATGGACGGCACCAGCGAAGAGCAGGAAAGGACAGGACAGCTAAGGAAACCAAAGCTACTTGGCTACCATCACAACCAGGGTGATAAACAAACCAGCGGCAAACCCCTCAAGCTGCTCAAACTCAGCCCAGCACCTCCTCACTGCTCCTTGCACCTAACGACAGGCACAGCACCTTTTTCATTCTTCTACATCACCAATGTTTCGGTCAATAGGTGCAGTGAAAACAGAATAAAGGGGTAGAGGCCAGCCAAGGCAGATTACAGCAGGCCAGGTAGGTCTCTTAATGACCCTTTAATTCTGCCTTATCACAACTGCTGCAAAAATGTGTTTTGGCCTAATAATGAATCTCTTGTGTGCCCAACTAAAGTTAAGAAAATGCGGTAAAATTGAACGTGTGAAGTGCCACTGGAAAGTCAGTGCAGCAGTCATTGGAGGACAAGAAAGGAGGTGCCACAGGAGTGGATTGCTTGGGTGGGCATCACTGGGTGTCTGCTCCTGGTTAGCCTGGTAAATCAGCTGGAGCTGATGCCAATCACACCCCGCTTACATTCTGTGATCATAGCGGTTTGAGTTGGGGAGATTTTAGACTAAACATAATCCGGACAGAAAGCAGTTCAACAGTAATGCATTAAATCGTTCTTAACCTGTTTAAATATGATCATTAGACTGAGTATCCAGATAGATGTGTCTGTGTGCCACAGCAGACAGCCAGAGCTGCTCTGCTTGAATTGACCGTCACCAAATCTGAGCTTCGACCATGTGTCAAGTGTGAGTGGGCTAACATTACATTCGGTATGTCAAGCTCTTCCTGTGATGCATCTTGCATCACACCTCTTTTGGCATATTCTCATTAGGTGGTCCTAAAGTTCAACAGCAGAGGAAAAGACACCATTAAGTTTGTGATGTGTGTGAGAAGAGGTACCATACACTTTTACATACCCAATGCACATTCCTTCTGTCTTTGCGCACATGAGTATAGCCAAGTGCAAATGAACTGTTGATTCGATTATCATGAGCAAATGATTCACTGCTGGAGAGAGGATTTTTCAAAGGTGTTTCTGGTTGTCCTTCATGCCAGAAAACTTCTCCATATAACGGTATGGGGTTTGTTGTACCCTGCCCTGCCTCTCGCCAGCAAGAGCCCCAAAACTGGCTGAGTAGAGGCGAAGGAGAACCTCTCTCGACCTACTAGCCACCCCCCTTCTAATACACCCCAGGATGCCATTGGCCTTACTGGCCACAAGGGCACAGTGCTGGCTCATGGTCATCCTGCTGTCCACTGGGACCCCCTGGGTCCCTTTCCCCTACACTGCTCAATAACAGGTCATTCCCCAAATTAAGCAAGGTTTTGACTGAGGAAAGAAGTTTGATGACCAGGGGATAAAAGAGAAAACCAGACAAACCACCTCACCTGAAAGCTCAGCAGTGCCCACCTTCACTTCTGGAGAAAAAGGGACTGACGCAGGTCAAGCGCCACAGGAGTGGGTGCCCAGACCACTGCATGGCAGGGCTGGGAGCACATTTTATTTATAAACCTCACGAACCCACTCCTGCCTAATATACAGCCCAAAGAGGAAGGCCTGGGCTAGCATTTTACCTCAGAAATAAGCAGTTATTTGATAATACTTCATCTCTCCAGTACATGGAGGACTGATGGCATTTGTACAGGGTGTTATTTGTATTTACAGTTTTCCAGCGCTGAATCAGAGCTGGAAAGCGTTACCCAGCTCTGTGGTGCTTTGAATTTTGGTGTGTGGTTTCACCACAGCAAAACCCACCACTACTTTTACACCACAGGTCTCCGGTTTTGAAAGCAAATTTGTGGAGTCGATGCAAATCAGGAACTGCCGAGTTGAGACCCCTGGAGGCTGTGACATCTGCCTGTCTTTGATAAGAATTTCTGAGAGTGAGAGTAAAGTACTTAGAATGAAATTAAAAGCTTTGATCTGTTTTTTTGTTTCATTATTATTTCATGTCTGAGGCCTTTACAAGTGCTTTTCAATTCTTATTAGGCTGCGGTGTTTAGTTACTGCTCCAGCGCTACGTGGGCAGAGCGGGAGCCGGCAGGTGATGAGCATTGCTGAGTCTGGCCTACCAGCTCTGGTCTGAGCCCAGTTAAGTGAAACGGGTCACAGATACACACCCAGAGCAGCATGGCCTCAAAAAAGTGCCCCGAGACCCCAGGGAGTTGGGTTCCCCTGTGCAAGGCAGCTCCATGGCAGCCCTGAATGCCCAAGGTGCAGGGGAGAGGTGGTAGAATGTCGTCTAGGTTGGAAAATACCTTTAAGGTCATAGAGACCAACTGCAAACCTAGCACTGCCAAGTCCACCATTAAACCATGTCCCTAAGAACCTCATCCACATGTCTTTTAAACACCTCCAGGGATGGTGACTCCACCACTTCCCTGGGCAGCCTGTTCCAATACCTGACAACCCCTTTCCATGTAGATTTTTTTCCTAATATCCAATTTGAACCTCCCCTGGTGCAATTTGAGGCCATTTCCTCTTGTCCTATCACTTGCTACTTGGGAGAAGAGACCAACACCCTCCATGCTACAACCTCCTTTCAGGGAGTTGTAGACAGCAATGAGGTCTCCCCTCAGCCTCCTTTTCTCCAGGCTGAACAGCCCCAGTTCCCTCAGCCACTCCTCATCAGACTTGTGCTCCAGGCCCCTCACCAGCTTCGTTGCCCTTCTCTGCACTCTCTCCAGCACCTCCGTGTCTTTCCTGTAGTGAGGGGCCCAAAACTGAACACAGGATTCAAGGTGGGGCCTCACCAGCACCCAGTACAGGGGGACAATCGCTTCCCTAGCCCTGCTGGCCGTGCTATTCCTGATACAAGGCAGGATGCTGTTGGCCTTCTTGGCCACCTGGACACACTGTTGGCTCATGTTCAGCTGGCTGTTGACTAACATCGCTGTCCTGTGGCTCTGGAGCAGAGTCCCCTGCTCATGCAGGTCATCTGCTTCAGGCACTCAGTGAAGGTAGGGGCTTCCAAAAACTTCTCTCCCCTGACCACTTGGGTTGACCAGTGGGTCTCCTCTGGTGTCTTTGGAGGACTTTCCCCCAGTCTGGCTTGACATGGCATGTGGTAATCTGTCGATGCTGTATGAAAAGCCAGGCTTTTAAAACTGCAGTGTGGTGTTGTTGCTGTTTTGCAGATCTAGCACTTGCTAATTGCTTCACTTTTTGATGGTAAGACTCGGTTATTGTCAGTCATGATCAGTTTTGTGTGAAAGCAAAAAACCCTGGTGCAAAGCTTGAATACAGAAGGCAACCAGGGGTAAGGATTTTGGTGTTGCTGCCTCCTTGCCTGTAGCTGTTTCAGAATGGAGATGGAGAGATGAGGGTGCGGGGTTGCTGAGCTGTCGGGAGCAATGTGTCGGCAGTTCCCCTGCAGAAGAGTCCCTTGTCATGCTCAAGAAGCCAGGCTGGTTGTCGTGATCCCCCGGTCACTTGCAAGGGCTTTTCCAAAGGCTCAACAGCAAGAGGCAGAAATGTCTCCAAAACAGACTAAGGGATTTGATGGAGGACGGCAGTGCAGGGAAATTTGTGTGATAAAATTTGGTGTGACACAGGAGGGGAAGATAATGCTGCTTCACCAGATCTCTCCTCAGGTGTGTTTCATGGGTCAGGCTGCCATAGTTGGTGGTGCTAAGGCTGAGGCGAGGATCACTTGTGTGTGACAGGGGAGAAGAGATGTCACCTGCCAGGTCCTTCTCTTGTCTCTTAACTGGTGAGGAAGGACTGGCTTTTGAGCAAGTTGTGCTTTGTGTTTGTTTTTCCAGGTGGATTCTGTGGTTGATAAAGGTGGGTTCAAGCTTTATCCTTGCTCTGCACAAGAGGCCTTGAACAGAGAGTTCCTTTGTTGTGCCTCTGTTTCCTTTACGCTTCTGGGTAGATGTTACTGTGGGATGTCCCTTCCCCGGCCAGATGTGGTTGAACCTGGCCCAGGGGTTCAGAGGCATTGGGAGGCTATGGCGGGAGATGTGGGCTCTTGGCAGCCTGTCCAGAGGCCGTGGAGGCAGAGGGGTCTGCAAGGAGGGGCTGTGGAGATGGAGCTGGCTGGTTTAGTGCTTCCATGGGTTTCATGGCAGCTTGTGGGCTCCAACCAAGCCACGGGCATGATCTCTGGACGCGGTTCGTACTCGTTCCCTTCCTCTGTCCAGCTGTCAGTGGAACTGGAAGCTGTCCTGGTTTTGTTAAAAACAAGACCAGTTCTCTTTCAGTGAATTTTCCTTTTGGCTAAGTTCTTCTAAGTAACTGCACTTTTCTGAATTTGGCTGCATGTTTTTCAGATACTGTTAGCTCCAGGGCTGGTAACGGTAGCAATGGAATGCAGAAGAGGCACAGGTTCAGATTTATTGCTGTGACAGCCAAGGTCACTGATAAGTTTTGCACATCCCATAAGTGAGAGTGGTGTATTTGCAAGGAGAGGTGGACAGAACAGGTGACTAAAATAGACCAGCTAAATATTGCATCCCATACACTTCATACACTCTATAAAAGTGGGAGATCACAAGGATCTCGCTGTCTTCAACCATGGCCGGCATCTGAAGAGGACCCTGCCTGTCGTGCCTGCAATCCAAGGCCTGGTTCCAGACCCTGCATCCCTGGTTTACTGGGAGTCCAGTCTACTGCTGGGTCCAGCCCAGGACTTGCGGGTGCCTGCCCTGCAGCCACTGGAGCAACACCAGCTCCACCACTGTGCTACGCCAGGAAATTGAAGGTTGTTTTTTCTTGGCTTCTTCATGACCGGACATTCTGTGAGTCTTGCTTTTGTAATCTTGGGTCTCTCTAAGACCTCATTATTGGTCTTGCCTTTTGTTTGATGCTTCTGTTCCAAGCAGAAATAGAGGCATAAAGCAGCAGGAAAAATGTAAAGCTGTCAATATGGATCTGCTGGGAAATACGTTTGAGGAATCAGGACCTTTGTTCTGATTTTCAAGGTGCGTAAGGAAGTTTAGTTGGCGTCACACAGTGTTAGTGACCTTGTTTCTAGTTGCTGTTGTGTTTTGTGGGGTTTTTTCTCTTAGCCTGGCATTCCCTGGAGCTGATTTCGTCTTGCAGCCTCCCTACTGTTGTGGTTGCAGAAGTGTTGTGGCTGGTTCTTGGAGACAGTGCTAGTTGTTCAGTCCTGCTTGAATAGTGGGTCTAGCTGGACTTCAGTAAGGCTTTTGACATAGTCTCTTGAAAGATCCTCATCGAGAAGCTATTGATGCATGGTCTGGATGAGCAGCCAGTGAGGAGGATTGGAAACAGGCTGAGTGTCTGGGCCCAGAAGGTGGTGATTAGCAGTGCGAAGTCTGTTGGAGGCCAGTAACTAGCGATGTAGCCCAGGGGTCAGTTCTGGGCCCCATCCTGTTTAACATCTTCCTTAGTGACCTGGATGATGGGGCAGAGTAGACCCTCAGGAAGTTTGCTGATGACACTGAACTGGCTTATGTGGCAGAGGGACCTTGGCAGTGAGAAGTCCTGCAACTGAGGAGGAAGAAGCCCAGCATTATTCAGTGCTGGTGGGGCCACACCTGGAGTGCTGTGTCCATTAATGTGGTGAAGGGACTGGAACAGCTCTTTTACAAGATGAGGCTGAGAGATCTGGAACTCTTTAGCTTGGACAAGAAAAGGCTTGGGGAGATCTTATCGATGTATGTAAATAGCTGAAGAGGGGAGGCTGTGAGGAAGATGGATCCAGGGTCTTTTCAGTGGTGCCCTCACCAGGGGTACTCTTCTGATCCTCTCCCCCATCCCACCAGGGGTGGCAATGAGTGAGCAGCTGTGTGGTACTTAGTTGCTGGCTTGGTTTAAACCACAACACTTGCCCAGCTCTGGGATGATGTACTTTTTACGTGTCAGGTTATTTTGAACTGCGCAGTTATGACTCATTTCTGGAGTTGACTTAATTTGTGGTGCAACCGATAGGGACACAGATTGTGTGCCAGAGGGGGCTGCAAGGAGAGACCGTGGAGAAAGGGGGCGGCTGGTGACATCGGGACCTTGTGCCCAGGGCCGGGGGCCATGTCAGTGGCCATTGTCACCATGCTCATTTGCATGTGGAAGCCCATTGGCTGCTTGTGTCATTTCCCAGGAGCCTTTACATGTGGCGCATCATCATCGGGGCTGGTGTGTCACAGAGGCCTGGGCTGTGGCAGCAGCAGCTCCTGGTCATTGCCCGCACTCCTGGAGTGACCGCAGAGGTGAGAGGAGGCGAGAGAGTCGGCTCTCCGGTTCCTGCAACCGCGGAGCCGCAGGAGCACTTCCACACCTTCCGCGTGTCCTGTGGCATCGACAGCGCAGCGTCTGCGTCTCCGAGTGGCCTTGGTAGCCTTACTGCATCAGGAAGGGCAGAGGAACAGCCACCCCAAGCAAGTCCCGTTCCAGCTCCCCACCAAGGATTGGCAAGAGGAGCATGAGTGGGAGAGGAGAGAGGCTGCTGCCCCTGAGCTCCGAGCCCCAGCGGGTCCGCTGACTGGTTCCTGTGTGCCTTGGTGGAGCACAGATAGAGCGGCAAGGATGGGCGGCCAGCCCCTATGCAGAGATGGAGGAGGAGGAGGTTCCTGCCTCGCCTGCGTGAATGGAGCAAGCCCTGTAGAGCAAAGGCAGGTCCCCCGGCACCGACAGATCCCCCGGCGCCGGCAGATCCCACGGAGCCGGCAGATCTCCCGGAGCCGGCAGATCTGGCTCAGGCACATGCTCCATCGGAGAAAACATCGTCTGCACAGCCTGTTAGCTCTTACTTTGTTTTGACTTGTGTTTGTCCAGTTCTCTAATGTTTGTAGTTTCATCTTTGGAAAAATCCTGGTAGTTCTGTCACTTTCATGTTCCAAGCAAGAATTTTAACATTCCCCTCTCCTGTGTTTTTTGAAAATAAATGGCAAGTTTACCTACCAGTTGTACCAGCTTCGTGTTTTGGTGATGAAAGTAGAGGATTTCCAGTCAGTTTTGGTTGGTAACAGGTGGGTATGAGGCTGCAACCATCAGAGAATTCCTATTCACACTGTTTCTGCTTCTGGGAAAGCAGCCTGTGCTTTCCAGTGCTGGAAGGAGACAACGGGTAGAGTATCACCTTTCCAATAGATTAGTTCTCTAAGTCTGTAGCTGCTTAGTGTTGACTTGGCAAGAAACCAAAGTATCTGATGGAAGAACGTCGGAGATTTTTTAAATGGCTTAGAAACAAAGGGAGTCCTGTATCATAGTATCAGGTAGGATCTGATGCTGCCCTTTGCCCCTGTCCCCAGAGGTTCAGCTTTCAAGCGTATTTTCCTCTGCTCTCCTTTTCCACTGCTCCTGCTTGCCAGGGCAGTAGCAGGATTTCATGTGTTGCTCAAGGGTGGTGAAGGACCTTGAACCTTCTGTTTGAGCATGGCCTGTGTTTGGGGTTGGTGGAGTTTCACTAAGGACATTTTTCTGTTACCAGAAATGAAATAAAACAGGTGACTCTGAGAAACAAGGATTAGCTTAGCGTGGGGAAGGGAAACTCTGACTTCAGTTCCAGTGCTGATGGAGTCATCTTGTGAGGAGCTTTGAAAGGCAATAAACCTGTCCATAAACTAATGGCACATGCCCAGGAACCAGACTTGGTTTTTTTAACATGGCTTGTGCTTCTCAACAGAAAGCTGAGCTTAAGCACTGCAAACGTGCACGAGACGGGGGCAAGTGGGAAGTGAATCTGCGTGAATGAGGTAACAGATATGGAGATAATCACAGAATGTTAGGGATTGGAAGGGACCTCAAAAGATCATCCAGTCCAATCCCCCTGCCGGAGCAGGAACACCTAGATGAGGTTACACGGGAAGGTGTCCAGGGGGGACATTTTGAATGTCTCCGGAGAAGGAGACTCCACAACCTCCCTGGGCAGCCTGTTCCAGTGTTCTGACACCCTCACTGAGAAGTTTATTCTCAAATTTAAATGGAACCTCCTGTGTTCCAGTTGGCACCCATTACCCCTTGTCCTATCATTGGTTGTCATGGAGAAGAGCCTGGCTGCATCCTCCTGACACTCACCCTTTACATATTTATAAACATTAATGAGGCCACCCCTCAGTCTCCTCCAAACTAAAGAGGCCCAGCTCCCTCAGCCTTTCCTCATAAGGGAGATG